>OX336893.1:26913822-26996322 GCA_946959425.1 Argyrosomus regius
TAGACATATATACATAGACGCCTCATTGAGCAGGTTGGTCCGTTGCTGCGTTACGTCAGCGCGTCCGCCATATTGGATGTGGCAGATCTGCCCCGTAAACTAATAAAAGGAAATGGACTGAACTTCATAAAGCGCCTTTCTACGAAGTACTTTAAGTTAATGCCTCTTATTCACCCATTCACACACACACACTAATATATCTGGGAAACAAATAGGCACCAAAAACAACGTATGTAACTTTTAAAGTGATGATTATAAATGTTTACTCCTTATGTTTAGGATATAAGTAAGCACCAAACCAATATGTATGTATTTTTTCTAACGCTGAGTGTTTACAGCTACTAATGAGTGTAACACTGTTACTGTGGTGATAAATATTGAAATATTTATATTTAACATTTAATCTGTGTCTATAATAACCAGATCCTGAAATGTAGATGTGACATGACGGTTTTCTGAATAAAGAGCACTAACATTTACATTTAACTGATTTTGATTAATCGTTTTTATATTCACATTGATGAACATATATACATATATACTGTATATCTACACGGGGGGCATTGATGACATATATATATATATATATATATACAGGGAGGGGGGTGCACATTGATGAACATATATACACACATACTGTATATCTACACGGGGGGGGCATTGATGACATATATACATATATATATATATACAGGGAGGGGGGTGCACATTGATGAACATATATACACACATACTGTATATCTACACGGGGGGCATTGATGACATATATACATATATATATATATATACAGGGAGGGGGGTGCACATTGATGAACATATATACACACATACTGTATATCTACACGGGGGGCATTGATGACATATCTATACAGCTATACAATGCAGTCTGTGTGTGTGTGTGTACGTGTATGTGTGTGTGTGTGTGTGTGTGTGTAAGTTAAAAACCTTGGAAAAGAATACTCTTGCACAGCTTTTTCCGTGTGTTGCCACTCTGCAACTTAAGGGTGTTCAGTTTGGCAATGTGGTGCAGCCTCAGTTTGTGGAAGACAGACACAACTAATGACATCAGCACAAAATGATGGTTGTCAATTCCAAACTGTGTTTCTTGAATGTGCCCCCCCAGAAAAAACACATCCTCAGAACCAATCTCAGCCCGGACAAACTGACAGATCAAGGCCACTTTGACAGCTTGCTCTGACAGTGACTGGCGAATAAAACGCTCAGCTGACCTGACCACCTTTACAGTGCCCTCAGAAGGAATCATCAGCCCTCCTTTGTTTTTTAGTGTGAGCAAGTGGTAGCTCTGATCAAATGATGCGGGTACAGCATCAGTCACCAAACTACCACGGCACACATCACAGGACAGCTTTTTGAGAATTTGGCGAACAACAAACCCTGAGATGTACACCAGTGAATTGTCCACAAGACCACCAAAGCGGGTTGGTAGATAGCTATGGTCACACACTAAAGCAGGAACATTGGCAAAAGGGGATGGAAGCTCTTCAGTTTCTTCTGCTGCTGGAGAAGAGGACATCTCAAAAGCAGACAGGGACACGGTCTCATCCTGTGCTGCCACATTTCCCGATGTGCTTGGAGACACACCACACCGCACCATCAGATGGCGGAAGATGGCCTGGAACTGGCTGGCTGAGGGATTGTTATTCCAGCCCCCTAAAACACATACAAACACCACATTTACATATACAGTTACCCGGATAATATGCATACATAGAAACAAACCACATAGCAAAAAAAATCTGAAATCCCTACCTGATGCCCTGATTGAATTAAAGAGGAGCTCCAAGTGATCCTGGCTAAAGCGGTAGGTGCAGACGTACCGCTGACGCTGAAGCTGTTCTGGAATCATCAACATCAGGGTGTCGATGTTGATGATGAATCCCATGATAGATAGGTACCTTCACAAGGAAATGTTTTGTCAGTATAATCATGGCAAACCAAAATACCTCAAGAGAGCACTACGTGATTTTGTTCATTTATAGATGTTAAAGTAACGAGAAACAATATTATAACAGAAATGGGAAAGCTTGAGAACATCGACACTGCCATACATACCATTATAACACCTCTAAGGAATGAAAAACACTGAAGATAGAAGTCCAACAGAAACAAAACAGGAGACTGCAAAAACATTGAAACCAGAGAACAAAGCATCATATGAACTTATGATGCAGCATACGGAACGAGAGAACAGAATAGGACTGGGCAATATATCCATAATATATCAATATCTTGTAAGGCACCAATAGTCATACCTTCAATATTCTCTCTATATCAATAGAGGTATTTGATCAAAATTACATTTGAATTTATTGTCCAGCCTAGAACAGAACATCATATGAACTTGATGTCATAAACTTATGAACTCTTCATGCAAACAAAAGCTTCACTATTTCCTAAAACCTCTTTGATCGGTGAAGGGGTGTGCCGTCTTTCATCACCAAACTCATCAAGTAGTCCCTGCCTCTCACCAAGAACTCTACACTCTCTGCCCAATTCAAAGAACCCAGGGGAGCTTTGAACCCTTTGGCATGGGGATTGCGGCTGTTCATTATGTCAAAGAGCCTGTCAATTATCTAAAAGCAAATGTCTGCATTAACAGAAAGCACAATAATCATCACCATAAACAATAACATGTTCCTATGAGTCATTACTCTAATTTCTAAAATATAAAAATGATTCACTAGTTGATCTCCATTCTTAGGGAGAAAAGTTGTGATACACATTTTAGCAACAATCTTGCAGTCCTAGTTTGTGTGTATGTTAGTAGTAGTATTATGTTAGTAGTAGTATTATGTTAGTACCACCTCAATGAATTCAGCTGTTGCTTCACAGTGTTGAAACTGTGAATAGCCAAGGTCCCTCAGTGCGCGCAGAGCCACTGTGACAGAGCGACTCAGTGTCTGTGCAGCCAGGGACACCTTCATCTTCTGTGAATCAAAATTCACATGCTTGTCTGTTACCCTGTTGGCAGCGTGCAATCCATCTTTTGTTTGGACATCATTCAGATGAACGATGTATCTCCAGTTGATCTGGCCACTGGTGCTGGTTAATGGACTGTAAGCCTGCAGCATATTCCGTGCCAACTTCAACATGTGGCAAGCATCCATCATCACAAACACCCTCTCACCAGTCACTGGATGTGGAAAGAATGTTTTTAAGGGCTCAACAGGGTTTCCCTTTAGCTGGCACCCAAGTAGGTTGCACATGCGGACATTGGAGGCATGCCCATCCATTGTGACACATACCACTCTTATGCCGCACTTATGCAGTTCCTCCAACGCATGAACAAGCAGAACCTCCTGAGTCTCTGGCGACAGGCACTTGGTAAGATAGTAGGCAATTGGGGCCTTCCAGTGGCCTTGAAGGCCTACCACCATAAAAACAAGAGCCTCAGTGGCAACATCTGTCTCATTCAAACCATCCCCCATATCCACAAATCCAGACATTTTCTGGGTATGGGGGTTGTACTGGACATGTTTTTTAATGGCCATGGCATCCAACATGAGACACACACAACCATATTTAGCTGGGTCTTCCTCTTGTCTTCCCTTCAACATGTCCAGCATCATCATGTTAAGGCCAGGCTTGGCATCCACAGAGCTCATCCACCTTGGTAAGAAAGAAAAGCAGTCATTTAATATGGGTGCCCTGATCAGGATTTTTTGGCTGATCAATAATCACTGGAAGCAGTATTGGCAGATGTTAATAATGCTAGGTGTAGGTATGTCCGCCTTTCAATCTGTTCAGTCATAACAGGATAAAATAATATGCACAGCTAACATGGAAAAAAAGGTTTCAAATAATATGAACAATACCTTTGCAATGTATGTGGATGTGGGAGGTTGATATTAAGAGTCTCCCTCAGATAGCTGTATGCCTTCGGACCATGTAAGTGGAGAGTGATGGCAAACTCCCTCTGGTCTTTGGTGTATTCGTGGCTCTGTTTTGACAGGAGGTGTATTGGAAGATCTGAAATTCAATAGAACAGGCAAATTAGTAAGTACCATTGAAATCACTAGGAAGTCTTAACAAAGAAGCGAAAGTATTATACACTAAAGATCAAATTTTCTCCATATTTGTATTTTAATCTTACCTGAGTATATATCGAGCTGCTCTTTCAACTCTTCATTTATTAGTTTCTTCACCCTGAGATCCTGCAGAAGACCACTCACAGTGTTCTTTGCCCTCCTCTCTCTGTCCTTCGCGTTCCTCCTCTCTCTTTCCAGACTCTCCACCCTAGCCAGGGCTTCCCTGAGTCTGGCCCTCAGATCATCATGTGATGAAGGCAGAGCATAGGAGTGGTCCTAGTACAAACAAGGATGAAAATATTATAAATCATGTTTTATATATATATACATATATTACATCACTCAGTCACAGTCCATCACATCTTTACTAGTACAATGTGTTGGCAACTGTCCCAAATTCTTACACATTCTGAATCTTATCACTCCTCAATTGTACTGCCAACACTGTGTGTGTGTGTGTGTGTGTGTGTGTGTGTGTGTGTGTGTGTGTCAAGGATGCAGATTCAATACTGACATGTTTCAATGTATGTGCATATGTGAATGTGAGTCTGCCTGAAAGAGTGACAGAGAATGGGAGGTGTTGTTAGGGCATGGGGTGTGGGGGTGACAAGAGGTTTGAATATAACCAGGGTCATAATGCTCACAGCTGTTTGAGGCATAGCTAGCACTTATTACTCACAACATTGGGCAGAGGCAGGGGCTCGGCCTCTTGGACAAGCTGGGAACAGTCCAGTGACAGGGTCTCCTGTGCCTTCTTTGAGGTCTGAGACGTCCTGGTAACCACAGGCTAAAGCGAAGGATAAAATATAGAAATGATCTCACAGTGTAATACAAAAAACATCACTGATTCCTTCACATTCAGAAAGGGAAAAAACACCTTCAGCATAGTGTGGTATTAAATTATTATATCCTTATAGCATAGTGATACACCTACCCTGTGGAGATGAGCTGGGAAACAGAAGACTGAAGGAACAGCTCCAGCTCTGATCCTGACTGACTGACCTGTCCTGTCAAAATCCTCCGGTCTGAAATGCTCACTGCAGAGCATGGATGACGGACTAGCAGAAAACCCTTCCCTTCTGACAGCTGTTTCCCATTGCTTTCTCAGCTCTTTATCTTTGGGAAACCTACATAGTATGAGGAAAGTTAGCAAAGCAACTAACAACAATCAGAGTAGTTACTTCGGGCCAATTTAGTTAAATAGGAAAGAGTTCTTGGTTGTTTGGTTTCACCGCGGGCATTCACAGTATTATGCGCGGGACTTCATAGTATTAGCCACAAAGTCAGCAAATTCTGTTCGTAAAATGACGTTATAATGGCCAAATACAATCAAAAGTAATTTTTCATTCTTACCTGTGAAAGGTAACGCCATGAGATCTGGTTTGTACTGTAAACCGGTTGGTACACTTCCATGCAGCACATGAATGAGGCATCTTCTCCGATCGCTCCACTTTGCCACATCCAAAATGGCGGCGACGTCGACGTACGATTCAGCGCTCAATGCGGCGTCTATGTATATATGTCTATGCACAATACGGTAGCGTGCGGCGCGCTTATTGTTTTGCTTCCGGTTTACAGCTGGATCCTGTAGTTTTTCTAACGTTACTAGCAGTGGCCACAGCTTATGAAAAAACTACAAGTTCACTAGGTCACAAAGAGCGTTAATCTCGCGATAAAAAAATTAACGCCGTTAAAATTGTTTTGCGTTAACGCGTTAATAACGCGATATTTTTGACAGCACTAATATATATATATATATATATGTATGTATGTATGTATGTATATATATATATATATATATATGTATGTATGTATGTATGTATGTATGTATATATATATATATATGTATATATATATATATATATATATATATATATATATATATATATATATGTATATATATATATAAAACGAATCAATCTATGTTGTATCACAAATATATCTCTGACATTCATATTAAACCAAACGGCTTGAAAATCGGTTGAAAATTCAGTGAGTTATGGTGATTTTAATCGTTGATAGCCTCTGTTGACTAATGCAGTAAGTAGACACAGCTTCCCCCGGCCCAAGATGGCGGCCGCGTTGACGAATCGTTCCAATGGACAGCAGCGTCAGAGGCAGCATCTACGTGTATATATCTATGCTCCTGTCGGGTTGGGATTGGGGCTGCTGATGTGGTGCCGTGAATCCATTCCGTACTGACACCACAAAGCCGTGAGTGCCTGTTAGACGCTATTAAACACTAGAGTGACTAAAGCGCATCAATAGACTTGTTATTTTGGTTATGACGGGTGTATGATAATTTCCCTCACCTCCCTTACCTCTGAGTCTGCAGGAAGACCCGCTGATCCGCTGAGTCATCTGAGTCTGTCGGATCGGCGAGTGGTCCGCGGCTCTCCTGAGTCTTTTGGTTCTTTTGATTCTTTTGGTTCTCGGGTGTTTCCGGCTCTGTACAGATTAACTCGATGCGTCTGAATCTGAATCCAGGTCTGTGCTACTGAGTCTGAGTCTGCTCTGCAGGAAGTTACACTGACCTGCGGTCAGCTCAGCTGAGTCCCGACTCCCAAAGCTATGCTAGCGGCGGAAACGAATGCTTTTGTCAACAACAATAGCGAGGCATGTTGTAATGAGATTGTACAGGTTAAAAGGAGAGGAGTGAATGGCGCATTTTATTGTTTTAATTTGCATATGTGTGGCCCGCTGTTAGGTGAATGTAGGACAGTAAAGATCCGGGTTAATGGAGATTATGACTCGTGAATCCCGATTCAGTTAGAAGATCCAGGTTAAAGATCTGGATGAATCGCGAATCATACACCACTATATGAAACTCTCCCAACCTAACCTCTACGCCTGTTTCTGTCTCTCAGAAATAAAACTTTTTTTTTTCATTGTTTCACAGTGGCCAAACGTCCGAACACACCTTGTTGTTCTGAATACAGTTGTGTTAGCATGCCAGCTAGCTCTACTCCCGTCGATGTTTACCTGTTCAGGAGAAAATTAAACAACTCGGCATCAGTCTTAAAATCCTTTTTGGTCCTAAGCAGTCCCCATCTTTCAAATACATCTCCAATATTTATCCATGTTTTTGAACGTTTCAGGCCGCTAAGCTTCTTTGAAAAAGGACGAGGCTTCTTAGGTCTGGTAGAGTCCATCTCTGTCAAACTGCTGCGCTTGTGGTGTATCTGATCGGGCACTCGGTGCTCGACTATTAGACTGCGCACTTGAGGTGCGTAGAGTGTGATTACTTCTGGCTGTTGTCATGGAGTTGAACGCCAAGTAAAGTTAGTGTTCAGCATTAATGATCCTCGTCTGAAAGAAAGACTACTCCGTGAAAATGGACTTACACTTCAAAGAGCCATTGACATATGTAGGTCAACAGAACTTGCCAAGACACAAATACAGGCGATGCAGATGACCCCTGTCACATATGATGCTCCAGTTGACGCTGTGGAGAAAACAAAGGACACAAACGAACAAGCAGCAGGTTCAACAAGGCCCAGAAGCAGACAACGACGAACTGCCAGAAATGTGGAAGAGAGCATGAGCCCTGCCAATGCCCAGTTTACGGAGGTTTACGGTTGGTGAGAGACGTTACAACTTTAATGGAAAGACTGTAAATAACATTGAGAGTGAAGTGGATTCCTTGTATATTGGCATGATAGACAGTAATGGACAAAAAGCAGCGAGCCTCACAAAGGACAGCAAATGGTTTGAAACAGCCAGCATCAGGTGTGTAGCAATAAAATTCAAACTTGATACAGGCGCTGATGCCAGTGTGCTACCTATGTCCATTTTTAAGCAGCTGCCAGGTTCCATTCAACTGCGCCCCACAAAGACTGTGTTAATCGCTTTTGGTGGAGCCTGCCTGCCTTCATGTGGTGTTGCATCCCTGCAGTGTAAAACCGCTAGACACACAGCCACTGTAGAGTTCCATGTAACCGGACAGGCAGACAAAGCGATTCTGGGAAGTGAAGCATGTACAGAGCTGGGGCTGGTGAGCAGGGTCGAAACACTCACAACTACACCCCCGCAGCCATCAAAGCCTCCATCCACCAAAAAGGAGCTGATTGAAAAGTATGCTGTGGTCTTCATAGGACTGGGTGAGTTTCCTGGAGTACATCATATACACGTCGACTCATCTGTCCCCTCTGTGATTCATGGTTGTAGAAACATACCTCTTTTGATCATGGACTCACTGAAACACACACTACAAGATCTGGAGAAAAGAGAGGTGATAAAACCTGTCAAAGAGCCGACTGAATGGGTGAACAGTCTCGTCGCCACGAAGAAGAAAAATGGTTCACTAGGGGTGTGTTTGGACCCTTGAATGAAGCTGTCAAACGCCAGCATTACTCCATTCCTACTCCTGAAGATGTGCGCAGCAAACTTGCAGAAAAAAACATCTTTACCATCCTGGATGAAAAAGACGGATACTGGCAGATTAAGCTAGACGAGCCATCTTCTAAATTATGCACCTTTAATACGCCATGGGGCCGATACCGCTTCCCCAGGCTTCCTTTTGGGATTAAGTCAGCTAGCGAAGTGTTCCAGCAAAAGAACTGCAAGACCTTTGGTGACATCCCAGGTGTGCACATCGTTGCAGACGACATGATCATAGCTGCGGCCTCAGAACATGAACATGACAAAATCCTTCATGATGGAGTGGGAAAAGTCAGCAAATGTTAAGTTTAACAAGGACAAAATACAGTACAAGGTGGAGACTGTAAAATATATGGGACACATTATCACCTCAGCAGGACAGAGGGCTGATGATGCAAAGATCAGGACAATCATTGACATGCCGCCCCCAGAGGATAAACAAAGCCTCCAACGCCTAGTACGTACCAAATGAGGCCTCACTGACGGCACCACTCAGGCAGCTGCTAAAGAAGGACGCAGTGTGGCAGTGGTGTCCACACCACAGTGCAGCGCTAGAGGGCCTGAAAGCTGCTCTCACACAGGCACCAGTGTTGAGGTATTACGACCACAAGATGCCACTTACACAACAAGCAGAGTCATCAAAGGATGGATTAGGAGCATGTCTGCTACAAAAAGGACAGCCTCTCTGCTATGCCTCACGAGCGCTCACATATACTGAAAAGAGGTACACACAAATAGAAAAGGAGCTGCTCGTCATAGTCTTTGCAGCCAAAAGATTCCACCAGTACGTCTTTGGAAGACCAGTGACTGTGCAGTCAGATCACAAGCCTCTGGAGGCCATAGTTAGAAAGCTGCTGAACAAAGCACCAGCACGACTACAAGACATGTTGTTGCAACTGCAAAGGTATGATCTGAACATTACTTACACCCCAGGCAAACAAATGTATATTGCAGACACACTGTCACAAGCCACGGTGAGCAGAGATGGTGACAATGTGAACGAGAACCCCTGTGATGAGAAAGTTTTGTACGCCATGGAGGCCACAGATGCATTGAGTGAGGAGACACTCAACCAGCTGAAAACCGCCACTGCTGCAGACAGTGTATTACAAGCTGTGTGTGAGAAACATCTGAACGGCTGGCCTGCGAGGAGACACAGCCTGGACAAAAGCCTTCACAGCTACTGGCCATTGCGACACGACATCAGCATCCAGAATGACATCATCATGGTGGGAGATAAATCAAATCAAATTTTATTTGTATAGCCCAAAGTCACAAAACACATTTTGCCTCGGAGGGCTTCACAATCTGTACAGGGAGTGACACCCTCTGTCCTTAGACCCTCAGTTTGAGTGAGGAAAAACTTGCCCACAAAAAACCCTTTTAACAGGGAAAAAAGTGGAAGAAACCTCAGGAAGAGCCACAGAGGAGGGATCCCTCTCCCAGGACGGACAGACGTGCAATAGATGTCACGTGTACAGAACAAATCAACAGAGACATATTGTACAATTACAATGATAAAATGACAATGAATTACAATGAATGATAAAATGACAATGAATTACAATGAATGATAAAATGATTACAGTAGCAGTGGAACCTGTGATAGAGATAGAGAGACACAGATGCAGATAAGATCATTATACCACAGAGCTTCAGAAAAGTGATCTTGAAGCTTCATCTAGCTCACCAGAGTGTCCAGCACACAAAAGCCAAAGCAAGGAAACTCCTCTATTGGCCTGGCATGACACGTGACATAGAGATGACAGCGGAGAAATGTATGCAGTGCCAGCAGTTTCAGCCACAACAGCAGAAAGAGCCACTCATCACACATGAAGTTCCTGAGCTTCCTTGGATGAAAGTTGGAGCTGACATCTTTCAACTGAAAGGTCAGTCCTATCTGTTATTAGTGGACTGTCTGACAAAATATCCCGAGGTGCTGAATTTGCCTGATCTAACAGCTCGAACAGTAATCCAGAAAATGAAGTCTGTTTTTGCCAGGCATGGGATTCCTAGAGAGCTGGTGAGTGATCACGTTCCTTTTGCCAGCTATGAGATGAGGTCGTTTGCAGCCTCATGGGAATTCAAGCTCACACAGCCCTGGATATCCACAGTCCAATGGAGTTGTGGAGAGGACCATAAAGACTGTAAAACATGCACTGAAGAAAGCAATGCAAACTGGCACAGACCCAGTGCTTTGCTAAAGCAGTCAACCCCACAGCATGTACACACCAGGATACAGGATTTGCAGTCACGCCAGCGTCTATACCACGACCGAAACGCCAAGCCACTGCCTGCATTAGACCCAGGTACCACCGTACACATGCAGACATGACGTGGTTGGGAGCCAGCCATAGTGACAGGCCAGAGACATGAGCCTCGCTCGTACAACTTGCTGACTCCAGCAGGAAAGGCTTTGAGGAGGAACAGACGACATCTGAGGAGGATACATCCAAGTCTGATCAGAGACACTGACTTAGATGAAGATTCAGAAGTCACACACTCTCAGACACAAAGGTCTACTGACCTGCCATCACAAGATCCACCACCACAGGTTATAGTGAGACGTCCTGTCCGGTTCAGAGACTAGTTCATGGTCTCATGACTGAGTGTTTGAGTTTATATAAAATTTTTAAAAAAAAAGACAAGATATGATAATCTATTGGTAAATGTTTTATTCACGTTTATAAAAGAATGCTTCTAAAGAAAGCAGGTTGTTCTGTTAAGAGTTAAACCCAAGAGATATGTTTGTCTGATATGTTTACATAGAGAATGGAAAGCGATTTGTTAATACTGAGTAAGTGCTATTCTATTCTATATGTGCTACTAGATTTGGTATATTTGATGTTGAGCACATTACAGTTATTGAAGTATTGAAGTTTTTGCAACTAGGTGCATGAACACATCTCTTTCTTGGAAAAGGGGGATGTGGTGTATCTGATCGGGCACTCGGTGGCAGCCTCGCCTCCGTGTGGATTATTTTATTTAACACAACCAGATTAGGGACCCACGAATGTCAATAAGAGATAGTTAGACAATAACATATAACCACAACAGCGCTCGCTTGCTTCCATCGTTGTAGTGCGCTGTGTTTGCCACAAATTTGTTTCATACCTGAGGGGTATTGCACAAAACCAAGATAAGGGATTAAGCCGGGATATGTTGGTTATCCTGGCTGAATTTAGCCTCAAGTCGGTTGCATGAAAGCAGCTCAAACTTAACCCGGCCAAGTTACTATGGTGATTTATTCTCTGCAGCTAGCCTGCTCCAGACCAGGCTAACAGCCAGGCTAAGATTAATCCTGGTGATTAACCTGTATTTCCACCGTCAATCCTGTGAGGAATTAATGTGTTTTACAGCATGTCCATGGTTTTTCTAAGTATGTTGCATCATTTTAATTATAAAAATAAAAAAAATAATAAAATATTAAGTAAAATATTACATATACAGTATAGTCATTTCTCATTTCATTTAAATCTGTTGGCTGTTTGTAATTGCAACAGTCTTTTTGTATTGATTTAAGTGGTAGTATTATTACTCAGGCCAAGTGTTATATTGCTATGCTAATGAAGACTGCTTGTCAAATTGCCGTCAGGTTTCATAAATATGTGTTTTATTGCAGTAATTGAGATTACAAAACACAGCTGATGAAGTTGCAAAGATGTTTTCAATGAAATCTGTATATATATGTGTATATATATATATATATATATATATATATATATATATATATATATACATACATACACACACACACACACACACATATATATATATATATATATATATATATATATATATATATATTCACTCTGTTCTTGTCCTGTTTGGTGGCCGATCCAAACCAAACAGTGATGGAAGAGTCACTATATGATATATGTATTCTCTGTTAAATCATGCAGCAGGAATTTTAGGAATAAGATCAGGATAAATTCACCAGCACACCTAAAAAAATAAATTAAATTAAATAAAAGCTCTAAATGTAAATTCTTTTACTAAACCAAACTTGTAAATATTGAGTCTAAAAAAATGGGGGGGAAAATAAATAATATCCAGTATGTGTAAAGATTTAAATGAATGAGTGATTTGTGGTTATTATGACCTACATAAATTAATTCTGTGCATTTAATGACCTTAATAGGTTACAACTTAACATTTCAGATGATCTGTGATGCTGACTGCTTTGTCAGCAGTTTAGAGACAAAGTGGCCTGGCTCAGTGCACGACTCCAGTTTGTTTGAAGGATAGAAAGATAAAATACATAAAAACGTAACATGAGAAAAATAGATTAAATTACACACATTGTGGATAATTGTTTGCACTTAATCATGCTCTACAGAGTAACATGCACCTCTACTTGCCACTTTTTTTTTTAAGATCATTTTTTTGGCCTTTTCAAGCTTTTATTTTTTGACAGAGACAGCTGAAGAGTGACAGGAATGTAGGGAGAGAGGGATGGGGATTGACATGCGGGAAAGAGCCACAGGTCGGATTCGAACCCTACTTGCCACTTTACTTTAAAGTAAAGTGCACAACAGTTGATTAGTGGACTTGAAAAGTACTGTAACTCCTTTAATTGTAGCCTAATTATGACAGTTCCAGTGGAGCACTGTTTATTAAATGTACAGTTTTGGACTACGTACGCATTAAGCCGGTCCGCTATTGTCTGCCAGTCTTTCTCGCGTTCTTTAATTATGGCATTGGTATTGCCTTTTTTTCTTATGGTATCTTTCAACTCTATCAGGAGCTGTTGTTCCGCGGCCGTGAAGTATGAAGCGCGACTTTTATCCATGTTCCCATCAGTGATTCTGTGAGCGATCGCGAGGTCTATTTAAGTATGCCGTGAACACGCACTTATCCCAGCTATCTTCACCTGGCTTAACATAGCCGCGCCTTTTCATCCTGGCTCGGCAAACGTGCAACCAATTAAGCCAGGATGCGCCGAGCAGGCTAGGTCAAGCCGGGCTTGCTCAGTTATCCTGGATTTCTTTATTCTAGTTTTGTGCAATACCCCTCTGGCAACCCCGGATATCGAACGGAACTAATTGATGAGAATAACAAAGGCCAAAACATAAACAAAGAGATGGCCGGGCGGTAAATTTCAAAATAAGAACATTTTGGCTGTCGGGTTTTTGTCAACAAGCAAGTATTTCAACTTAGCATGTTTCCTTAAGAACTGATGATATAGCATATTATTTTTATGATTTAATACAGTAAATATCTTACATATTGTACCTTTAAAGAGTACATCTAGACCTGCTCTGTATGAAAAGTGTCATGAGATAACTTTTGTTATGATTTGGCGCTATATAAATAAAATTGAATTGAATTTTATTAACACTTTTTCATTTGATCAATAAATTGTAGGATTAAATTTCAAATAACTGAGCTATTTATCAGCTATTATTACATATTATTTATATGTATTCTACCCAAATATTTCTACAGGCCTACATTTTTACTCTGTACTTTTATTTTGTAGCTTGTTTTTGTGTGTGTGAGTTGTGCGAGGTGGAGCCGGATGTGACGTCAGCACCTCTGTGTACACCAGCTGATCGAAGCAACAGAAGCAGATCATCAGATCGTTATTGTCGTTTTGTGTTCAGAATACCGGGGAGCACGGCAGCAGCCCAGGTCACGCGCTCACTTTCAGCAACAAACTGTAGCGCGTGCAGCTAACACGTGAGCTTGACGGGGCCCATTTGTTTGGGTTGATACATCACCAAGGCCTAACTGTGATGCTAAGCTAATGAGTTAGCAGGATTCGTGGATGTGAACTGCTGGTGAAAGAAGTGAACGGCCGGGAGGAGCTTCCCAGCCAGAGAGGCGAGCAAACGATGATTGTATATGAAGCTAATGTAGAATGAGACGCTGACTGGAAGCTTCTGTAGTCTGTCCACTGACACAAACAACCTCCGACAGAAAGTAGCTTGTGGCAGCAGAGCTCTCGTCCAGCTCGACGATGTGGTTGAAACTGTTCTTCTTACTCTTGTATTTCATAGTGTTATTTATGCTAGCGAGGATTTTTGAGGCGGTAGTATGGTACGAGACTGGTATGTTCGCTACTCAACTTGTGGATCCAGTCACTCTCAGTTATAAGAAGTTGAAAACTATCCTGAAGTGTCGAGGGCTGGGATACTCTGGACTGGCTGAGAAGAAGGATGTCAGCGAACTGGTGGAGAAATCAGGTAGGTCAAAGGTCAGGACTGAGGGCAGGCGGGGCCTGTTTCATTTTCTGTGTTTGTGCTTGGACTGTAACAAAACGTTCAGATCAGCTTGGTCATCACCGCTCAATGATGAGTCATTGTTTTAGTCTTGAAAGCAAGCATATAAAATGAAATTCTGAGGAGACAGGATAAAACACAATGCTGTGAAGTGTATCGAGGGAATAGTCTTCATTTTCACAACTGCCATTAACACCATCACTGTGTTCCAGCTGTCAGTCATGTAATTGCTGCTTTATGCTTAGTCCATGGACCACATTAAGGAACTGTAGCTCTTTTTCCCATCTGGTGGATTGAATCCTGTATGATAACAAGTAAGGGCCACAATCACCAACACTTACACTTTCACTACTTAGAATGGCTAGTTCTATTCAAAGCCTGGGTGCTCAATTGTCTAGGCTTATATTAACTAGTCACAGATATATTGGCATTAGTTCATATGTGGGAAGATAAGTAGAATGTCACTAATCTCAAATAGTTTTGATTCTATGACTCCAAATTTGCTACTTTCTTGACATGCATCATTAATATGCTAACTTATTTTTTTTCAGTGTTGTACGTACCTTAGCTATTAGTCCATCTACTAACCATAAACTATTTCTCAATCCAATTTGTTGAATTTACCACTAATGTACTGTAGCTTCTGTGCGCAATGTTAAAATTTTATACGTAATGCACGGTGGTGCAGTGGTTAGCACCGTCGCCTCACAGCAAGAAGGTTCCTGGTTCGAACCATGGAGTTTGCATGTTCTCCCCGTGTCCATACCTCTCGCTCAAAGTCAGCTGTGATAGGCTTCAGCCCCACCATCAGCCTGATGAGGATAAGCTTTAAGGTTACAGATAATGGATGGATGCACTCTTTTTATAAAGCAAGATGACAACCACACATATAAAATTACCATGAATACATCCCATAGAGCAGTAGCACTAGGTTTGGCAATCTCTAGACACCTCACAATTCAGTTCTGATTCAGAGGGCTTCCTCTAAGCAGGAAAAGCACTGCTTGAAGCCACACTCTGGGTGTGTCTTGTAGCTGCCCTCCAAGTCATACCATGTGGTGCCAGGGCCCTCTGGTGCTACTACTCTGGCTCCTGACTCTTGATTCTGTGGAGCAACAGCCTCAGAAGTAGAAAGACATGGACCCAACTCATAGCAGCACTATACCAGCGTGGTTCCTAGTACCAGCAGTGGTGGTAAGCTTTTATACAGTTTTTTTTAAATGGAAGTAATTATTAGGTCCAGAAATGGAATTTGCTCATATCATGATTTTTTTCTAATTTATTTTTTAATATTTGAACATAGAGGAATTGCTGGTGCCGAAAATGTAAATCTGACACTGATGTGCCACCCATATTTGCACAAGTGTGGCAAAGTGGCCCAATAGCACCCCCTACAAAATGTTTTGCAGATGTGAGTTTTTGCTGGGGAGCTTTTGTCATGAAACAGGAAGCTGGTGTTACTTTACTTTTAATTGTCCAATTTATCCCAAACCTCATATATGATATACAATTCCATCCCTTATGCTCCCTCCACTTTGATGCAATTCTAGAAGGTTGGCAGATTTTATCCTTGCTACTTGGTAGCCAACATTGTGCAGATCACATCGTAGCCTGGTCATTGAGAATCACTGGTTTACACATTTACCTGCTAACTTACTATGGAATGAGGCTATGGATACTATTCATTAAATACATTGTCAATTTAAGTTACTCCCATCTTTTAATGACTTTATTTCTAAATTCATAAGCCACCCTCACTTTCCAATGAGATAAAATGAGAATTTGAATGTAGTATGGGGACAGCTGCAATGTGGATGGCATTTGTTATAACTGGAATCAAAGAAGAAGTATATGTTTAGAACCCTTTTCAGATAATGGCACTGTTTTTTTATTCCCCCACAGGAGAGTTGACCCAGGGGGAGCTCTACTCGGCCATCAAGAAAGAGAAGGAGCAGACAGAGACAGGAGATGGCAGCACCACACACTTCAGTGGAGAGATGCACTTCTATGAATTGGTAGAGGACACTAAAGATGGGATCTGGCTGGTTCAGGTAAAAGCACTTAGTACAGAAGGAGGGCTGATTGAATAATGAGAGAGAGAGAGACAGTATTATAATAATTACAGAAATTATACATTTTAATGGAGATATGACTAATATTAGTCATAATAGTAATAATAGCAATAGTAATTGGAGTGGACTTGTCTTGAGATAACAAAGCTGATTTTCTCATGATAATTGTTGTGGAGAAATTGCTAAAGTCAAAGGTGAATGGTGAGATCAGAAGGGAAGAAAGTGTTCAGGAGTCTCTGATGTCTTATGCTGTAATGTTTATTGAAGCTTGGCCAAGGAGAATTAGAAGCTGTGTCTCAATTCAGGGGCTGCATCCTTCGGAGGACGCCGCCTCCGCGGCCTTCGAGGGCGAATCCTTCTGAGAGACCTTTGAAGGCCGCATCAACAGTTGTTAAATGAGACGGTCTAGCCTTCGAAGCATTTCCTGGTTGCGTCACCAGCTGCGTCACCTGCCGTCAGTTGGTACTTTGTAACGTAGCCGTTGCCTGTCAGTTAGTCGTCAGTTGAGAAAACGAAGAAAAAACAGACAGAAGAAAGTATAAGAAAGAAGAATGAAGTATAACATATAATAGTGATAATCCTAAACGTAGCTCTTTATTCAATCCAATCGTTTAACTAGACTTTGCAGTTTTACAGTCTGGAAATAAAGCAGGGATAATAAAAGTAATAAAATATAAGTAATTAGTAAAAGTATTAGTAGTAATAAGTAAAAGTAATTAAATATAAAAACCCAATACTTACTTTTTTATTATTATTATTATTATTATTAAATGTGTTATTCATTATTAGGTATTATTCATCGCCGCTTGGTGTCGCATTTGTATTTTCCCGGCACTGAACAGTGGCGCGCAAAGGATCTTGGGATATGTGAGGCCGCGAAGGATACTCCGGTGCATCCTCCAAAAAGAGGGAAAAGAAGGACGCATTTGAAGGAGCCTTCGAATTGGGACAGCCTTCGCGCGGCGTTGTGACGTAATCGGCCTTCAAATGCGTGCTTCGAAGGATGCAGCCCCTGAATTGAGACACAGCTAGAGACACTCTCAAAGTAACTCATGCTGGTGGATAGACTTTAAACCCCTACAGATAACACAAATAAAAAGTTATTTCCTGATTGTTTACAGTGTTTACATTCAGCAGAAAACTGCAGAATTCAGCATAGACACACCCACGGCAACCCACCTCAGCTCCCCCCTACACTGGACAACCCTGCTATGAGTTGCCGTAATCCCTGATCCTGTGTGAATGCACACTAAGGATAGAAAATTCCAACAATAACAAGAACCATCCATCCATTATCCTCATCAGGGTCACTGTGGGGCTGGAGCGTATCCCAGCTGATTTTGGGTGAGAGGCAGGGTACACCCTGGACAAGTCACCAGTTTATCACAGGACACATAGAGACAAACAACCACTCACACTCACATTCACACCTACAGACAATTGAAGTATTGAGTGCATGTCTTTGGACTGTGGAAAAAAGCCAGAGTACCGGGAGACAACCCATGCAGACACGGAGAGAACATGCACAATAACTACCAATAACTGATAAATAATGATTTATCGAAATAATACTTTAGTTTTTTAGTTTTTGATGACAGTTTGGTTTAGTCAGTACCTAGTTTTCCAGTGTACACTGTGATATTGTGGATATATAGCATACAGATCAGTTGTCATCATCCTTGTCAAGACTGCCAGCTGCAACTTCACAGGTGACTGCACTTTAGTTATGAAAGACTTGATGAATTATGTTGTTATCACGAGAAAGCTGCCTCATGTTTTCTCAATTTAATTTATCTCGAAATATTGGAATAATTAACTCTGATTAACTGATTAACCTCCACATCTGGAGGTCTGGCACACATTGTGATTATAACCAGGGTTGGAGTTAGTGTTCAGAAAGGTGAGTTGCATGCACTGCTTTCAGACACAGATCACAGATTGTATTTATTTACGCAAGACTAGCTAATGGAGATGAGTTGATCCTAAATCTGATCTGAGGATGGAGTGTGGCAGTAACTCTGTCTGTAGGGATACTCCACCATCTCTCTATATTTTCATGTCTATGATCCCTTTGTGTTTGTGTGTAGTTGTATTTTGGGGATAAAAGGAAGGTAAAAAAGAATTTCCCTGTGAGGGATCAATAAAGTAGCCATTCTATACTTTCTATTCTATGATGATGATGAGGCCAATCTGGGCAGAGAGAACAGTGCAATCACTAAGAGGGCAGTAACATCACAAGAACAGTAACAGTTGCCAGGTTGCCATTGGCAGCCTTTATGAGAAACTGACACTTGCCATCAGTGGCAACCACTTAGTCCTCTTATTATTTTAACCCAGGATCCATTATTTTTCAGAAATTTTCACTTTAGTCAGTTTATTTAATCTCTCTGTCATTTGATGAGCTTGTATGAGCTTCTACATAAGCTGGTATTGTTTATGTTTTGTCTGTCAGCAGTATCAAAAAAAAGAGCTGAATGATTTTACTAGTCTCTTATGATAAACTAACCACCATGTTGACACAAACATTTACAAAATAACTAAGCCTGTCCATAATTTCTTCAATCGAAGGAAAATCACAAGCTGACATGATCTGAACACAAAAAGGATCGTGTTGGTGTTTAACCACTTTTTGCCAATAAATAAAGAAGAAGGGAGTGGACTGTCAGAAGGGGTTTCATGCCCCTTGACAGATTTTCTTACCAGTCTGACCCTGTCTCGTCCCTGCAGGTCATTGCCCAGGACCGGGAAGCTCTGCTCAGTCAGTCCAACTGGGGGAAGATGGTGCAGAAAGTGTCTCAGTTTGGGATCAGAACTGGAACCTTTAATTGCTCCAATGACTACAGGTGGGAGATGGGGCCTCATTCAAATGCACCAGCACCTTTGATTTATCTCGGGGCTCACTGACACATGACAAATAATGCTGATTTTGTATAGATATTTGGACCAATTGCCCTTGTAGAGATATCAGCTTTCTTTTTTTCTGTTGAAGATGTTCTGGCCTTGATTTCTTTTGTGCTTCTGTAACACCTAATTAGGTATTCAGCTAGAAGCAAAATTCAGATGTCTAATCTGAAGTATTTGGGACATGCGTGTGATCGTGTTTTGCCAATGCTGACTGCTAAAGGTGAAAGCAATTGGGCAAATCTCATACCCACACTGACAGAAATCCTTCATCTATATGTGCAGCATCCTAATTGTGGCTTTCAATCTCCTGTACTCAAAATGAGGAAAAATCATGACAACCAGCAGCCAATCAGCATTAATTCAAGAGAGCACAACAGTGCATGTAAGACTATGATGTGATAAATTGGCCACTGGGGGGCGATGCCGCTCTATTTTAGTTGAATCACAAACTTTTATTTTTGGATATGTAATGATGTCAAACAGATGAATCAGTGTTGTGCAGCCTTTAATTCAGAAAGAGCACTGCAGTTTTCTTTGGAACATGCAGATTTGAAATACAAAACAGCACAGACATAAATATTGCATATGATACCACAAAGACATTTTTAATGTTTTACGTTGCCAATTGATGTGAACAGAATATCACAAATGACTGTCAATGTAATGAAATCCATAACACCACCAACAAAAATGACTACAGAGTTGAATCGACAGCCATGTCCTTGGCAGTGGCAGCAGCATGCCAGATGGACTGAATAATAGCTGTGTACCAGCATTATCTATGGCAGGTTGAATTTCTTCAGTTGCCCGGGAAGTACATCCTCTGCTGGGCTTTCTTGTTGAGGGAGCTGGCGTTCAGTTCCCACTTGAGGTCCTGGTAGATGACTCAATTTAGGAGTCGCACAGGGTGATGGGGGCAGGTGAGGCTAAGTTCCTCCTGAAATCCACAACTGTCTCTACTGTCTTCAGAGCATTAGACTGGATTCAGACAGGATCCGGCGCTATGGCCAGTGGGGGTCATCCGTTTCAGCTCCGGCACGCAGGGGGTTCCGTGGGGGTGTCAGCGAAGAACAGCTCTGGTGTATGGCCGAGAAGTTGAACCAGATCCAACTTTTGGAAAAACTAGTCCAGCATCACGCTCCGGCCACCAGTCAGATCGGTCATACCTCCACAGTCAGCCTGAATTGTCTCTGAAACAGAGACTGTCCAGGTGGATTCATGGACAATAACAGTGAGTGAGCGATGAAGTCATATTTTTCACCAGGATGTCCACGTTTATATTTCCTGCATGAAACAACACGGTTAGAGTGCACAGGGAGTATCTACTAAGAATCTCAGATGTGCGTTTTGTAGTCCATCTTCTGAACTGTAGTTTTACCACAGATCACGTCAATAACATCTGCCTTCACATGATGACGTAGTCTAGTGTAAGTGCAGTCGGATTCTCTGAACACTGTGGTCGTCTTCTCCTAACTCTAACTCTAGACTGATAAAGGACTGGTGATAGTGCAATGGTGCAGGTGGAATAAATGTGGTTTCTACAACTGGTTGTGTTCTGCACATGAGGTAGGTGGATATGACAGTATATATACATACCTATGTACAACAGACTAAATGTAAACAATGGATACATTAATAAATTATGGGGTGTTGGTTAGCTCAGTGGGTAGAGCATCCGCCCCATTTACAAATGCTCAGTCCTTGCCGCAGCGGCCCAGGGTTTGAATCCGACCTGCCGCCCTTTGTTGCATGTCATTCCCCATCTCTCTCCCCACATTCCTGTGACTCTTCAGCTGTCTCTGTCAAATAAAGCTTGAAAAAGCCCAAAACATATCTTTTAAAAGTAAAAATAAATAAATAAATTATAATGAACAGATTTGCAGGGTAATATGACAGATGTACAGTACAGAGTAATGTTATTTTCAGCTGTTGATCACAGTGAAGAAACTGTTCCTGTGTCTGTTTGTTTTAGCGTACAGTGTTCTGTAGCGCGGCCTGTGTCCTGCCCGTTTCCTGACTCTGGACACATAAGTCATGGATGGAGGGCTGGCTGACCTCCATCCATGACAATGATCCTCTCTGCAGTCCTGACTGTGCAGTGGAGTCTGTTTCTGTCCTGTTTGGTGGCCAATCCAAACCAAACAGTGATGGATGAACAGAGAACAGACTGAACAATGGCGGTGTAAAACTGCATCAGCAGCTCCTTGGGCAGGTTGAGCTTCCTGAGCTGGCGCAGGAAGTACAACCTGTGCTGGGCCTTTTTAATGATAGTGTCTGTGTTGGACTCCCACTTCAGGTCCCGAGTTGAATGAATCTCTCTGTGTCTTTCATAAGTCATGTATCTCAGTGAAATGCTGTCTATCGTCACTTTGCGGTTATTCCTCCATTGCGGTGTTTTGATGAAGCAAGGGGGGGAAAAAAATCACCGGCAGCACGGCGCACCCGGCAGGTGGTCACACCCAGGCAGGTGTCTCTCATACGTGTGCGCCGTTACCGACACACGTAAACTCAGATCTGACTACCTATATTCCCTGTCATAGCGACAAGCTGCTGTTGCATATAAGAGACGTCCCGTGTTCCGTTACCGGTGTATTTTCCTCTGGATTCTGCTCAGGAAACGAGAGCAGTCTAACGTTACATGCGCTAACATTAGATAACATACATGAAAATGAAAAACCCTAACGTGATTATGTTCACGATGTAAAATCACGTTACTGTGCACTAAGTCACCTAACATTACTGTTATTACTGTATTATTTTCAGGTCTCCATTATATGGCCCTTCACAATCCATTTCTTCTTCATCACTTTGTTTTTTTGGAAATTGAAATAAAGTAATGGAGCTGTTGTGCAAATTCTGGCATCCAGGGAAGATGCATTTTTGGGATGTTGAGGGCAGAGCTAGCTAGCAACGGCTGCGATAACTGAATACGTATAGTGTTGCAGTTCGAAAATGAGAGTGCAGGTTAGCGGTTCAAAACTGTTTTCTAACTCCACATTTCAGTAATATATCGTTCAAATTCTTTTCACTTGTTTTCAGCAACTATTTACCAACATATTTATTGTGTTTTGAAAGAAAACATGGAATTGCCTTTACATGGACTTTAACAGACGCGTCTCTTGAGGTCTTGAGGTTGCAGTCGTTGGTGTAAAGGGAGAAGAGCAGTGGGGAGAGCACACACCCCTGGGGGGCGCCAGTGCTGATTGTCCAGGTGCTGGATGTGATACTCCCCAGCCTCACCTGCTGCTTCCTGTCAGTCAGGAAGTTTGTAATCCACTGACAGGTGGAGGAGGGCACAGTAAGTTGGGTGAGCTTGGTGTGGACGATGTCTGGAACGATGGTGTTGAACACCGAACTGAAGTCCACGAACAGAGTCCTGGCGTATATGTCTCTGCAGTGTCAAGGTGGTTCAGGATGTAGTGCAGTCCCATGAACATCTAGTAGTTGTCCGTTTACACACGTTTGTTTCTTTCTGAGTATCGCTTCAGAATAATGCCTGTCTGAAATACTGACATGGTGGTTCTGTTTTGTCCATCAGGTCATGTATCAAGCGTGGCTGGCAGCACTCCACTCTCATCATGTCTGTTCCTCAGACTTCAGCGTCAAAGGGCAAAGTCATGCTAAAAGAATACAACGGCCGTCACATTGAAACTGAACACATATTCCGCTGGATGACCTCACATGTAGCTCATCGAATCAAAACCCTGCGTCGGTCTGAGCAGCTGGTGGAGGAGTGGCACTCTGATCTCGCCCACCCAGTGAAGATGTTTTTGTTTGCCCGTCTGTCCCAGCCGCCCGCCTTCTTCTCCTCGCTGTCAATCAAGTTCACTGGCAGGATTGAGTTTATCTATGTGGACATACGTCACTGGGACAACCACAGCAGCCTATCAGAGATTGGTGTGACACAGAGCCCCGCCTACATCCTCAAAATGCCTGAGGGCATTTATCGCTATGGCAACAGGTGATGATGGAACATGGAAACGATAATGTGTTATTGTTTATACAAATATAAATCTCTTTTAATTACTTAATCATTTTAAACTGTTTTGTCTTTCCACTCCTCTCCATGACTTCTCCGCCTTTCATTTACTCCACCTCTTCTCCTTCTCTTCTGTTTGTTCATTCCTCTACTACTCTTTCTCTTCTTTTACTCTTCTCCACTCTACTTCTCTTCACTTCTCCTTTTCTTGTCCTTCTTTCTACTACTATTCATCTTATCTTCTCCTCCCTTCCTCTCCTCTTATTCTCCTCCTCTTTTTAGTACTGGGGAGTTCCTGTCCCTGGCTGCTATGGATACTTTCCTGCGTTCAGTCCAGCCAGAGGTCAATGATCTTTTTGTCCTCAGTCTCGTCCTAATCAACTTACTGGCCTGGATGGATCTCTTCATTACACAGGTCACTTCCTGTTTTTCCATTAGAGCAGTGGTGAAATTTGTATTGTAAAAGTGCTTTTCAAGTGCCAAGTGCTTGCTCATGGTGGTGGTGTTGGTCTCTGTAAATAATAATATAAAAAGTACGGTCTAGACCTGCTCTGTATGAAAAGTGTCATGAGATAACTTTTGTTGGTGATTTGGCACTATATAAATAAAATTGAATTGAATTGAATTGAATTTACTCCTGTAATCAAGTACAGTTTTGAGATAGCTTTACTTTACTACACTTTACGTATTTCCTTTTACTCCACTACATTTCGAAATGGAAATATTGTAGTTTTTGCACCAATATTTGACAGCTATAATTAAGCTGGCTGCATGATGCTTGCAGTGGACTTTGCACACCTTTTTGAAATTTGAATCATCAGTGGATTAGCTGCTCCTTGATGATGATGTTGATGATTGGCTCATTGGTCTGCGGGAATAGATGGCACATAAATTGTTGTAAGCAGTGCACGCACACCCACAGAGGAACTCATAAAATGTGGTGCATTTAATAAATTGAACTACCCAACAGTATATAAAGTATAGAACAAGTGTAAAATGTATCTCACAATGACCAGATGTAAATATATACACTAATCCTGCATAATGGGTGCTTTTGAGACTTTTATTACATTTTGCTTATAATTGTTTTATTAATTCTGTAAGTCAGATTTGTAAAGCAAAACATCTTGTTGGAGAGAGAATAGAGAGATACAGTTAGTTCTGTTTTAACTTGTATTATTTTTTATGGACAGGGAGCAACAGTGAAACGATTTGTAGTTCTGATCCGAACACTTGGAACCTACAACTCCATACTGCTGGTGTCCTGGCTTCCTGTTCTGGTAGGAAATCAGCTATAACACAAAGTTCACACAACTGACTTTATCAATGAGAGAGAGAGAGAGAGAGAGAGAGAGAGAGAGAGAAAGAACAACACACAGACAAGGTGCACCATCTCAGTTTTATTCATCTGAGAGGTATTTCCCTTATATTTCCATAATATTGCCATAACAATGGCTTGGAGTTGGATCTTATCAGTCATTGCCATCTCCAGCACCTTGCAGAATAGTTACAAAATCTCACCAGGCATGTCTTGCAGTTTTGGTCCGTCCTCCATTTGACTTCAAACCCCATGAGAGCATTTCATTTTTTCTTTGGTTTATGTGCTTCTAAATACGGTTCTAAACACGTAAATGTACTACATAGTTAATTCTCTTTTGACTGTTTTTATGACCGGCACTTTGCACAGGGTGTTTTATTTTGAAACCAGATTCTCTTGATATGCCATTTCTGTGTCTGGCTTCCAGCCTGCTAACTAGAATGGCCGTGTATAACTCTGGCGACCGCAGCACACATGGAACGTGGTGCATCTGTGCCTGCTGGAATTTGAGGGTTAGGGTCACACCAGGCTGGACTGCATAATAATATTCCAAAAAGTACGGGAACCCCATTACCCAGTAGTCTTTTTTTCACTGGGTCGACGCTTCCACAAACAATGTGTGCGAAAGATACAATAGTTGTGGCAGAATTTTCATCTCATCTGATTCAACCTTTGAACTTAAGTTAAGAAATTACATTACATCCATTCCAGAAATCCAGCATTCACCAGCAATAATTTGGAGTTCGGAGGGCCAAAATTAATATTGGATACATTTGGATAGGGTAGTGTAGCTCAGGAGGTAAAGCAGAAGTTATCCACTAATCAGAAATCCGTATGCTACGACCCAAGGCTAGCTTCTAAACTGATGAGCAATTGGCACCATGTATGACAGTGCTGTCAGTTTATGAATGTGTATATGAATGTGTGAATAAAATATGTAGTGTAAAAGCACTTTGAGTGGTCAAAAGGCTTTAAGTACAGTCCATTTACCATTTTCCAAGTCTATTCCCACCAACACCCAACCAGCTGTTATTTGGTTTCCTTTATGTAAGAGATTTTTCTATTCTAGCATGTCACACATGGTGTTTCACAGGGTCATAGTGTGTTAAATCTTAGATTGTTATGGAGACACTGACTTCTCTCCTTGAGATACTATGTTTGTGTTTAGGAAAGAGCGCCATTCTGATCATTACTATGGTAACCAAGGTCAGAGGATAGGGCTGCCTCACTCCATAGACACACCAGAGAGGTACATAATGCAGAAGCATCTACAGAGTCAGATAACGTCTGTACACTAATAACCATTTCTGTATATAGAGTAGTAGTGTCAGTGTCCTGAGGGCATATAGACGAGTCAGAAAGGACAGCTTGTTCAGAATTGAGGCGGCATCATGTCATGACAAGTGTATTTAGAAATCCTCCATTTTTCTTGATCAAGCTTCAGTGAACCTTTCAACATAATCATGGTCTCGTGTACTTCCTCTCCCCTGTCTGAACACCATTGATGAACAGAGATTTCCACAACATCTCTAAAAATCTAAAAATTATTACTATTTTAACAACTAACTGTCAAATGTATGACACATTTTATGACATTCATGTCTGATGATTATTTGTATTACTTGTTTACAAATGGTATATAGCACTTAAGTGTAGTCTACTATATTGTGTATAACATTTCTGAAGATGAATTAAAATTAAAATAAGGTGATGCAGTAAAATGGATATTGGCACTGTGAATTATGACTTAATTATAATGACTTAATTATACTATATTAGTTTTGGTGAAATCTGACACACGTTGATATGGCAACTATGTCTAAACATATAGGGGTTTATGCACTTAGTGGCTGCTTTACTAGGTACACCTTTATTCTGTTATTGCAAATATCTCATCATGCGGCAGTATGCAGACAGACTAAACTGATGCTTTGAGTATCTCACAAACTGATAATCTTCTGTGATTTTCAGCACAACATTCACTATATTTACAGTGAATAATGAGGAAAACAAAAACATCCAGTGAGCAGCAGTACTGTAGTTGATGACGCCTTATCAATGAGAGAGGTCAAAGGAGAATGACCGCTTCAAGGTGATGGGAAGGTGACAATAACCCAGGTGTTACAACAGTGGCTTGCATAAGAGCTTGTCTGTACACCCTATTCCTGTCAGCTAAGAACAGGAAATGAAGGTCCACAGTGGGCACAGATTCATCTAAACTTGACAGTAGTGTCAGTGTACTCCAGTGGCCTCCTCATTCACCATGTCTTAATCCAGTAAAGGCTGTCATGTCATCAAGGAGCATAATCTCTAAGGAATGTTACCAGAACTGTGTTAAATCCATGTCACAAAGAATGCAGACTGTTCTGAGTAAAAAATGGAATAGTATAAGAAAGGTGTACCTAATAAAGTGGCCACTGAATGCCATACCACTGGTATGCAGCCATAAACTAAACGTACTATTACTATTTGAATTGGTAATACTTGATCACTAATCACTGTTTGATTACTCCTCCCAGGCTCTCCTCCAGCTGCCCTATCTGGACACTCTGTATGGTTATAGTCTGAAGCTTCTTCGTTATGCTGACACCACCACACTGGCTAGCCTGGTTAGAGCTGACTGGACTTTCTACTCATCCCACCCAGCTCTCTTCCTGTCTACTTATCTGGCCCATGGCTTGCTGGTTGACTACTTTGAGAAGAAACGCCGCTGTGGCATCAGAAGCCAAGAGGACAGCACCACCAACCTAGAGTGGCTGGCCAGTCTGTGGGACTGGTATACATCCTATCTGCTCCACCCAATCACATCACTGCAACAGGTCCCATCTGACCACTCAGACTGGGAGGATGATCCCAGCCTCTTATTTGAGCGCTTGGCTTTCCCTGATCTCTGGCTTCGCCCATTAGTAAACATGGACTACATTAAAGCTCTGCCAACCTGGAGGTTCAGAGTTGTTCGTCAGCACAGGAGAAAGGTTTCTGGTAGAAAGGTGGATGAAGAGACAGACAATTCACATTTAGACCCAAAGAGCAGGGAGCAGATGGATTCCCTTCATGCAGGGCCCAGCAGACCTCCATACAGCTGCCAAATTCCTAAGAAATCATTGTGCAACCAGGACAGCAACACACAACTCTCTGTATACAACATGGACCTTGCTGCTGCTGCATCATCTTTCTACTGTCGTCATGGGAACGAAACTGACAGGGCACTGGAAGACAGTTGCCTCACATCTGAAGGTGTTTGTAACCATCAGCACTGTGATTGGTCAGTATGGCCCTGTGACATGCTGCAGTGTTCAGAGTGTGTGGTGTGTCTGGAGAACTTTGTGAGTGAGGAGCTCCTGATGGGTCTGCCCTGTGGCCATGCCTTTCATCAGCAGTGCATTGTGGTGTGGTTGGCAGCAGGCAGACACTGCTGCCCAGTGTGTCGCTGGCCAAGCTACAAGAAGAAGCAGCAGAGAGCTGCACAGAGCAGGTCTACTGAAAACATACTGCAGGAATAATGAGTACATCTGACTGAGCCCTTCTCATCTTCCATCTCTCCTCTCTCTCCATTGACTCACTAAGCTTTGAGATTGTGTCTGTTATCATCACAGCTTTCATGCGATTGGGACAGGGGAGGTTTTAAGAAGAAGTTGATGTGGTCAAGGCTGATGTAGTCATGACTCATCAATCCGCTTGTTTCCATTCCTGTTGAAGGCAATGTGTGGACAATGTGGCAGACAGATGAAACTATGAAAGGCCAGTCATGATTTCTGTATAGAGAGGATATTGATTCACACAGTAACTATAGGTGTAGTCTCAGTGAACTTTGTAGTGCAATAAAAACATATTTATAGTTTTGCTTTTTTCATCTACCAGAGTTCTTCTGTTTATGAGGGGAAAGTAGTCTGTTCACCCCAGAAACCACCAGAGTGAGATTTCTTTTAGATGGTGTTGTGATTATAGCCAGCAGCAAGCTCCTCACTATATTAAGCCAACTTCATCATAACACAGTTGTATAAAAACAGTAGGTACACTCAAAAATGGCAATGTGTAGTAGTCTAACTAGAAGTGTATTAAGAATTACAGGAACTGTATAGTCCTCTCTATTGAACCCTCTCTCTGGTCAGTACAGGAAAGATGTATCAGCCAGCACAACAATCCAATTAAAATGAATGAATCCGGTGTGAAATATCTGGTACTTCTAGTTCTGAAAGTATTGGCATCGCCCCAACAACCACTCATCAGAATGTTTTTTAAATGACTCAAGCTTTTATTTTGAATAACAGTTGAGAGAGAACACACATATACAATAGCTGTCATAGACTTTGTCTTTAGATGAGGACACAGACTACAGCTTGGTGGTGTGGACTGAGTCATGCCATGTGATGTAAGCATCACATGGCACAGTCATTGTGCCTCCCTGTTTGAACCAACTAGTTTGACATTGATGTGATAAAGATGTGTATGCAATGGCGCAGCACTTTGAAAACATGCCTAATTTCCCTCACATTAGAATTTGTTCATGTACACACTGATATATCAATGAGCCTCTGCCAACTCAAGATAAGTAGTGAGTCTGATGCACCTTGGTTCTTTCTTTTTCAAGCTGAAGTTTAAATGGATTTACCAGAGTACTATGTCAAAATGTGTGTGTTACCACAAAAATTAGGTGTTTTATGTTTGAGGATTTAAAAGAAAGCTCATTATGCTTCAGACACACTGAACTGTTCTGAGAGATTATGCATTATTAGACAGTTATACTATAATATACATTTTAGAAATCAGGAGTCAGCCACACCCACATCCATCTTCTGCATCTGCACAGCAAGTGGTACAAGGTATGTACAACATCTGAAAAAAACTGTTAAAGCTATACTAATGAATTCTTTATTATAACAGTGGTTTAAATAACTGTGTAATGACAAAGGTGTTGCTTATAGTGATGCATCCATAGAGAATTATTAACAGCTCTACAGTTATCCTCAGCTCCACAGCTGAGGAAACCAGCTGGCAAACAGCAGCTAAAGAGTCAGATATTTTCTTCAGGAGTTGATAAAGACAAAAACAGACCTAGAAGGAGAATATTGGACTATTCATCACACCACTCTAATGATCACATACATACATACATTACGGACAATTTAGAGTCAACAACAGTTTGGACTGTGGGAGGAAGCCGGAGTACCCGGAGAGAACCCACGCAGACAGGGGAGAACATGCAAACTGCACACAGAAAGGCCCAGCCGAGGTTTGAACCAAGAACCTTCTTGCTGTGAGGCGACAGTGCCCATTGATCACAATATTTAATAATATTTAATATAGGAAAATCCTAAAATTTAGCCAGCTTGACCCTAACAGTACAGCTGTATTGTCTTTAATCAGTGCAAATTAATTTGTATGTGTATTTCTTTTAAATGTCTAATGTGGTTATCTTTGTGAGGTAACATGGATACAGTACATGTCATGGTGGATGTTATGGGCTGACCTTTGCCTTAATCCAGAATGGCATGTGTTAGCAAGACCACCTGATATGAATTTAACATGATGGGTATCATGTATGAAGACACAAGATGGTCCCAAGTCTTCCTTTACATGTATCAATTTCATTACCCAAGAATACTTCAGTTTCAGAGAGCTTGTTGCAGTAAGGACAGTCTTTGCCACTGCCAGTTGTCGTCATGTGTCATCATCCTGTTATTCTGATGTTCAGCAGTACTGAATAGAATAGAGAGAACCTTCAGTCGACTTTTGACTCAATATCATGTTTTTTGAATAATAAAGTGAATTTCATGTTGTATTGAATTTTTTTTTTTTTTTTAAACAAATAGCTTTCATGTGAGTTGTGGCTGACTGACAGTAGGTTGAGTAGGTCTCCCTTCTATCTTCTGCTGATATATAAACTAATTATGTATGTTGTCTCAGTTTATTAAAAATGATAAAAAGGATATTTTGACATTTGGATTTTGAGGCTTTATAGTACATTATACAGTTTAGGGAAGAAACTTACTGTTACACCTTTGGCCCCTGTATAGTATAAATCACTTGCTGATATTATATTAGAATATGTCCTTTCCCCTGCCAGCATCCTCTGGCAAATACAGAAAATTCCAGCAAGCTAAGGGAGCATATCCTCTGTATTGTATTGCCTGAGGTTTAGTTTATAGTTTATTTCTGTTATGTATAAAATACTACCTGTGGAGCTGTTAGTTTCTTTACACCACTTTTTAAAAATGAATCCTGATTTAAAATGTCCAAAACTAACTGTAATTTATCAGCTGTGATGGGTGCTTAACTGTAATTGTTCAGCTCCTTCCTGTTTTGTTTCTGTGTGTGAAGGGCATGAAAAACAAAACAAAACATGCAGAACAGTAACACTTATCCAAAATAAAACTGTTTCAGAACTCTGTATTGGGAATTGTTTGTGAGAGTTGTCACTGATCTCGATGGTAAGGGTGTGTGTAAAGAGAAGGTCCAACAGATGTGAGTTAAAGCACAAATTCATGGAGAAGTAGGGCATAACTACTACTGAAGCAGTCATGTGCTTAGTATTATTGTGGATTTTGGAGGTTTTAGCAATCCCGTGTTTTAAGATGAATTACATTTAAAAAGAATATAAGTTTGACATAAACTGATGGTGTGCATTTGCATCCGTTGAGTTTTTCAACGCAACAAAATTTATAATGGGAGTCTATGGGCGGAATGTTCAAGAGCTAGAGTGGATGACATCAATGCTAGAGTGGAGAGGGAGAAAAAAATCTGTCGAAATACATTTGTAAACTGCTCCCGTGGCCACAAATTTCACTCTACAGAATATTAACGTTCATCGGAAAATTTGTCATCTCACTCACATAATCCTGCTGAAGCTGTCACACTTATAGTTTTGACTCCCATGTAAACTGAGAGGAGAAATTTCCTAAAGGAGCACAGCAGACCTGTTCTTTTCCAATCTCCCCAGGTCACATTTTTTAAATTTAGTCCTTAAAATTCGGTATGGACATGCTCAGAAAGAAGAGGATGTTGATGGGCATTTCGGTAATTTGATATAACCTACAGTTTGGAATTGGTAGCCACTAGTTTGAAGGTGTCATTTCAAGGTTTTCTCTGTCTCTCAGTCACTCGCAGACACAGTGCGGTTAATTGCTCTGCTCTATGATTGGTGGACTGCAGGGGAGCTGGTTATCAAATCAAATCAAATCAAATCAAATTTTATTTGTATAGCCCAAAGTCGCAAAATACATTTTGCCTCGGAGGGCTTCACAATCTGTACAGGGAGTGACACCCTCTGTCCTTAGACCCTCGGTTCGAGTGAGGAAAAACTTGCCCACAAAAAACCCTTTTAACAGGGAAAAAAGTGGAAGAAACCTCAGGGAGAGCCACAGAGGAGGGATCCCTCTCCCAGGACGGACAGACGTGCAATAGATGTCACGTGTACAGTCAACAAGTCAACAGAAACATTTTGTGTAATTACAATGAAAAATGACAATGGATTACAATGAATGATAAAATGATTACAGTAGCAGTGGAACCTGTGATAGAGATAGAGAGACACAGATGCACAGCAGCAGCAAATCATTAACTAAGTTTCTATAAACTGTAATGGAGATCTGGTAACATTAATGACAGTAATAATATATGTAGTGGACGTCATGCAGGACCACAGCAGCAGTCACGATCCACGAGAACCTGCTGGACGAAAGAGCACAGAAACTCCGGGGAAGAAGTTTAGTTAGTAAGATGCATTAATGTTCATGTATGACAGACATGTATGTTTACAGATGGTGGTGGTGATGGTGAGAGAGAGAGGGAGAGAGAGAGAGAGAGAGAGAGAGAGAGAGAGAGAGAGAGAGAGAGAGAGAGAGAGGGTTACTGGGCAGAAACTCACAAGCCTGACTGTGGTGTGGTCAAATAGTCAATTTTGCTTAGAAACCTTCCTAACTGAGTGAAATGACCTGGAGGTATTAATGTAGCCGCCATGATAAGAGCTGTTCGAATTCTCGAATTGTTAAGGAAAGGAGCTTCAATGCTTCCTTTATTATCTCCTTTAGCATAGGATACACTGGACCATCCTTTGCGAAAGGAAAGGATGTAATGCCGTCCCACAATTAGACCCTCGGTTCAAGTGAGGAAAAACTTGCCCACAAAAAACCCGGAAAACAGGGAAAAAAGGTGGAAGTACAAATAATATACAGAACAAATATTATATATAATATAAAAATGACTTAAATTATATTATATATAATATAAAAATTACAATGTAGACTACCAATTGGACATTAAGACTTTGAAATCGGCAGGTGTTAAACGTCTCACACCAACAAGGATTAAGTTCTGGATCCTTAGTCTTCAGTTTTCAAACTGCTGGACTGTGGTCTACCTTCTCTGCTCAGCCCAGAAGCAGTTCTGCTCTGAAGAATTGCAACTAATAAGTCTACAAGCACTTGAAATGTCACAACTGCATTAAAATAATGTAACTGTAGCTAAACATAATGACAAATGCAGTCCATTCAGAATACACAATACAGTCTAGTCATTGGATATAAATCACCCTCGAGTTAACCACATTCCTTCCTGTCACCAACTTACAATAGTTACTGTACACCAAAGAGCTCAACTTGACCAACAGTCCCAACATGCACCTCTGCAGGGTTATCACAATTAGTAGCAACTCACATTATGTGTAATGTAACACAGCAAAACATTACAAGCTCACTCGTAGTTTGTGGGGTGTATCACCAAACTTAACTGTTGCTAGTCGTGAACAGGTTAGTTAATTGGTCAAATCTTATGAGGCTATCAGGCTGATATTAGGACTATACTGCCGGGGGACTCCTCCTTTCAGGGTTATGCCTAGCCAGGCATAGTATTGGTTGAAGATGCAGTCACATCTCCCTTTACTGAAAACCCTCTCTCTCTCTCTCTCTCTCTCTCTCTCCCTCTCTCTCTCACCATCACCACCACCATCTGTAAACATACATGTCTGTCATACATGTACATTAATGCATCTAACTAACTAAACTTCTTCCCCGGAGTTTCTGTGCTCTCCCGTCCAGCAGGTTCTCGTGGATCATGACTGCTGCTGTGGTCCTGCATGACGTCCACTACATATATTATTACTGTCATTAATGTTACCATATCTCCATTACAGTTTATAGAAACTTAGTTAATGATTTGCTGCTGCTGTGCATCTGTGTCTCTCTCACAGGTTCCACTGCTACTGTAATCATTTTATCATTCATTGTAATCCATTGTCATTTTTTCATTGTAATTGTACAATATGTTTGTGTTGATTTGTTCTGTACACGTGACATCTATTGCACGTCTGTCCGTCCTGGGAGAGGGATCCCTCCTCTGTGGCTCTTCCTGAGGTTTCTTCCACCTTTTTTCCCTGTTAAAAGGGTTTTTTGTGGGCAAGTTTTTCCTCACTCGAACCGAGGGTCTAAGGACAGAGGGTGTCACTCCCTGTACAGATTGTAAAGCCAAAATGTATTTTGCGACTTTGGGCTATACAAATAAAATTTGATTTGATTTGATTTGATTTGATTTGAATTTGCTGACCAGATTTTAAGTGGGTCTGGTCAATGTGCTAGGAAGAGTACATCAAAAGAGAACATTAAATGAATTTCAATCTCACACTTGCCAGTATTGCCAAGTCATTATGTAACTGAATGTTGGCACATACATGTGTTCAGGCATGGATTTTGGGACAGATAGGACAATGTATATTTGAGTTACAACAACTTGCTGTTTCTTGATGAAGCATGCTGTCACATTGCAAAGATCTAACGCTGGCCAAATATGAAGTTGGTCTGATTAATTCTCATGAAGTTCATGAAGGTACAATGTCAAAAAATTCTCAAATTGCAAATCGTAAATTCAGCATAGCTGACATTAGGGTATAGCTCCAATAGCTTTTTTGTAAGTCTGAAAATTTCCTTCTCATCATTGTTTGATAGCTGGCATGAGGTGGTGTCATCTACAGACCTCACAATATAGTTTTCTCCATGTCAGGGATTGCAGTCATGGATATACAGTGTGAACTTAAGGGGGGTGAGCACATATCCACTTTGAAATCACTCTGTAACAAGAAAGCTATAAAATGGACATGTGAGGGCCCTAAATAGAGCCAAAAAAAAATCCCTTTTAGTCAGGTGACATAAGGTAATGGAATAATATATAAGATATTTATTGTTTTGTGTATTCATTGTTTTGTGTAAAAAATTGTGTAATATCTGGCAACCTGGAGTGTAAACATGGGCAGGATCACACAGGCCAAAACACAAAAAAACATTCTGAACATTCTCTCTCTCTCTCTCTCTCTCTCTCTATATATATATATATATATATATATATATATAGTTTATAGTAAAAATATTGAATAAATAGCTAACACCAATCACATGCAGGTTAATCAAGTGACATCCAAATAAACAACTTGCAATTAATTAAAGTTATGTAGAAAATCTAAATTCAGGTTACGTGATGTGTTTCAAATTGTTTGTTCAATGTTATTGAGTGAAGCTGAACTGGCTAAGCATTAAATCGACTGGCGGTAACACTCGCCAAACGTCTAAAAAATGACCACAATTATATACTGTATTCAACAAAACGCTAAACCGTATTTAACCTTGTGTAGTGTAATCTCAGTAATAGAAGTGAAGTTTTTGGGTGTTGATTGGCACTTCCCGTCGCCTGTTAGTCGAGCAAATCAATCCCGTGAGAGCCAATCAAAGTGCCCATCGCTAAATGGTAAATGGTAAATGGACTGTACTTATATAGCGCCTTTCTAGTCTTCCGACCACTCAAAGCGCTTTACACTACATATCTCATTCACCCATTCACACCCCCCCCCCCCAAAAAAAAAACAAATAGTTGATAGGCATTGGATTGTAGGGATGAGGAAGAGCAAATGTGGTAACAGTGTTACAGATGTTTTTTTTGTTCAGTTTTAGGAGCTAACCATTCATACACATTCACACACCGATGGCACAGCCTTCAGGAGCAATTTGGGGTTCAGTATCTTGCCCAAGGACACTTCGACATGCAGACTGGAGGGGATCGAACCGCCGCTCATCTGATTAGTGGACGACCCGCTCTACCTCCGAACCACAGCCGCCCCGCCCTAGATTTCATTTATCAATCATTTATCAATGAAATCTAGGTTTTCTATTCTTTATTTGAATGCTACCAAGAATTCTACCAAGATTTGACCAATCAGATGCCCCATCGCTACCAAGAATTGGGAAAACTTATCACATCTCTCTGCGCCTACCAAGATTTAACCAATCATAACCCGTAGTACTACCAAGAATGGCACAAGAACCCGCCCCCTCCAAAATCACTGTCAAGTCACTGGAGCGCCGAAGCTTCGTCCGGACTGACATCTTGAGCACCAACTACATTTTGGGTAAGTTTTTAAATTGTTGGAAAACTTAATGTGTATGTAATACAGTTAATCCAAGTCATTTTCGGGTGTGTTTTTTAAAGTCACGGACAATTCTCCATTTGAAATATCTGTGTAGTTAGGCTCCTGTTAGCCCATTTTCTTACCTAGGAAATCACATAAAGTTCATAATGGGCCAGCTACAGTACATGGTAGTAAAACGGACGTTACCTAAAAATTTGTACAAGATAGAAGTGACATAGACGACACTTTATCAATGAAATCTAGGTTTTCTATTCTTTATTTGAATGTTCAATTAGCTAAAACAGACGTTTTTGGTATTTGTTTGCTGAGCATGCTAAGTTACTCCCAGTGTTTCAGAGTGTTTGTGTGTAAACATCGCGGCATGAACAAAGCAAATTTAAATTGAGAATAGCTAAATGAAATGCAAAGGTTCATTAGTAGCTTATCTGGTAACTGATCATTAGAAATGAAACTGTGAACAGCCTCAGTATGATATATTATCACAGACAGACAAATGATCTGTTAGCTTTAGATAGGAGTTCATACATACAACGGTTCAGAGATTCATAAGTTATCAATGCAATAAAAAATATGAGTTTGCTGTCTCTCTGTGCTGTAGTATAATGTACTAGAAAGTAAAAAAAATGATCTGAAATCCATCTATGCTGTTATACTGAGACTACAAGAGTGATAATTATGCTCATACTATATACGCATAATTATGTGCAATATAAGAGGACACACAACAAACAGTTTTTTTGTTGTTTGTTTACCATACAGAATGGATCCTAAATTTAGGACAAGAGGGGATGGCCGTGCCAGCCTCTTTGACTCAGAAGACGCAAAAAAAATCAAGAAAGAGAAAAAGCCATGGGCTCGAGCTCAGTCACCACACAAGGTGAAAGAGTCTGCGAGGATGGCTGTCCTACATCATGGTGGGGACACCAGTAAAGAGCAGCACCTCCCGGGCCAACATCAGTTACAGTCTGGCAACTTCCGGGGCCAAACTTTTAGTGCATGGCTGAGAATGTGCTGGGTTATGCAGGTTATGTGATTGCATCAATGTCAGATGAGTCAGGAAACACTGACTCATACAACAATCTCATGAACAAAAGAGCACTCCAGACTTACATCTCACACTATCCTGAGGGCCGTTATGCCATTGAGGTCAAGACGGAGGTGCAATCCCTCAAAAACCAGAGCCAACCTGCCACTTCTATTGCCACAGCCACTGCCACAGCCTCTGTGGCCACTTCCACACAACCTCCATCCTTCAAAACCCACCACTTCATCGCAGCCATCTCCAACTCCTATATCCTCCCTTCGCTCATTGCTGATGGGGAAAGGCATGTCTCAGAACACAACTGACAAGTCTGTCAAGAGGCTGTTTGCACCACAAAGGTTTCAGCCATGTAAGTATGCAACAGGAAAATGTGTAACATTGAGTTGTAGATGTTGTCCTATTTTTAATGTATTCTATTTTGATGTCATTCTTTTTCAGCTGTTCCTGCTCTGTTGGCTAAATCTGCCACAGAACCACCACCACAGTTGGACACAGTAGAGCTGGAACCACTGACAGTGAGCTTGTGCTGGCCTCTGAGCCAATTGAGTCAGACATAGTACGTATGTATTTTTATAAAATATTTAGATACACAGACACTCTCTCTCTCTCTCTCTCTCTCTCTCACACACACACACACACACACACACACACACTTTTTTTCTCACTCCTTCTTTCATATCTGTTTAATAGAAAGCAGAATTTGCCTGCCTGCTGGTTGGATCCCTGCCCTGCCAGAAGTTGACCAGCGCTGGATTTCCAAGGCCCTGTTCCGGTGGTCGCTATAATCAGCCAGAGCTAGACTATGCAAAGGTGGACAGAATGTGGTGGAATCCACCTCGGCCATCCCTGACCTCTTGTGCCATGCCAACATTTGAGCAGTTCTTTGGGCACCCCCTGTTCCTGTGGATGCCCAGGAAACTATGGCGTGTGCAGCTGCTTTGTCCACATCCAGACTGTGGCAAGTCAGAGCTTACCTCTGCTGGAATACATCAGAGGATTAAGCAGGTGGTTGGTGTCAGCAGCTCTTACTTCTTGGCATCTGAATGTATCACCTGTAAGAGCTGCAAAAGAAAGTTCATCAGTTGGAGCCACTCCCTTGTGTCCCAGCTAGACATTGGCCATCGCATCCAGTTTCCATGTCTCCTAACGTTCAAGCTGGGGTGTGATATGCAGGTTGTGCGCGTGATGCGTCAGCGAGGCTTAGGGAACAGCAGCAGCGAGCTTCAAAAGCAGCTGGAGGAGCAGCATGCAGAGAGCTGGCTTGAGAAGCAAATTAAGTTCCTCACAGACTACAGAGGATTTGGACGTGCTATTTCCTCTGGACTGATTTCACCAGCCCTGCTGGGGGACTTGCCAGCTATGCCTGCAGTGCCAAAACATCGCTGGCTGATGCAGGTGTACGCCCAGAATGTCCTCAGCAGGCTGGATGAAGTGAAGGCCTCAATCACTTCACTCTTCGGTCAGTTGATAACCTGACTGGACTCCACTAAGAAGATTGTGAGGAAGCTGGCAGGTCAGGCCCGGTCTACAGCTGCTTGGGCCATTAACCATCGGCAATGAGCATGGTCATGTCATCATGTCTGTGCTCACAGCAAGCGAGGGCTGGGGCCTGACGAAGATGGCAGAGGGTCTTGTGAGGCGCTACAAGGATGCTGGGGTGCCTCCTCCAGAGATCCTGTATGTGGACCGCGACTGTTGTGGGAACTCTTACCTGCACAAGATCTTTGGGGCATGGCCAGGTATGAAGATACAGTTGGTTGTCTGGCACTTCATGAGGAGGTTTGCCACAGGATGCACAACCGATTCTCATGCACTATACTCCAGCTTCATTGCCCAGCTCACCCGCTGCATCTTTGTGTGGGATGAGAGTGACCTGCAGCGACTGAGGGCAGCCAAGCGGGCGGAGCTGGAGGCAAGCCACATGCGCCCCACGGAAGCCGATGTTACACGCCACATCACGAAAGCAGAGATGATGCTCCACTGCAGGAGGACTGTCCGGGAAACCTCAGAAATGGAGGTCATGCTCAAGGAGTTGATCGCAGCATATGATGGAGAGAGGGGCTGCAACACTTAGTGTGCCTCTGATCAATTCAGCAAGGATGGCAGAAATCTGGAAGGCCCAACGCAAACACATTCCCTGTCTCCAGGATCCTCCTGGTTTCCAGACTGGGACACTGAAGAAAGGAATGAGGACAGGACCATGACAGCAGAGGGGAAAAAAGGACCACATTCATACAGTGGCCCTCTTCGGTATGCTGCCAACCAGTTGTCAGAGGTGGTGCTTGGGAAAAAACTGGTGGAATACACAGCCCCACAGAAATACACTGTTATGCATGTACTAAATTGTTATTTCATGTACATATTCCTGTCTTATAACACTTTTTTGGGGTGTTGTTTCAGGAGAGCTTATAGGTATTGAATATCTGTACAGCCAGAATAATGCTGTCACTGAGGATTACAAGATGGCCCTCACGACACTAGAGATGGAGGACATCACAGTTGCAGAGGGGGAGTCTGGGTTGGAAGCAGTTAATATGGAGGATCCAACTGTTCCCACCCTGGACACAATATGGCCTCCACAACAGTGCACTCCATCAGTACCTCCAACAATAAGACCTCCAGCTGTCCTCAACACCTCACTTTAGCTGCACCCACAGCACTGTGTACTGTTGCCACTATTCAGAGTGGTAAGTTTTTATTGAGTTCTTAAAGGTGCCAATGATTGTGATTTATAATTACATATGACATGTTAATTACATGTGGCTGTCTCACTATAGAAGCAACAGTACTATTCATTTTCATTTGATGACAGTCTGTCTATTTTATGTTCTTTCGCAGTTTCCAACCCCACTCCTACAGCATCTGATCACAGCCTATATACTTCATGAGGAATGCACACAGCAACACAAAACACATTTATGTAAGGGAAGTTCCTCAAAGATCCTGCACAGCAAGTTAGTGTTAAATAAGTGAAGAATGAATTTCCTGTGTTATCTAATGTGCTGGGGCATTGGTGAACTGAAATAATCTTAACATTGATTACTTAACTTGTTAAAGGATACAAAGAAAACTTTTTATTTCTTTTAAAGCTTTCATTTTTGTATATGATGAATCATATTCCTTGTCTGTCACATTGTAGGGCTTAGTGTTCCTAAAGATGCAGCAGTGTGTCTTGTTTCATTTGCTACATGAAATCTACACACATTTGTGTTCATGTGTCTTGTGTGGAGTAAGAAAAGTCCTTGGTCTGAAACAAACTGTGCACATTTTTTAAATCAATGATACAAATATATTAACATTAACTGCATCTCTCTCTCTGCTTTAATTTGTTCTAATTTAGCTCCCCAGCATGTGGAACCCAGCTCGGCAGAAGAACAGCCTTCAACGTCATCAGGCTCCACCAGTCATGATGTATGTTTACATGTTTGATAATGTTTTAAACTTCTTTGAAGTTGCATCTGCAATAACTTCAAATGAGCATAATATTAAAATACATTTTTGATTTTTGTCCCTCCACTTTGTTTAATGTAGGACTCTGTAGGACCTGACAATGTTGAAGGCTTCCAAGCAGTCCAGGCATTAGCAGATTACTTATTTAAATTGAAAGACCACAGTCTGGCCCTGTCGAGAGAGGAGGCTGCTGGAATCATTGCCCTGTGGGATTGCTTGTCTGAATATGACAAAGGACGGACAATATACCCTCCACGTCATCAGGACACAATTTCTAAAGGGAGATTCAGAGCAACAAAAACAGTTGCGCCTGGTGTGGAGAGTACAAAACGTTGTTTGAGAAAACATGATAATGATGCATGTTATTGTGATTTCTTGTAATAATATTAATGCTGCTTAATACCTTTGCAGGAGGGAGAAGCCCAGCGCAGTGTAGCACACTGTAATCGTGTGTGTGAGGCTCTTTTTAGCAAGGCATCTCAGCTCCAACAACCATCTTTGTGAGCCCAGAAACCCTGCCTCCTGCAGTTGAGAGAAAAGGCAACCCCTGTATGCCCAGCAGCATGACAAGCCCCCATATGTTTGTCCTACCCCCAAATACTGCTGGAATGGCCAAACTAAAAGTGCAGCGGAACATGCCAGTGGCTCCACCTGCTGGTCTGGGCGTGCACTTTCTTGCAGCACTACTGCAGCCATGTCTCCAACCTCTCCTGTCTGCGCCCCAACACCTTCTGTCTGTGCCCCGACACCTCCTCCTTGCCTCCCAGTCTCAGGTTCCTCAGGTTGTTCCCGGACCTGCTGGAGCTTCTGTGACAAAAGGAAAAGGCAGGAAGTTCTTCTTCCTGCCTTTTCCTTTTGTCACAGAAGAGTGGCACACAGAAGAGGAGTTACAAAAGAAAGAGTAACACCATCACATGCAAGCAGTGTCAGAGGGAGCGGCGCCCTGCTACCCATCACCAGTACTTTGGCAACTGGTACTGCCAAGCCACAGCAACTGTGACTCTGGCTGAGTGGAGGGCTGCACTTGAAGCCCGGGCTACGGCAGAAAAAAAGATGCTCCACCCCAACAACTTTGCTAATGCTTTTCTTTTCTGTTCTGGTTCATTTAGAGTTTATTCCTGTTGATTTATTGTTTGAATGTTTATATATATATGTATTTGAATAGTAAACATATCACAGCAAATATGTACACATTATATTATATTGTATTATCTATATATATTGTATATATTATATTATATATATTATATTCTAGTAATAATATTAATAGTATTATTTTAATAGAATAGTAATTATATATAATATATATATATTTTATGTTCTATTCTGTTTCATTACATTAAATTAATGTTGATTCATTATCCACATGTATATAGTTATTTGATTGCACTGATTTTTACTTGTTTGTAATACATTTTTAATAAGAAATGTAACAAACCTCTTTTCATCTTAATTTTTTTCATTCAAATACAATATACATTATAACACTGGAGCAAGTTGCAAGCTATTATAATTCTCTAAGATATCATATGACTTCAGTCACCACAATCAATTTACATAACATTTAGCATTTAATTGCTGAATGATAGACTATTGCTTAATCATAATGGTAAGGTTATACCTCATATTTCACTCGTTATAGTTAATAATTGTGTTAAAAAAAGTATAATATTAACACATTGTTAGTATTAGCAGCTAGTACAGTAAAAAAGCTAATAATAATGATAGATGACTGACCTCATTACGAGGAACAACAACGTTTGATTAGAGCATTTAAATAGAATGTATTCAGAGGATTTCAATGTATTATTTATTAATGTCTTATTTCAATGTAATATTCAGCTGTAATTTGCAAAATCTTGATTAAATATGTTTCGTATAACACAGGGATCGAACCACTGTCCGCGAACGCATTTTTGGGAGTTCGTTGCTATTTATAGCAACAATAACTCAACAAAAAGCTACTTTCTTAGCTCAGTTGGTAGAGCATCCGCCCCATGTATGAAGGCTCAGTAGGTCCAGGGTTCGAATCTGACCTGTGGCTCTTTGCTGCATGTCATTCCCCATCTCTCTCTCCCCACATTCCTGTCACTCTTCAGCTGTCTCTGTCAAAAATAAAGCTTGAAAAAGAAAAAAAAAAAGTTTATTGTATTGTTTCAGGTTAACTTGTCTTAAGTAATTAAGCAGGGTGTACAGGGGGTACTGGCCAGGAACAACTGAGCAAAAACTGTGCAAAACCAGCTATCTACGCAGACTAGCATGTAGCCTAACTTCTTATCCTTAGTAGTTGAGAGCTAGGTGGCCGTGTTTCAGTAATGCCGCCACCTAGCTCCACCCACACTTCACCTCTCTGCCTATTTTTGGATTAGCTCAAATTAGGTGGAGTCAGCTGCCAAGACAGTAATAAGTAAGAGAGTAAGAGCAAACACACTGAGGCTTCAAATGGCTCTTCAGAAACCTGTGGGTGGAGACGACCTCCTTTTTTATTTTTTACTGTCTATTGCTGAACATAAACACTGTGAACAATTAGAAAGTAATGTTTTATTTCTCTGTCTTGCTCTTTCTCTCTTGTCTGTCTGTCTCTTTCTTTCTCTCTCTTTCTTAAACAAATGGACACAAACCAAATTAAACTTCTGCAGCTCAGACTGAAGTCTGACTTAGAAGTAAGAACTGGTACATGAAATAAACCATGTTGCGCTCATGAAGGTTCAGTGTCTTTAATCTGGCAATCTGTGTGAGATTAGAGTCTGGGCAGGAGGGGGGTGGAGACGACTGTCCAATATTATGAATTTCAACTGCAAAACCCATTTTAACCACTAGCTGCCAGTGTTACTCATAAAGTTACTTAGTGTTCCTTTAAATGTACATTTGGTATTTAGTATGTAATATGGTGCTATTGGTAGAAGTGTTGATGATGAAGTGATTGTTAGTGATAGTGTATTTGCTAAAAGTGTCACTGTGTCACTAAAGCGCTGTATCTGCCATTTATTACTTGGAGGTTGCCCCACCAATCTGAAAGAAGTTAACGCTGGCAAAGGGACGCCTGGTGCGGTCAAATGGCACTGTTGCCGCCGCAATGAACAGTGGGTGAATTGAGATGAGGATTGACCGCATAGCTTGGCTGGTGATGGCTGTCGAATCGTTTTTTTGTTTTTTTTAACAAGTATAAACATTCTCGGTCCCGGAAACCAACTTTACTTAACAACCATTACAAAACGTCTGCTAACCTTCTGCTGACAGCGTTTGCTAAACTCTCTCTCTCTCTCTCTCTCTCTCACACACACACACACACACACACACACACACACACACACACACACACACACACACACACAGAGCTCCAGCCAGACTGACGCCAGCACAGTTAGCCCCCTTTGCTCCCTCTGTTACCGTTTAGCTATCTGTTCTCTCTTCTGACGGCAGGCTGAACGCTGCACGCGCGGTTGTTTCCAGAAAAACGGAGAAGCAGAATCCCGAAACAAAGAGCGGACCGAAACTACCGGGGTCAACTCAGATACACTAGTGGGCTAATTAACCAGTATTAATATCTGGATGACAACTAACTTACTGTAGCCAATGAAACCCGTGGAGCCAACTCACCGAGTGTCAAGCAGCCTATCCCGCTGCACATCTTAAAGTGGCGGCAGCGCGATACTGGAGCTCTCTTCTAGAACGGATCCTGCTTCATTACGGGATGTATCGGTATCGGGGCAGCATGAACGGGACATTATCATCCTGGAATAGTAGAGGCCAACACCAGTTCTCCCTTTAATGCTGCCTGCTGTGAGGTGACACTTTTTCATGGAGCTGTGCTGGAGCATTGTTAAATTGTGGATAGATTAAGTTCGTCTGCGTTTGGAATGTGTGTAAATTTTTGTAAAATTTTATAAATGAGATTATGCCCCCCCCCCAATTGCTTCGTGTTCCATAGCTGTTCTATATAACGTGACTGGTCAGTGAGGATTTGTGATTTTGCTTCTAAAGAGTTGCCATCCTGTTCATGTGCTGTTCCCATTATTCTGTCCAGCAGCTGCGGCTCCACTGCAGCCCATCTATGCACGGTGTGTGTATCAGTGTGGGTTATTCTCAGTGCTGCTATGCAGACTGACTGGAGCCACGCTCAGACGGCTCGACTGTAACCCTCATTCTGGACAGCTCACAGAAAAAAACCTTTACACGGAGGAAAAGCACTCTGCAAGTCTCGATCCAATGGGACGACTCGTGCAGAACAGCAGATGTTACACAGCTTTTTGTTCTAATGTGGATTATTCAGGATGCTGCTATGCAGACAGAGTGGAGCCACAGAAAACCTGCTTGTAAAGTTAAAGTAACACACACACACACACACACACACACACACACACACACACGACTGTGCAGCTTCTGTCAGTGCAGTGGAACAGCTTGTGTTACACAGTTGGCAGCTTTTGGTTGCAAAGGTTTTGCAGGAAGATAGGGTTTAGATTATTATCACTGAACACAGCTTATACTGGTTATGTATGTGTACATCCTAAATTGGAAAGTTTCACATAGACTGGGATCAGAAGTTGTGTCATTGTCTCCTTTGAATTTTTTTTACACACTTCCAGCATGTGGAAATTTAAAAAAGGTGACTCATTTTGTGGAACTTATGCATTTTGCTGAACACTTCGGACGAAGGCTTTCAATTTGAGTTCAGTTAATTTAGTCACTCTTCATTTAGCAAAGTTGATGTATGTATGTAATGTAGTTGAAATTAAATGTATTGTTAAAAATTGTTTCCCTTTAGCTTGTTGAGTTAGATTGTTGGAAAATGAAGAACCCTCATCCACTGAGTAATACCTGGAATAGATCCATTAACAAAGACCCAGTGCTGATCACTGTGCCAGGCACTAAGAAGTTCAAAAGGAAGTCTCGAGAGCCTAAAAGGCTTTTCAGCAACCCTGAGCCTGAGAGGATGAAAACCTACGCAGTGGACATGTCTGATTTGGACTCGATAGATGACAGCCAGACAGAGGCATGTAATGTCAGTAGGTTGGCTCCACTACAGAGGCAGCTAATGATGTCACAGAAGGCAATGGCCAGTACTACAGGAATTCTGTCCGGACTACCAGAAGGCAACGTGGCTCCAGCTCAGAGTGGTGCCATAGACATGAGAATTGGCATTAACGTGCCTGCCATCACTTCCAAACTGTCCCAGTTACCTGCCTCTCCTTTCTCTAGCTCGGAGATCTCCCACTGGCCCACTGCCATCTCCCAGCCTCTGTCCAACAGACTCAAACTGGGCCTATGCTCCACTTTCCCTCTGTCATCATCAACCAGTAGCAGCCACAGCCTCTCACCCAGCCACCAGGTCTTTTCCCTGGAGCCCTCTCTGTCAGGCCAAACTGCAGCTCTACCTGTCACCAGAACTCCCCAGTGTCACGAACACACGGAGGCCCAGGTCCAGTCACCTAAGGTGAATGTGTGTAACCTGTTTTACTTACGAAATATATATGTTTTGAAATAAGGGTTGAAACAATTAATTGGCTAATCAATTGGTCAATCAACAGCAATTTTGATAATCTATTAATGGTTTAAATTTAATCTCTAAAGTATTGACAGTTCATCCAGTGTGTGGATTGGCTGATTTGATAAATGAATTAATGGAACTAAAAAAAACATATGAATAGATTAGTAATGGCAATAATTATTAGTTAGACAATTATTGTTGCTGTACAGCTGTAATTAAATGCATCTTGCCTCTTATAGAGCTAATTTTTCTAATCTGCTGTGCTAATTAGGGATGGGCAATAGCTCATCAATTATCAACACTAATGTGTCATTCTGTAAATGAAAAATAAAGTCTGTTCTGTTCAGCTGCTAGCTACAGGCCTCCGAGTAAATGGGCTTTAAGATGCTGATGACCTAAAAAAAAAAAAATTAAAATTAATTCATTAAAAACAGCAGCCAATATCTTTGAAAACCAATAGAGTGAAACTAGTCTAAAACTGTGATTGAACAGTCCTTGTTATAAAATTGTCTAACCTCTCTTATCCTGTTTCAAGTAGTATGATGCCTCCTGGTTCCCTGGTTTCTGTTATGATCTTACTGCTAAAAACCTGGCTTAACCAGGCTTTACTAAAGAAAATTCTGCCAGCCCAGTGAGATAACTCATTTCTAACAAAATGGCAAAATAAAACAAGGAAATGAGCACTGGGAAATTAAGGCTGCCTTCTGGATCTGACAGGCTTTTCCATGGGCCAGTATGCTTAAGCTATGTTGTGCCAAGCTGTGCCATGATGACACGCTCCCACACCAGGGGATAGCTGTGTTGTGCAGCTGAGATCCTGCAACCTGTTACAGTCTCATCCCTGTCTATACAGCTGTGTGGCTAAGTCTTGCTGTGTTCAGCTCTCAGTACTTCTGTAGCTTCTAACTGAATATTGGTTTGGAGGTAAGTTTGATTCCTGTTGTTGTTTGAACTTTTGTACCTTTCTTATTTTAGTGCTCTTCTAATCACTGTCAGGTCCATTAATAATAAGCTTATGGAGATAATTTGTTTTGTAGCCAGCCTCAAGTGGCCATTTGAGGAACTGCAGTTTTTGGGACTTCTGTGTTGGCGTCATTTCACTGTGACAGAGGTTGCCACTTGTTTGTTATGTTATGCTTTAATGTGGAAAAATACTCACATTTTGCTGCCATCCCCTCGCCCCACATGCTCTTATTTATTTCAGAAAAAATGTCCACAAAGTACCGTAATTTTCGGACTATTGAGCGCACCTGAATATAAGCCACACCAGCTAAATTTTAAAAGAAAATACATTTTGTACATATATAGGCCGCACTTGAATATAAGCCGCAGGTTTTCATGTTGTAACATGAGATATTTACACAGAAAGACGGTACACAGAAGGTTTTTTTTAGTTTTAATTTAAGACACGCTTTTTTTAAAACTGTGCCTGAAAATCGGCAGTACGGCACCAACATGCCATCAACACGGGATGAACATTACTGCATGGTTAGAAAATAAAACACAGCACCAACACGGCATCAACACGGGATGAACATGCCTGCATGGTTAGCTTATAGTCCGAAAATTGCGGTAGTGTCTTCTTCGGTGCATAATCTTTCCCCACATCTGTCTCACTTTTGCGTTTTATGCTAGAGAGTGCCCCCCGGTGGCAGTAAAAATAATAAATTAGCTGCACCGTTGTATAGGCAGCAGGGTTCAAAGTGTGTGAAAAAAGTAGCGGCTTATAGCCCGAAAATTACGGTAATGACTTACTCTGGAGCAGTCTATAATGAGCTTATCCTCTGCTTTCAGGAATCACCCAGGAAGCGGGTTGGAATGAGTGATGAGGGACCTGGGCGTCTTCCAGAGGTCAAAGCCATCCAGCAGACCAGGAGGCTACTAGCCAACGCCCGAGAGAGGACCCGTGTCCACACCATCAGTGCTGCATTTGAGGCCCTGAGAAAGCAGGTCAGACTCCCCGTCCACACTGATTGCACCAAATTAACTGCTGTCAAACAAGAGGCCATTGAACTACAAATGCTAGTGAACCGGGCTAAATAGGACAGATTGAGTGAGAAATATGCAATCTGCCCTCCTGAAGGTTAAAGTGCATATTCAGAGCATAGAGGGGGCAGTGGGTCTGCTGTATTCTTCTGAGCTAAATTCATGGTGTACTAGTTACTGTATTAGTCATTTAAGTAATACTGCACACTCATTCAGTAGTTATCTTACCACCCAGTTTGTCCAGTTTGTTTCCCACAACATTGAATAAAAAAGGTTGATATACCCACAATAAAGGTATTGTCAGACAAATCTAGCATAGTTATTTCCACATTAAAACTTCTTGTTTGTCCCGTACATTTATGATGGTTATGTTGTTCATGGTTACAGCAGACAGAGCAGACTTTTTCGGAAATCAATGATAATTTCTTTAGTTTTCTTTCAAATCAATGAGTTATCTAAACAGGTGCTGTAGAAATGGTTAATCTCAGTTCTGATCTCATCATCTTTTATCATTGTACATTTTTTCTAGTGTTTTCAGTTTACAGTCTTGCTTAAAATCTTTTTCCAACGCCACTGTTATCCAAAACTGACACGAAAGAGCTGTGTTGTTGCATTGGGTGATATGTTTCTTTATTGTGCTGAAAACGGTATAGTTTCCGTTTACAATCTCAGAAAAGTAAACAGGGTAAACACTGAGCTTATCTTGATGAACATGCATTGGTACTGTATACATATGTTTTTATGTGAAGAGCATTAAATATCCCCTGGAATGAAATTATATAAATAAATAAATCAAATTTAAATAAATAAAATTTGCTCTGGTTTAGTTTAAAAGCTGTTGTTTTTTGTATGTGTTTTTACCGACAGGTTTCTCTGGTTTCCACAGGTCTTCCATCATTCTTCTCCTTTTTTTCCCATTACAGTTAAAGCAGATCAGATCACATAAAAAAAACAACTTCTGCCCAGCTCACTCCATTCATTTCTCTCTCCAGGTGCCATGTTATTCCTATGGGCAGAAGCTTTCCAAGCTGGCAATATTACGTATAGCCTGCAACTACATCCTGTCTCTGGCTCAACTGGCTGAGCTGGACTACAGTACAGACCACAACAATCTGAGCTTCTCTCAGTGTGTAGAACAGTGTACCAGGACCCTGCAGGCAGAGGGCAGGAGCAAAAAGAGGAAGGTGAGACTACACTCATTCAAAGATCAAGATCTTTATTTCTAATTTTCCCTGCTTTATAATTATATTTGATCAATATAAGAAGCCTTGCTGTGACCACACACTCCTTGTCTTGAAATGTTGTCTTGATAAATTCAGTATATTGTCTTAATTAGTCATTAATGAATTAATCAGTAAATGACAACAATAAAAAGAGAAAATGTTTTCAGCAGGAACTTTATTGTTTACTGATGGAATAAGCTCTGTGGAATTGTACATTTTCTTCAATGTACCATGTGAATCATTATAGTACAGGTAATCCTCCCCTTGTTAAGAGTAAACTTTGATTGATTTACCTGCTGCTCAAGGCAGATGTGTACTCTTATACACATCTGCCTTTGTCATCATTTTTGTATTATATCTGCTGTATATTTACTTTTTAAGTCTCTCTTAAAACAATACCCAGGTGTCCATATGAACACTAAAACAGGTTTTGGTTTGGTGCAGTCATTTCCTTCCATACAGACTATTCTGGACATTACATGATTTAGAATGGCCTCACTGGAACTAACCAGGAAAGAGGACAGAAGAGAATTAAAAAAGACTAAGAAATGGAAACGAAATGTAACAGGAATTATTAGGCTACACAAATTAAAATGTGTGTATATAATAACCGACACAAATAATATAATAATATAAACAACACACACACACATGCACGCATGCCTACACACACTATGCTGCTAGGCAACATCGTGGTTATACTCTGTGTAGTACTCACCTGCTTTAAAGACATTCTGTGAGTTTTGTGCACTGCAAAGTCTTCCACAATCTGCTCTAGCTCAGCTTCACTGTTTCACAGTTTCAACAAAATAACTTTGAACACTCTTATGGTTAAAATAGATTAATTTCAAAGGTTTTCATTTTATGAGACACAGTCACAGTGTACAGCTCTCACATCCAGCTTCACACTAAGAGCTATTGCTCTTTCAGATGTAAACTTGCTCAGAGCTTTTTCCCTGTTTGCTTGCCTTCTCTCTGTGCATGCCGTATGTGTGTGTGTGCGTGTGTGTGTGTGTGTGTGTGTGTGTGTGTGTGTGTGCGTGTTCTCAAAGTCCCAGACACCAGATGTTTAGAGTGGAGGGGAAGTGGAGCTGGCGCCATGAAGGGCAGAGGGCAGTGAGAAGGCACGCGAATTGAAACCACACACACACACACACACACACACACACACACACTTGGCACATTCCCCAGCAGCCTCTCCAACACATTCCCCCACTCTGCCTCTCCAGGCCATCTGCTCCAGCATACTTTGAAACAAGGAAAGGAAAAAACAGTCATCATCAGCCTGTCAGACAGCAGCAGCTGGTGGAAAGACAGAGAGGGTTGGGGGGTGAAGTGTGTGTGTGTGTGTGTGTGTGTGTGTGTGTGTGCTGATTGTGGTCTGAGGTCACACAAACAGCAGTGCAGATATCAGTATGGACATTGACAAAATTTTCTTTGTCCAATCAGATTCCAGTTCTAAGAAAAATATTCTTGAGTTGCCCCTGCTCACATTGTAGTTGCAGTAGCACTGCTGGATAAGTATACTGGATATATGTACACATAATTTAAGGGGCTATTGTTGGCACAACAATAATCCAAGTGATTTTTCCAGCTATACACAAATTCATGGCATGATTTTGAAGTATATTTTGTATGTTACACTTGCTGAACGTGGCAATAGATACAGTTTTACACATAGCTGCTGGCAGTGTTTGCAGGCCTTCTTTTGGAAGCACTTTCTAGTGCTAAAAGATATCACTTGTGCTGACAAACCCACAGACAATTATGCTTGATTAGTCATTACAAATCACTCATTAATGCCTTAATCTGCATTCTACAACCATGTTTCTCAAAGTTTTTACATTGTGGCATTTCTCTGCTAACCTAGAGTTTCTCATCTCATTAAGTCCTTTCTATCTGCCCAGGGAGTTTACATCTACTGTTGTGACTGCAGCACATATCCCCCTGGATGCTAATGCTAAATATGCCATGGAAGAACTGCATTCTGCCATTAGCAAACAACAAACTTCACATCCTGAGGCAGCCTTTATTGTTGCTGGTGATTTCAACCACATCAGCCTGAAGACTATACCCCCCAAATTCCACCAGCATGTCTTCTGCCCCACCATAGAAGTTGTGTATAAATCGCGATTCATCCAAATCATTCACCCAGATCCTCTTACTGACCCAGAATTTACAAGTCTGTAGTCTCCATTAACGCGGATCCTTTCTGTCCCACACCTAACACCGGGCCACATATACAAATTAAAATGATAAATTGCATCATTCACTACTCTCCTTTTAACCTGTACAATCTCATTACAACATGTTCGAATCCATCTGACCAAGTAGCTGCCAGAAATCCTGCTATTATGACAAAATCAAGATCAAGACTCGGATGGATTTCAGGGATTGGTGTCTCAAGTGGCATTTATATAGGTTAACCTAGTAGCTTACTCACAAGCGATGCAGATGTTGTTTTTTTGTGCGTGTCAGTTGAATATAATGCCAGCACAAATTAATAAATATAAACATTTGTAACTACTTACAGTCTAATAGTTAATGTTTCAGAATTTTTAAATAAGATTAAAATGCAAAGTTTTATTTCCTGTATCAAAAGTTCAAATACACAAACAGTAGACTGCCCTCCTCGTAGAACAGCTCTCAAATTTGAATTTATTTAGCCTATTTGTAGTCTAAGACAGTGGCGCTTCTGTTTCACTGGTAGAATTTATATGTTCATGGACATACTGACTAAAATGACTCAAATGACTCAAATTACTTGTAAGATCCAGATCTGTTTAGTGAGTGACTCAGAAAGACTTGAGTCCGTAAAATGATCTGAGTTTGACATCTCCAACCAGAGGAGACAAGACCCTGGACCATGTATATACCAACATGGCTGAGGCTACAAAGCCACCCGCCCTCCCCCATCTCAGACAGTCTGACCAACTCTCTTCGTTTCTTCTCCCCAAATACACACCACTCATCAAATGTGTGAAACCTGCTGTAAGGACTGTTAAAGTGTGACCAGAGGGAGCAGACTCTACACTACAGTAGTGGTTTGAAAGCACAGACTGGAGTGTGTTTGCCACTCAGGCCACGCTGGGCTCACACATGGACATTGATACCTATGCTTTTTCTGTTTTGGAGTACATAAACACCAACATCGACAGTGTCACCACCCATAAACAGATCATGACGTTCCCTTACCAGAAGCCATGGATGAAGCAAGAGGTCCACCTCTTGCTGAAGGCAAACAACACTGCTTTTGTTTGTTGTTCCCCATTGGTGGAACGCACTACCAGTTCCTACCAGAGAGGGGCGTCCCTCTCTACCTTTAAAAAACTCCTGAAGACCCAGCTCTTCAGAGAATACCTTCTCTCCTAGCACTACATGACAAATCTACTCCTTAAGAATTGTCACTAGCACTTATTGCTGCACTAATGCTTCTCATCGCACTATACCTTGATTGTTCCCTTTTCTGTAAGTCGCTTTGGATAAAATGCTTTTAGATCTGGTGACACGCAGGCTGAGCACCAAACGGTGATGGCTCCTTGTTAGATGAGCTTAACAACTTTTATGCTCGCTCAACACAGCAAGCAAGTTAAGTGGATCAACAAAGATAATGTTTATCCAGATCAGAAACGTGGTAAGACATGGGTCAACATTGACCCATTGACTCTCATATCATATCATAACCGTGAATAGTCATGATTTCAGTCCTTATAAGCGTATGTAGTATGCTGGTATTGATCTGTGCTCTTAATTCTGATCATTTGTAGAGACACTTCGTAGTATACTGCTACTACCCACTGCCTACTTACCAGTTTTCTTTCACATGGAACAATTACACTGTATACACCTCACATTAACATTAACACATTAACCACCTCAGAATAAATAACACAGCCTCCAGTCCATTCATTCGGTATTAATAATGTACACATTCATGTCTATACGGAGGATTAGGGCCACATAAAATTTTTTTACCACTGCCCTGCCACGGCAACTGCTGCTGTTTTGGCATTTGTGTTTAGTTTTTATTTTATAAAACAGTCGTCAGTGTTTTGTTTGATTCGCTGGAATGCCGCGGCAGGTGCCAGTGTCAGAATTATGAGAATTTTTTTTATTTTTTTATGTGGCCCTAATCCTCTTCCATAGAAATTAAATCAATACTATTAATACTGAATAACCACTAGTATCACAACATGATGTGTAAACACTGCCTAATCACTGGAGTTCAAGCAACTAATGGTGGAATTGTTGGTCTCTGTAAATAGTATTATAAAGAGTACGGTCTAGACCTGCTCTGTATGAAAAGTGTCATAAGAACTTTTGTTATGATATGGCGCTACATAAATAAAATTGAATTTAATTGAACTTATTCATTTATTGGTTACCATTAGATATTTGCTTTATAGTTTATATGCTTGATATGCCAAAGAAGCCTGTTTTAATGGACTAATTTTATTGTGTGTTTCAGGAGTGAAGCTGAAAGCAGTTCATGGGTCCAACACACAAACATCTGACAAAATTGTGGATGTAGGATACTTGGGATGACAAATGACGACAAGATGAATTTGATAAAGTGGACAGAATAGTTTATACATCTTTGTTATAGATTGCTCTTACCACACATTGGCAGATGAACTTAACATAATGGAATATGGAATTCTGAAAGTTCTGTATATCAAGGCCAATGAACAGTTGACTAAAAGACAGATTCAAAATGGTGTAGAGACTAAAAGATTCAGGACACAGAATCTCATCACTGATCTCTACTCAACTAGGCTTCCAGCTGCACACATTACATTACTATGCTCCATTTCACTCCACTGTTGCCTTGTCAATACAGTTTTTCACTATGTAATTACTGGAAACACACTTTTGAGTTGGCAAAATCATCAGCATGAATCTTGTCTGGTTGCAGATGTGCCATTTTAATATAGGAGGATACAACATTTTGAAGTCCAACTGCAGATATTCAGGACAGTCACTGCAGCTGAAGCAACTCATTCATTCAGTGGTTTATGTGAGACATAGTTAACATGCCTGTAAATATTTCAAAATATATCTCTTAATGCCACAACACATGGTTGTGATAACAAAAATATTAAATGGGCACTACAGTGATTTAATTTCACCCCTATAAAGTTTGGGGATTTGTAAGAGAAGTTTTAAAAGAAATGCTAATATCTGTGCAGCAGAGAGTGAGATATCCTGCCTTTTAGTCCAGAGTGTAAGTCAAACTTCAGAAACACTGGGTTTTTCATAATACAACCTGATGGCATCTCTTATTAGAATATTGCTGCCTGATAATTGTACAACCCTGTTTCCAAAAAAATGTCCACACTGTGTAAAATGTAAATAACAACACAAATAACATTCAAACTCTATATTTAATTGAAAATAGCACAAGGACAACTTATCAAATGTTGAAATGTTGAAACTGAAAAATCTGATTGTTTTTGGATTTGATATACCCATTTTGATTTTGATGTTGTTGGACAGTGGCACTGGACTGGAAAAGTTGTGAAATGCTGAAAAAAAGAGAACTTCTCACAATGAATGACTGGCAACAGGTTGGTAATATGATTGAACTGATGAGCAGCTGAAATCCTACATCAAGTAAGAATATGAAAACATTCCACTTTGAACATGATAGCAATGTCTGATGAACAGAATGGTAAACATGACCCTTTCCAACTATTTAAATGTGTTGCAGGCATCAAAGTCAAAATGGGCATATCATCTGAGTAATAGTGAGTTTCAGTAAAGTTGTGGTGTCATGTATAATGTAGGTATTTGGTGATTTGTTCATGCAGCATCATGTATGTATGTGTGGCAATATGGTTTTAAGTTATAGAAAAACACATGATCACACAGGACAAAATGATGATTCTAGCTCAGTAAGGATTGGATTTACTATCATTTTTGCATAAATCAAAGACATTTGACATTATATAAACACATGCATGTATACAATGTCATCACAAGGGATTAAAGGTTCAGGAGATTAAAACTCATTAATTTGTAACTAAATATGTGTTAACCGTGTGTTAGGTTAGTATTAATACGCAATTTTACTCTTCTAATCATAAAAAATGTAATAAATATTTTGCCTGCTTCATAGTGTTTTGTAAGAGACGTACATTTTTAATTAAAATACAATTTTTCCAAAGCGCCAACATTTGGGGCTCTATTTTCCTGAAACAAGGTGCAGATGCAACACAGAACACAAAGTGTTCTGCCCTGAATATATTTTATATGTTAAAAAGACACAGGAAGTAGGGAATAAGAGTGTAAATAGTGAGAAAAACGCGACAGCATGTAATGATCGTCTGAACCTGTTGTTCACATAACAGTTTATTAAGTCATCTTTGTATCTTTCTTTTATAGTTTCACTCCAATTCAGTGTTGTCAATCAGGACTTACCTGCTGTGTTCAAAGTCATTAAAGGAGCAAGTACGCTCACTTCCTGGCTCTTGAAAAGGAGTTGGGCTGACTGTTTATCTATGTTAACGCTTGAGAAGTATAACACATAGAGAGAGCAGTACAGTGAAAAGCCATACTGTCAGAAGGATTGCTACAGTTATGGAAGCGCAGACAACACAAAAGTATGAAAAGGCATCATCAAAGTCCAGCTCCAGGTGCACATCTTCTTCCAAGTTTTCAGAGGTTAGCGCAGCTGCTAAGGCCAGAGCTACAGCTGAAGCCGCATGCACAAGAGTCACATTCGCACAAAAGGAGTTGGAATTGAAGAAGCAGAAAGCAAAATTAGATTTGGAAAAAGCTTCACTAGAAGCAGACTTAGAAGCACTAGAACTTGAAAAGGCAGCTGCTGCCTCTGCTAATGCAGAGGTTGAAGTTTTAGAGGCTGCGGCAAGAACAGAATGTGAGGATACATGCAGCGACGTTAGGAGTGACGTCTCGCATGGTCAGTTCAAAACGAACAGAGGCATGTCTAGAACAGCGAGCTCAGGTCAGGCGATATATCGGTATTTGAATCTATAGCGATATATTTTCAAGCGCAATATAGCATGAGACCATATCATTTATATCGATATAGTTTATTTTGCGTTAAAATGACTATACATTTCTTCCCTTGAGCCGCCAGTTCACTTTTATTTCTCCTCTCCCTCTGTACAGGTCTCACACAACTTCACTCACTCTCTCTCGCTGAGCACCACCCCTCCCCCACCCCCCTCACTCACTTGCACAAAATTCAAAAACAATGAGCTGCCCAGTCGCAATTACTTTGCAAGAGAGGCACTACCCAAAATGTACACAGAAGTCAGGGCCTGTTACCGTTTACATTGTATTAATTGCACAGTGTATTTTTGTTATGCAGGAAATGGATATTTTATTTTATTCAAGGAGCATTTTTATTTTATATATACACAGGCAGTTTATTTTTGTTTTATACATTTTGATATTGTGCAGACCTCTGTTAATAAAGGTGTCTGTGTGACATTTGGCTTTGACTTAGAACTGACTTTTTTTGCCTAAAAAAAAATGAAGCTAACAGGGGCGCTATGCTTTAATACTTTGGAAGAAACCCCAATTATGTCACAGAAAAAAATATCGATATATATCGAGTATCGCCATTCAGCTAAAAAATATCGAGATATGACTTACCTGCCCCAGACACACTGCCCCCTCCCCATATCACGGAGACACAGCCATTGACAAAGCAGGAGCCCCCTGAAATAAATTCCACCTACCACCATGATGACCACAACGCCAAGACACACACAACAAAGCGAATGCGTATCAACACTGGTGGAACAGGCACACTTGCCTCAGCACTTAAGTCCACACCCTCGCTCCTCTTCTAAGCCCTTTCAGGAGCAGCCCATCAGGAGCAGCCAATCTCTCGACTCAGTCAGTACGTTTACATGCAGCAAAAAATTCGAATTTCTGATCGTATCAGATAAAGACATGCATAAGACCGGATCACTTGTCTGAGTATACATGCCGTTCAGAGAATCGGATAAACGGCTGGAGCATGACTGACTCAGTTACGCTATGTGGCGCTGTAGCCCTCTCAACAAAGAGCCATTTCCTGTTGACCTCTACTTATCAGCAACAACAAACTATCTGACGGTATTCAAACAAAGATGGCGTACGAGGAGATGGACGATGCTACAGTAGCGTACATTTCGTGCATTATTTTCCTCCTAATAATGCATATAAAAAGAACCAACGCTACGACGTCTCCTTTCACTTCCGGGTGAAAGCGCCAGCGGAAATTCTCGAGCATGCGCAGAATGCAAAATCCGATTTAGATCCGATTGCTGAGTATACATGGCATTAAAATGCAGACTATGAACGAATTATCTAGGTGTTCTTATCCGATTTTGAGATGTCCGTTATGGTCCGAAGTAGGTCGGACTAAGGTGTTTACAAGCATTTTAAAAGTCCGAAATATGTCTGATACGTTCAGAAATTCGAATTTTTTGCTGCATGTAAACGTACTGAGTGAGATATTCAGATTGTTTTCCTAGAAACAACTCACAGGACTCTGCTATTACTCCATGTGCTAACATGATAGACTTGGCTAAATATCTGGCTTGCAGGGAGTTAGTAACCACAGGTCTTACTAAATTTGATGATCTTAGACCTAACAGCTAGTGAAGAGTTAGATCTATTGGTAAAATGGCTAGGAAGAGAATCATCTAAACATGTTAAAAGGATTCGAGCAGTTCATGTCACTAATCCTCAAGCTGCGCTTCCATAGATGTTCACCAAAACGTCGCCTAAGGAAGGCAAGTGTTCGATTTAAACCTGGATGGCAGGTTAGTTTTGATGAATGGGCCCATTGCAGTACTGAGGACTTAACAGAGTCTGGGACGTACAGACGACCCGGAGGGCCACTACCTGGGTCAGGCTGTGTCTGTTGGGCCACTATTACCTCCTCTTCAATCCTTAGGGACACCGCTGCGACAATACAGGACTCTGGGATGATGGGTTCCGGGGACATGATGGGGCCATCCTCCCTCCCATAATACAGGACAGGGCATCGGGTTTGGTGTTCTTAGAACTGGGCCTGTAGGTCAGAGTAAAGTTAAATCGACCAAAAAGAGGATTGAGCCGCTTTGCAGACTGGATGTACGCCAGGTTCTTGTGGTCCGTCCACATCACAAAAGGCTGCTCAGATCCCTCTAGCCCAGGGGTCTCAAACTCAATTTACCTAGGGGCCACTGGAGGTAGAGTCTGGGTGAGGCTGGGCGGCATCAAGTACTCCACAAAAAAAAGGTTTCAGGTATTCCAAAAAAAAGTACAACTGATCCAATCTTCTCAATCTTTATGATTAACAGTTCTTCAACATGAACGGTTCTTCAGAACATGAACTTCTTCAGAAAAACTGAAATTGTATGTGCTCGTCGCCAACCTTTCTCTTCACGGCAGGTTTTGAGAAAGACATGACTGGGTGACAGGCTATATTTTCCTTCCACTTGGTGTCGCGTTTCAACCAAGTGACTAAACGTTGCTAATTCGCGTTGGCTAACTTGACAACAAACGCTACCGGAAGCTGTCAGGGCAAGCGCGGCCAGTGTTGACAGCACAAAAACCGCCCAAAATTGTTTTGCCTTGTTTCTCATGTACACTAGAACGGCCAAGACAGTCTCACAGACCGTTTGGGTTTTTCTTTTGTAAATAACTTTGTTTACATTAAAACTACATGTCTCTCAGTCCGTGACTTTTCCTTAATACATGTGTTTGATGGTTTCTGAAGCTTACAACTTATTATTTCGCACATCTATTTTTTTTTCTCACTTGTAGTGTTTTCATACTATCACATTTATTTTTACCTGTATATGTGAATCGGGCGTGAATGAGCGCGCGTGTGCGAGCAAGCGAGAGAACGAGAGGAGACACCGTATGTACAGGCAAAAACTGAAACGGGCCGGTTAGAAATAAAAACAGGAGAATAACAGAATATAGGATATGTCCAGGACACTCAGGACGTGAGTGGGGGAGGATCGGATGGTGGCTCAGGTAGCAATGAGGAAACTGTCACTGTAAGCTGCACATCTGTCAGCTGCACACCTGTAAGCAGCTGTGCTCCATGCAGACATTTCTCAAACTTTATTTTGTAGGCCAAGGACAGACCAGATCCTGATTGTGTTAGATATAACGCGCCATATCGTCACCCTTACTGATTATTGACTTATAACGTAGCCTAACCTAAGAAATCTCTCGGCTGCTGTCCAGTTCGGTAATAATGGGTCTCTGTGGGTGTGTAAGCTATGTCATCGCCAGGCCGGCATGCGTGAAGTGAGCTGAAGGTAGTGGGAGTGTCTGTTGTGAGTTTAGGGGGCACGTCAGCCAGAGCTGTAGTGTGTGTGTGTGTGTGTGTGTGTGTGTGTGTGTGTGTGTGTGTGTGTGTGAATGAGTGAGTGAGACTGCTGCCTGCTGAACAGAGGGTCGCAGGAAGAAGGATCTGAAGTGCCCGTGTTTCGGCTACAAAAACACGCCGAACTGATCCGAAACCAGCCCAATTTTTATCCACCTGCCCAAACCCATTTTTGCCCGCAAAATAGATTGCAAAACCGCCCATCTGGCAACCCTGAGCGCGGCCCGCGCAACGACTGGGCAGAAAGGTGCGTTTGAGAAAAACGTGCGGGCTGCACCAACACTAAACTTTGATGTCAAGTAGGGGGCCACAAAATGTCGTCCAGTGGGCCGCAATTGGCCCGCGGGCCGCGAGTTTGAGACCCATGCTCTAGCCAGTGCCGCCATTCCTCAAGAGCCAGCTTCAACACCAAGAGCTCACGGTTGCCCACATCATAGTTCCTCTCTGTAGGAGATAAACGGTGAGACAAATAGGCACAGGGATGAGAGAACTGCCCCCACCCCAATGTCTGAAGCATCCACCTCAACTATAAACTGCTTCACCGGTCAGGCTGGATGAGAACGGGTGCAGAAGTAAAATAATCCTTGAGTTTGATGAAAGCTGCTTCAGCTGCGGACGTCCACTAGAAAGGCTTAGAGGTCGAGGTTAGTGCAGCTAGGGGGGCAGCCACACGACTATAATTTAGGATGAATCTTCTCTAGAAATAAGCAAATCCAAGAAACCTTTCCAACGCCTGACGACTGCTAGAGCTGGGCCAATCCAGGACTGCCTTTACCTTGGCTGGGTCCATCTTCATCTGCCCTTAAGCAATGATGAAAGCCAGGAAGGAAGTTGATGAGGCATGGAACTCGCATTTCTCCCCTTTCACAAACGGGCGATTCTCCAAGAGTCTTTGCAGAACCTGGCAGACATGCTGGACATGTTCAGACATATTCCTGGAGAAGATGAAAATATCATCCAGGTAAACAAAGACGAAACTTTGCAACATGTCTGAGGACATCATTTACCAGGGCCTGGAAGACGGCTGGGGTGAGCCCAAACGGCATAACAAAATACTCATAATGGCCCAGAGGAGTGTTACAGGCCGTCTTCCATTCGTCTCCGTCCCGTATCCTCACGCATTACGAAGGTCGAGTTTTGTGAACACCATGGCCCCCTGGAGAGAGTCAAAGGCAGAATTCAAAGGCAAAGGGGACGAATGATGCCAGGGAGTCCTTAATATACCTCTCCATGGCCCCCTGCTCAGGCTTGGAGAGGCTGTAAAGGCGGCTGCTGGGAAGGGTCATAGGGATGATGAGGGGGCAGAGACAGAGCACGTTCCTTACAGAATACAGTTTGGAGGTCATGGTATTCAGGGGGAATGGAGGACAGATCAGGGACTTCAGGCAGGGGTTCAGGACTGGGCACAGAGTAAGGTGGGGCTCACTGCAAACAACTCGCATGGCAATGAAGGCTCCAGCTGATGATCTCTCCTGTCCTCCAATCAACTTGGGGATTGTGTTGCGCTAGCCAGGGGAGACCGAGGACTACAGGAACTGAAGATGAGCCAATTATGTGAAAGCTGAGCTCCTCCTGATGATTACCAGACAGAAGTAATCGCACTGGCACAGTCCTTTGAGTTATGTTGGCTAAGAGTCTACAATCTAATGCACTTGCTTCTAGCGGCTTATCAAGACAGATGGAAGGCAGGTTTAACCGCTTGGCAACAGCAGCATCTAAGAAACTCTCATCTGCACCTGAATCTAGAAGAGCAGAACAATCAATGGACTGACCTTTCCATGACAATGTCGATTGCACTTGTGCTCGGGGTCGGGGAGAGAGGGGAAGGTAGGTGTGGCTCGACAGGATTCTCCCCCCTACTGGCAAGCCAGGTCGTTTGACGGGCGATGAGGACATGAGGCCAGGAAATGCCCAGGTTTCCCACAATACAAGCAGCTGTTACTCTTAATGCGGCGTTGACGCTCCTCTGGCTCCAGATGGCGTAGTGTTGCATCGGCTCAGGTGAGGGCTCCCTCCTTAGCAGACCGGGGACTGTGCCTCTTTCACTTTGGCACACACGGGAACCTGAGGCTGATGGAGATTGCCCTGGAGAAGCAGTGGGTGGGTGCCACTGCTTTTCTCTTCTCCGCTCTCGCAGCCGATTATCTATATATAAAATCAGAGGGCTCCGGGTAAGAAGGGTAAGAAACGGTAAGTTCATTTTTAATCTAATCATTTAATCCTTGACAAAAAACAGCTTGAAGGGATTCATTATTCCAGCCACTCTCAAGGGACAGGGTACGAAATTTAACTGAAAACTCAGCAACACTATGCATATCTTGGTGCAAGGAGAGTAACCTTTTGGAGGCATCTTGGCCACGAACTGGATGGTCGAAAACATAATCCAAAGTCACCTTAATAGCGATCCGGGAGGAACCCATGGCCCCCCTATCCGGAACAGAAATGGGCACTGCTCGGGCCTCAAGGGCTGATTCACCTGATCCCGAATCTCCATCACCTGGGTGGTGAGCTCTCTGAGGCCGTCCATTACCTCCTTCAGTGCCAAGGTGTGCTGTCCAAGCAATATGCCATGGTGGGAGACTGCCTGGTGGACAGGGTTAGTGTCTGCTGGGTCCTGCATGGCCAGATCGTACTGTCACAATTCAGCAAGGAACCCAAATTGAGACACCAACTGTCAAAAGAAAAAGTTTATTTGTGATAAGGAAGGGGTGGTGGTCCAAGGGGGTGATGGGCTGGAGAGTGGGTCCAGGGGGGAAATAGCTGCAGGAGGGCTTCAGGAGATGGCTGGGTTGGCAGGCGGGCTGGCAGGCAGGCAGGCAGGCAAGCAAGACAGGAACTGAACAAAAGAAAACAGGTTTAATATACGAACCGACTAGCAACAGCGTAGTACTGGTTCAAAGGCTGAGCTTGGCTAGAACTCCTCTTGTGACAAACAGTGTGTACAGAGTGACGATCTGGCAGAGACTGAAGGTAGGGACAGGAACTAAGTGCAGACTGGGTGATGAGCTGATGGAAACCAGGTGGCTTGATTGCAGCAGCAGGGCAGGTGTGGAGTGGGAGGTAGGCAGATCCAGCAGAGGTGACAGAAGGTAACAGACATACAAACAGGTAGAGAGACAGTGACAGAGCAGAAACAAACAGTACAGACAAACACAACACAAAAACTGTCATGGCACTGGCCTCATGACACACAACAGCCATCCATTTTGGATTTGACTTCAGTAGGCACTAAAATAGCCTATCAGTCTCTCTATTTCCCATCATTAGGGCCAGAGTGCCCCGCCCGAGATTTACAATAGATCTGAGTCATTCATCAACAGTGTTGGGACTAACGCGTTATTAAGTAACGCGTTACAGTAACTACGTTACTTTTGCAGTAACGACCACTGTAACTAATTACTTTGTCAAAATCAGTAACGCGTTTATCATTACTGCAATTTAAACAGGCTCGTTACTCATTACTTCACGTGCAGAACTCAGGACTACAGTTTCCGTAGTGGACGTGAAGCGGACGGACGTGATTCACGTGACGCAGTGACGCGCAGGTAATGAATGAAAACAACAATGGCGGCAGTCGACGACAGTCCAGGCGTTGGATTTCTCGCATGGAAATATTCACATTATTTTTCCTTTCTGGCTGAAAAAGACAAGAGGAATATTTTGGTGACCTGTCATTTATGTGGAGGTTCAAAAACTCTAGCCACATCAAGGACTAGCAACTCCAATCTGATGAAACATCTTCAGAAACAACACGCATCTACCAAGCTTGTTGAAAAAGACCATGAAGGTAACACAGGTGATGCTGCTGCTAACGTTAGCTCCGCTGACGCTAAAGGAGAAGCCACTCCAGCCAAACAACGAAAGCTTGATTTTACAAAGCCTGTTGCACAGTCTATAACCCAGACACAGCTTAACAGATTGATTGCCAGGTATGTTGTCGAAGACATGCAACCTATATCAACGGTTGAGTCCCTTGCTTTCAGAGAACTGGTTAGCAAAATACCTGTGCGAGGGAGAGACGGTACTGGGCCAGTACAATGCAGAAAGACGCTTTCCCGTTACTTGGACAAAGAATATGCTAACATGGAGTCCCAGCTCAAAAAGACATTTGATGAGTTAGAACATGTCTCCACAACAGCAGACATATGGACTGCGCATAACAAAAGTTTTATTGGCGTAACCGCACACTGGATAAATCCACACAACATGCAACGTGAGAAAGCAGCGCTGGCATGCAGGAGATTTAAGGGTCGACATACATATGACAGTGTTGCAAGTCAGCTTGATAACATAAACTCATCCCATGGCCTATCCTTCAAAATCACAGCAACTGTAACAGATAACGGTTCAAATTTCGTCAAGGCCTTTTAAGTGTACCAGCCACCTGCTGAGTCGGAAGACTCTGAAGATGGCGAGGATGAGGCGACTTTTGTTTCCATTGAGGATGTGCTGCAGAATGGTGCTGATTGTGTTGATGACGTGATTTCTTTACCTCCACATCAGAGATGCGCGTCCCACACATTGAACCTCATCTCCTGCACTGATATGGATAAGTGGCTGTTGTCAAGACCTGAAACGAAAGCCATTTACAGAAATGCCACCACAAAATGTGCAGGGCTGTGGAACAAGGCCAGTCGTTCCACAGTGGCCGCTGAGATTGTGGACGACGTTATTGCAAAGAAGCTTCTAGTACCTTGCACAACCAGGTGGAACTCGTTCTATGATGCTCTGGAGCGAATTTCTAAGATACCTGTGCCTGAGCTGAACACCCTCTCTTCCAAACTACAGTTGAAATGTTTCAGTGAAAGGGAACATCAGTGTATCAGGGAGTACTGTGCTGTCATGCAACCACTTACAGTGGCACTGGACATTCTTCAGGGAGAAGAGAATTGTTTTTACGGCACACTCCTACCCACACTGGAATCACTGATGACCAAGTCTCTGGAAAGGAAAAATGGTCTGCAAATCCTTGTTGGGCTACCAGATGCAGTTGTCCAGGTAAGGGATGTTATTTTCTTTTGTGTTTATCTTTAATTAAATCAATAACTCAATTGCATTTTTATTCATATTGTGCTGTTAGTCTTATGTGTGTATGCTATTACTGTTTATCCTTATAAATAAAATAAATACAACATATAGGCTAGGCCTACACAAATTAAAATACATTGTATATAAAACTATGCTGTTAATGTTTAATGCATTTGTTTTTGAAACAATGACTACTGTCTCATGCAATAATGTTTTTTTGCTATGTGTCATTACAGGCAGTCAAAACAAGGTTTGCACGTGTCCTTGGAAGTGAAGATGCTGTCCTGGCAGCTGTGACACTACCAAAATTCAAGCTCCGTTGGTTGCATGACCAGGAGCGGAAGGACCTGGCAAAGGCAACTCTGCTGGCAGAGTGCCGAAAACTTCTCCCCGAGCAAGAGCAGCAACAACCAGGTACCAGCGCCACAGAGACAACACAGCGCCCGGGGTCTAGCAAAGAACATGAGTTCTTTTCCTTTGCAGAGAATGAGGAGGACACCTATGCCACTGCTGAAGCTGAAGTAGCCAAGTACCTCAAATCAGGAGCAATAGGGATAGACACTCTGAATCAATTTCCAATGATAAAGAAACTCTCTCTTAAACTTAATGCAGCCACTCCCTCCAGTGCCCCAGTAGAAAGACTCTTTAGCCTGGGAAACCTGATTCTCTCTCCAAAGAGGAACAGGCTGTCAGATCACAAGTTTGAGAAGCTTCTCCTCTTGAGGTACAATCATTGGTTTGAGGGCTAGGAATGTTGATGAGCGCTGATATGATGATGGCATGTGCTTCTCCCAAAGGTGCTCCACAAGGTCAAGCAGGTTAATATTTCCAAGTGAAATTTCCAAGTGTGTGTGTGTGTGTGTGTGTGTGTGTGTGTGTGTGTGTGTACTACAGACAGACTGATAGATGATGGAGATGTATGGACAAAGACTGATATAGACATAGACATACTAACATAGACTACTAAAGCACTTTATCCACCATTATTGATTTCATCAGTTGTTTTATTTATCTAAACGGCCAGAGTGGAGGAAATATTATTTTTGTTAAACATTAACTATGTTTGTGAGGCTGAAAGTACTTTTTATTTATTTAGTTTCTCTTTGTGAGGCTGAAAATACTTTTAAGTTTGCCCATCATTACTGATGATGAGGTCTCCAGTTGGTAGAGTTTAGCTGTTTCGAGTTAAGGTTACAAAGAACGGATAAACCTCACTGTGTTTACATTGTAAAAATCTATTGTTTCAGTTTTGCACTATTATTGATTCCTACAGTTGCTAAATGGTCTGAGGCACAGTTTATTTTTTGCACTGCCAAAAGTATACTTTCTACCTGTTTCAATGGCTACAATAAATATGCCTATCAAAAGTTTCAAAACATACTGTATGTTGTGTTTTGTTGATCCACTGCTTCATCGTACTTATACTGAACAATGATCAAATTTTACAGTTGTTTTGTTGAACACTATGCCACATCAACCCCAAAATAATGTATGTGCATTTGTAGAGGGTTGGAAACAATAGCAATATTTCATTCATTTGCACTCACACTACTACACTGCTATGGCACGTTCAGGTCACTAGGTGGCGCATTGCGCTTGTGGTAGGAATTGGATAGGACTTACATGTAAGCAAGGACTGGCAGCCTCCCTAGCTATCCAGTTAGGGAGGCAACACATTAATAAGAGAATTTAGAGTTTAAAAAATGAAGTTACTTTCCCTAGTAACTAGTTACCTTGAAAGTAACGAGTAACTTAAAGTAACTGAGTTACTTTTGAAAGAAGTAACTAGTAACTGTAACTAAGTTACTAATCTAAAGTAACTTTCCCAACACTGTTCATCAAACAAATATACTGTTATGTTCGTTCGTTTTTGCTGAAAATCGAGTATAGTACAGTAACATTCTAAGCATTCATTCAACATTCTTTATTATTTTTCCACCTTTCCTTGACTAATGTGTGTATGTTTTTTGTACTTGAGGTGTGTTTTACCTCCGTGGACGACATGAGTTGTTTTAAACCTGCCTCTCAAGTTATTAAATTTTCAACAAATTGCACAGTTTTCCATCATGGTTTATTTTTTGGATTTCCTCTTCATTGAATTTGTAGTCCAGAACTGCTTTCACAGTTTCACAACTGTTGGCTGCAACAGCGCTGAGGACAGGAGACGGCACTTGACAGTTAAACACTCAAAACATTATGATTAAGACCAAAAAGGCATTTAATTCAGTTTCATTGTATTTCATTAATATCCAAATTACATACATTTTCAACAGATTTCCAAGGTGGAGGGGGTATGGAAAACAAGAATTTCACAAACTGTTGTGCTACAGCAGTAAGGGAGCAGCATCGTAACATTAAGCTATGGCAGTCAGCAGTCAGTTTGCAGACAAAGCAGCAACCACATACTCCCGACACAGGAGGTAAAGATTTCGGCTGTCAGTGTCTCCATTGTTTCATGGAGCAGCATCTGCATCTCCTCTAGCTGCCAATCATTCAGTGGACATTCAATTTCAGGGACCACTACCGCACCATCCACATCCTCTCCGAAGTCTGTGGCTACATCCCAGTCAATGTCTGGTTCCTGAATATCCTGGAAATTGTAGAAGACAGAGTAACACACCATGTCTCATTCCATAGCTACAGCAACACATGCAATGAGTTACCCTAAATGTTTTGGCTTTTTTTTTTTTTTTCTTTTGGAAGTTTTGTATAAAGTAACAAAAAAGCATACTTGAACAAATCGAGATATCAAGTTTCTGACAGTCACATAAGCAAAAATTAAAAAAGTAAAACTTTTGTAATGTTGGATATTAAAAGTGTTATGTCTCGTCAAGTATGTTGAATTTAGTCATGTTCATGTTCAGTGTTTTGTGTTCAAGCACTTCCTGTTTTATTTTTGTACTCACCTTTTCTCTCTCGTTTCAGACCCAGACTTCCTCCCTTTGTGTTATTTTCCTGCCTTTGTAATTGTCTGCCCCGCCCCTGATTGGTTTCACCTGTGTTCACTCCCCTCATGTATAAATAGTCCTCGTCTCCCTTTGTCCTTGTCAGTTTGTCTTGTTCATTTCATGGATGTGTTTGCCCAGTGTGTTCAGAGTCTGGCGTGAGTAGTTATTTTTGATCCTCTTTGGGAGCGCTTTTTGTTTGTTTTTTGCATCCTCTTTTGAGAGCGTCTTTAGTTTGTTTTTTTTGTATCCTCCCTGAGAGCACCTTTCGTTTGTTCCTTGAAAAATAAATACTTTTTGTTGGAATATCAAGAAATCGGAGTCGTGCATTTGAGTCCCTCAGTTCTGTCTCAGGTCGTGACAAAAAGTACCTAATGCAAAACTTATTTTCTGGGAATAAACGTTATAGTTTAAGATAAAGTTAAATGATATAAATATTGGCATGAATCACTACCCTCCATTCAGCTTATCCAATCTGATAACCAAATTTTTCTTATTGATGTTATTACTTTTGTTATTAATCTGATGGCTGATAAATCAAATTATTTTAAAGATGTGCTAGGCTGGCTGATTGATATAGAAGGTTGATGAGACTTAAAATTATGAGAATTAATAGAAAAACATAGATTCGCCAGTCCCCCGGCAGTTTAGTCCTATAGCAGCATAACTAAGGGATGACCTGAGCCAGCCCTAACTATAAGCTCTATCAAAAAGGAAAGTCTTAAGTCTAGTCTTAAAAGTGTTGACTGTGTCTGCCTCCCGAACCCAAATGGTAGTTTGTTCCACAGAAGAGGAGCTTGATAGCTGAAAGCGATCATTTGTCCGTATATCTGTGTTGAGGGAACCCATGGTAGCAGCAGACTTGCCACAGGTTCCAAAGACATTTTAGCCTGGGCCACAGGTAGAAGTCATATTTTGGCGCTCTTGCCAGAAACACAGCACTGTCCTCATATGCGCTCTTACTTTGAAAAATATCTTGAATTTCAATTTTAATGTTTTAATTTTAAAATGAAAATCAAATAACTACTCATTTTTTGTTTTTTAATATCCTTTTCTGAACGGAAAATCCAATGACCAAAACATACACAGACCTTGGTTCCTGTCAGAACACGTGCAGCAGCATTCTGAATTAGCTACAAAGTCCTAAGAGACTTATTGGAGCAGCCTGATAACAAAGACTTACAATAGTCCAGCCTAGAAGTAACAAATGCATGGACTAGTTTTTCTGCATCCGCTTGAGACACGATGCGTCTGATTTTGGCGATGTTACGTAAGTGGAAGAATGCAGTCCTTGAAATTTGTTTTATGTGGACATTAAAGGACAAATTCTGATCAAAAACAACTCCAAGACTCTTTACGGTGGAGCTGGAGGCCAGGGTGATCCCGTCTAAAGTAACTAAGTCTCTAGAAAGAGAGTTTCTGATGTTTTGGGGTCCAATTACAAGAACTTCAGTTTTGTCTGAATTTAACATCAGAAAATTGTAGGTCATCCAACTTTTTATATCCTTAAGGCATGCCTGGAGTTTAGTTAACTGATTGGTTTCATCAGGCTTGATCGATAAATATAATTGGGTGTCATCGGCATAACAATGAAACTTAATGGAGTGAATCCTAATAATGTTCCCTAAAGGAAGCATATATAAACTGAATAGAAGTGGTCCTAGTACAGAACCTTGTGGAACTCCATGACAAACTTTGGTGTGCATGGAGGATTCATCATTGACAAGAACAAACTGAGAACGATCTAAAAAATAAGACTTAAACCAGCTTAGGGCGGTTCCTTTGATGCCAATTTGATGTTCCAGTCTCTGTAAAAGAATTTGATGGTCAATGGTGTCAAATGCAGCACTAAGATCTAACAGGACAAGTACAGAGATGAGTCCTTTGTCTGATGCCATTAGGAGGTCATTTGTAACTTTGACTAGTGCGGTCTCTGTGCTATGATGCACTCTAAATCCTTTTTTTTTTGTGATCAACTGTTTTTTATTATTTTATGGATGCATACAGTTTGATGCATGCATTCTGATACAGCAAGTTTGGAAACAGCTGTAAAACCTGATATATATTTAGACTGTTTTTCTCCCATCGACCTTCATCAAATAACTTCAATAATTTCTTCATCTAAGTCGTCAACCTGTCTCTTAGATCCCATCCCAACCAGGCTGGTCAGGGATGTTTTACCTCTAGTTAGCCCTTCTTTATTGGATATGATTAACCTGTCTTTATTATCAGGATATGTACCACAGTCCTTTAAAGTAGCTGTAATTAAACCTCTTCTTAAAAAGCCCACTCTAGATCCAGAGGTTTTAGCCAATTACAGACCGATATCAAACCTTCCCTTTCTCTCTAAGATACTTGAGAAAGCTGTAGCCAATCAGCTGTGCGACTTTCTCCATAAGAACAGTTTATATGAGGATTTTCAGTCAGGATTTAGAGTGCATCATAGCACAGAGACCGCACTAGTCAAAGTTACAAACGACCTCCTAATGGCATCAGACAAAGGACTCATCTCTGTACTTGTCCTGTTAGATCTTAGTGCCGCATTTGACACCATTGACCATCAAATTCTTTTACAGAGACTGGAACATCAAATTGGCATCAAAGGAACCGCCCTAAGCTGGTTTAAGTCTTATTTTTTAGATCGTTCTCAGTTTGTTCTTGTCAATGATGAATCCTCCATGCGTACCAAAGTTTGTCATGGAGTCCCACAAGGTTCTGTACTCGGACCACTTCTATTCAGTTTATATATGCTTCCTCTAGGGAACATTATTAGGAATCACTCCGTTAATTTTCATTGTTATGCCGACGACACCCAATTATATTTATCGATCAAGCCTGATGAAACCAATCAATTAACTAAACTCCAAGCATGCCTTAAAGATATAAAAAGTTGGATGACCTTCAATTTTCTGATGTTAAATTCAGACAAAACTGAAGTTCTTGTAATTGGACCCAAAAACATCAGAGACTCTCTCTCTAGAGACTTAGTTACCTTAGATGGGATCACCCTGGCCTCCAGCTCCACCGTAAAGAATCTTGGAGTTGTTTTTGATCAGGATTTGTCCTTTAATGTCCACATAAAACAAATTTCAAGGACTGCATTCTTCCATTTACGTAACATTGCCAAAATCAGACGCATTGTATCTCAAGCAGATGCAGAAAAACTAGTCCACGCATTTGTTACTTCTAGGCTGGACTATTGTAACTCATTGTTATCAGGCTGCTCCAATAAGTCTCTTAGGACTTTGCAGCTAATTCAGAATGCTGCTGCACGTGTTCTGACAGGAACCAAGATCAGAGATCACATCTCTCCCATTTTGGCTTCCTTGCATTGGCTACCTGTTAAATCTAGAATAGAATTTAAAATTCTTCTCCTTACATACAAAGCTCTTCATGGTCAGGCACCATCATATCTAAAAGAGCTCATAGTACCTTACTACCCCTCTAGAACACTGCGCTCTCAGAATGCTGGGTTCCTTGTAGTTCCTATAGTTTCCAAAAGTAGATTGGGAGCCAGAGCTTTCAGCTATCAAGCTCCTCTTCTGTGGAACAAACTACCATTTTGGGTTCGGGAGGCAGACACGGTCAACACTTTTAAGAGTAAACTTAAGACTTTCCTTTTTGATAGAGCTTATAGTTAGGGCTGGCTCAGGTCATCCCTTAGTTATGCTGCTATAGGACTATACTGCCGGGGGACTCCTCCTTTCAGGGTTATGCCTAGCCAGGCATGGTATTGGTTGAAGATGCAGTCACATCTCCCTTTACTGAAAACCCTCTCTCTCTCTCTCTCTCTCTCTCTCTCTCTCTCTCTCTCCCTCTCTCTCTCTCTCTCCCTCTCTCTCTCACCATCACCACCACCATCTGTAAACATACATGTCTGTCATACATGTACATTAATGCATCTTACTAACTAAACTTCTTCCCCGGAGTTTCTGTGCTCTTTCGTCCAGCAGGTTCTCGTGGATCGTGACTGCTGCTGTGGTCCTGCATGACGTCCACTACATATATTATTACTGTCATTAATGTTACCAGATCTCCATTACAGTTTATAGTAACTTAGTTAATGATTTGCTGCTGCTGTGCATCTGTGTCTCTCTATCTCTATCACAGGTTCCACTGCTACTGTAATCATTTTATCATTCATTGTAATCCATTGTCATTTTTCATTGTAATTACACAAAATGTTTCTGTTGACTTGTTGACTGTACACGTGACATCTATTGCACGTCTGTCCGTCCTGGGAGAGGGATCCCTCCTCTGTGGCTCTTCCTGAGGTTTCTTCCACTTTTTTCCCTGTTAAAAGGGTTTTTTTGTGGGCAAGTTTTTCCTCACTCGAACCGAGGGTCTAAGGACAGAGGGTGTCACTCCCTGTACAGATTGTGAAGCCCTCCGAGGCAAAATGTATTTTGCGACTTTGGGCTATACAAATAAAATTTGATTTGATTTGATTTGTCATCAATGTAGCGGTTATATAACAGATCCTTTTTTGTGTTGTTTTTGTAATCTTCAGTGCTTCTTGCCAACTGAGTAACAGGTGAGAAATTATAGGTCCAAACTGTAATTTGGCCTGTTTGGAAGTAATTCCTGAATATACTACATCCTGAAGTCTATAAGGGTGGACTAAATGTTGTTCTATGGGCTTCCAGGACACCTGTGAATGTGGGTCAAACCAAACAGAAAGAGGTCTTAAAATAAAGGCTAATGCATAAAGTTTGAAGTTAGGGAGAGATAGACCTGCTGCAGTTTTGTCACGTTGTAGAGTGGTTAGTTTTACTCTCGGTTGATTCCCTTTCCAAATAAATTTTGAAATGGTAGAGTGGATATCTTCCCAATACCTTGGTGGAGGAGATAGGGGAATCATGGAAGAAATGAAGTTGATTCGAGGCAAAATGTCCATCTTGATGACAGAGACACGTGCTTTAAATGAGAGAGGGGAGTTAGACCATTTAAGCAAATCTGACTCTATTTTCTTAAAAGTAGTAGTAAAATTAGAGTGTGTGATCAAATGAAGGTTAGGATGGATTTCAATCCCTAGATAGATGAATGATTTCTTAATTGGAATATTAAAAGAAGACAGGTGGTTAATATTGACTGAATTTAGTGGCATCAGAGCTGACTTTGACCAGTTTATCTTGTACCCAGAGAAATTACCAAATGAGTTAAAAAGAGAGAATATGTGTGGCAATGAGTCGGTGGTCCTACTGATATACAACAAAAGATCATCTGCAAATGCTGACACCTTGTGATGACTGTTACATAATGAGATTGGATGTATATTTGATGACTGACGGATGGCTTGGATCAGAGGTTCCAGTGACATGATGATTAATTTGGGGGACAGGGGGCAGCCCTGCCGTGTGGAGCGCAGTATAGGGAACTGGGGAGAGCAAAGGTGACCAGTGAGGACCATGGCAGAGGGGTTGGCATACAGAGTTTTTATCATATTAATGAGGTTGGAGCCAAGTCCCATGTGCTCTAATACTGTCCAGAGATATTCCCACTCCAGCTGGTCGAATGCCTTTTGTGCATCTAAAGATAAAATGGAGCAAGGAGAGGGAATATTCCTGGCAGCATCAATAATATGTAGTAGCCTGCGGATGTTGTCAGAGGCTAAACGAGATTTAACAAAGCCTGTTTGGTCACTATGAATAAGTTTTGTCATAAGAGGATCTAGTCTATTGGAGAGGACTTTTGTAACTAGGGATAAAGGACGATAATTAGAGCAGAGGGAAGGGTCTTTACCTTTTTTTAATAATAGGGAGATAATTGCTGAATTTGTATGTTTGGTAAATGAGCCTTTCTCAACCGCTGCCTTGAACATGGCCAATATGTAAGGACCAAGTTTATCCATCCATCCCATCCCGGAGATTTACCTTTCTTCATGTCTTTGAGTGCATTTTCAATCTCCACAAGTGTTAGTTGATCACCCAGATCTACAACATCGTTTTCGGAAAGGTGAGGTAGGGAGATACTTTTAAGGAATTGTTTGCATTCATCCTTATTGAAGGAAATATGAGAAGAGTACAGATTCTTATAAAATGAGGCAAATTCATGATTAATCTGATGGGGATCCGTCAAAATTTCATCTTTACTTGATCTAATAGATTCAATATCTGTGAATTTCTCATCATTACGTAACTTAAGTGCCAAAAGGTGACTTGGTCTCGAACCATTAAAATAATAATTGCGTCTTGTCCTGTGCATCATGAATTCAGCCCTATGCCTTAATAAAGTGCAAAGTTCTGTTTTTATATGTTTGAGCTCATGTGCAGTTGTGTCAGAAAAATGTTGATGTTGTTTGTATTCTAAAAGAGCTATTTTCCCCTCTAATTGTGTTATCTTGGCAAGTTTCGATTTATTCAGGTGAGAAGAGAATGAGGTGGAAAAATTCTTAATAAAACCCTTGATTGCATCCCAGAGAATACGAGGGTCATCTACTGAGCCACCATTAATGTTTAGAAAATCATTAAGTTTCAACTGGAATTCATTGCAGAAATCAGTATTGTTAAGCAAAGAAGTATTAAAACGCCAGCGCCTTGACTTCTTTATATTAATGTCAAAATTACATTGGACAAAAACAGCAGAGTGATCTGAGATAGTGGGTGGCAACATTTCTATCCTGGGAAAGTAGAGACATAGAGATTTAGAGAGCAAGATGTAGTCTATTCTTGAATATGTCTTGTGCCTATTTGAGAAAAATGTATATTCTTTGCTAGTTGGGTTGAGAGCACGGTATATGTCTATCAGACCAAGATCAGATAAAAAAATTTCTCAGTGCAGATTTTTGAGAACCAACTTCTTGCATAGAAGAGCGGTCAATAAATGAGTTAACGACTGCATTCATGTCTGCACCGATGACAGATTTATATTCTGACAGTTCAAGTAGGATGGTGGTTAAGTTAGGGAAGAAAAGAGGGTCAAAAATGGTTGGGGCATATATTGAAACAAAGGCTATCTTATTTCCCGATATCACAGTTTTCAGGATAGAAACTCTACCATCCATAGTCCCCGCTGAACCCAGGATGTTGAGTGGTAGTTTCCTTCTGAGCATTATTAAGGAGCCTTTAGTTTTAGATTCTGCGAGTGATGACACAGCAACATAATAATATTTGTTAGCAAATTTAGATATAGTGGACAGTGTAAGATGTGCTTCTTGTATAAATGCAATGTCTATGTGCTTCCGATAAAGACAATCTAAACAGCAAGCCCTCTTATTTGGCGAATTTAAGCCGCAGACATTCCACGACACTAAGGAAAGTTCAGTCATTAATAAGGTTATACAGATATGTAGTTACAACAGGACTTAGAGATGACATGTAGAGCAAAAAGAACTGGTATGACATACAATAAAAAATAATTACATTACTGGACAGAGACAACAATAACAGAGGTACATAAAGAAAAAACATGAAACCATTTTCCCAGATTGGTCGCCACAGGCCCCACCTCCCACATGTCCATCCCTGTAGAAACACTGATTCACACATGTTTCTAAATGAACATGATATCTCTGTTAATAGGCTAGAGAGATGCAAGAACAGAAGGGACAACACAAAATAGTAGTGCTGTCAAAAATATCGCGTTATTAACGCGTTAACGCAAAACAATTTTAACGGCGTTAATTTTTTTATCGCGAGATTAACGCTCTTTGTGACCTAGTGAACTTGTAGTTTTTTCATAAGCTGTGGCCACTGCTAGTAACGTTAGAAAAACTACAGGATCCAGCTGTAAACCGGAAGCAAAACAATAAGCGCGCCGCACGCTACCGTATTGTGGATGTCGAGCACGAGATGCTGAAATAGACGCTGCTAACAAAATTATGAATGGAAAGTTCCGTTTTAAAACGTTGCAATATGGGTCGTTAGATAAAACCAACGTTATCTGTGTGTATTGTCGGTGTGAACTGAGTTATCATCGTAGCACATCCAGTCTGAAATAACACTTGATGGCCAAACACACCGGCAATTTAAATTCTCCGCCTCCTCCGCGTCATAACCAGGCGACAATGGATGGATTTATTTTGTATCACCCTGTTTTGAAGGTTGTTGAGGGGGCTGTTTTTGTGACTAGGTATTTATTTTTTTGTCATCTGTTTATTGATAGTGTTGCTTTGGTTGAGATTTTGCTTCAGACGTGAATGGCTGTAACACTACATGTTGTTGTGGTTTGCAATAAAAAACATTTACACAAAGCAAGCCTATCCACTTTTCCATGTTGATAAGAGTATTAAAATGATAATTCAAGGGACATTTAGAATAGATAAAAATGTGCGATTAATTTGCGATTAATCGCGAGTTAACTATGACATTCATGAGATTAATCGCGATTAAATATTTTAATCGATTGACAGCACTACAAAATAGACTATATAGTCCTTCTCTGGTGCTTAGCAACTGGAGCTTACATCCTCAGTGCTACCAAATAATTGTAAGGGCAACTTAAATTCTGATACCGTCCCTATAATAAACCAAAATTGGGGTTAACAATGCCCCTCGTCACCCCCGCTACTGTCCATAATGGTTTCAACCATTTAAATCCATCACCTCATTGACATTTCATCTTTAACATTAATCATGAAAACCGAGGAGACGCGGAGTTTTCTCGTAATCACAAGTTTTTATTTCTGAAAATTAAATTATTACCTCGTAGGGAGGGAGAAATGCACGAAAGAAAGAAAGAAAGAAAGAGAGAAAGAAAGAAAGAAAGAAAGAAAGAAAGAAAGAAAGAAAGAAAGAAAGAAAGAAAAACATTAACAGCGCTATTGCGGTCGTGGGAAACACCCTCCCATATTCCCTACATGGTATCATCCGTGATTACACTCTGAATCCTGACTGAAAATCCTCAAATGAACTGTTCTTATGGAGAAAGTCACACAGCTGATTGGCTACAGCTTTCTCAAGTATCTTAGAGAGAAAGGGAAGGTTTGATATCGGTCTGTAATTGGCTAAAGCCTCTGGATCTAGAGTGGGCTTTTTAAGAAGAGGTTTAATTACAGCTACTTTAAACGACTGTGGTACATATCCTGATAATAAAGACAGATTAATCATATCCAATAAAGAAGGGCTAACTAGAGGTAAAACATCCTTGAGCAGCCTGGTTGGGATGGGATCTAAGAGACAGGTTGACAGCTTAAAAGAAGAAATTATTGAAGTTATTTGCTGAAGGTCGATGGGAGAAAAACAGTCTAAATATATATCAGGTTTTACAGCTGTTTCCAAACTTGCTGTGTAAGAATGCAGATCAGTGCCTGTTGAGGGCAAGAGGTGATGAATTTTGTCTCTAATAGTTATAATTTTATCATTAAAGAAGCTCATTGCTACTTAGACCTAAAGGAATAGATGGCTCAATAGAGGCTCTCTGTTAGCCTGGCTACAGTGCTGAAGAGAAACCTGGGGTTGTTCTTATTTTCCTCTATTAATGAAGAGTAATAGGCTGTTCTGGCATTACGGAGAGCCTTCCTGTATGTTTTAAGATTATCTTGCCAGACTAAACGAGATTCTTCCAGTTTAGTGGCACGCCATTTGTGTTCAGATTTACGTGCCTCTTGCTTTAATTTGTGAGTCCGCTGGCTGTAACATGGTGCTAACCTCCTTTGTTTAATTATCTTCTTTTTCAGAGGTGCAATAGAGTCTAGAGTTGTTCGTAATGAGCCTGTAGTACTATCAACAAGATGATCTATTTGTGAGGGACTAAAGGAAGCAGACAAGTCCTCTGCTACATTGAGACGTGGCATTGAATTCAATACTGAAGGAATAACTTCCTTAAATCTGGCTACAGCACTATCAGATAAACATCTGCTGTAAGTGATTCTGTCTAAAGGCTTATAGTCCAGTAATGTGAACTTAAAGGTTATTAAAAAAATGTCAGATAGAAGAGGATTATTTGGAAAGACTATTAGATGTTCAATTTCAATGTAATTTCCCCCTGGGATTACATTGAAGTATTTCTGATTCTGATTCTGATTCTGATATGAGAGAACAAGGTCAGGAGTGTGGTGAGTCAGTTTATATACACTCTGGCAGAAGCCAGTTGAATCTAGCAAAGAGATAAATGCAGTACTAAGACTATTATTATGGTTGTCCACATGAATATTAAAATCACCTACAATAATTGCTTTATCTGTTTTAAGGATCAAGCCTGATGAAAACTCAACTCAAAACTCAAATTCAGATAAATATTCAGAGAAAGGACCAGGAGCACAATATACTATAACAAATAGAATTGGCTGTAATGTTTTCCAGGTTGGGTGAGTAAGACTAAGAACAAGACTTTCAAACGAATTATAATTTAGTTTAGGTTTAGGATTTATTCATAGACTTGAGTCAAATATGGCTCCAACTCCACCACCTCGACCGGTACTTTGAGGAATATGAGTATTACAATGACTGGGAGGAGTGGAACCCTTGTGCACCCCTCTGTACATTTTGTGTACTTTTCAATTGAAAAAACTCAATAATTTTGCCTGTGTTAATGGTAGTGAGACAAAACTTTACAAGGTTTTGAGTTTTTTATCAAATTTTAAAATTCCAATCTTGGATTTAATAATAGGGCTATAATACACTGTGGAGAAAAAAAAGTTCCTCTGGATTCCCTCGGTACATTTTGTGTACCATTGACTCCCATTATAACATAAAGTTTTGATCCTACTCTAATTTTAGCATAAAACGGGGTTTTACATATGACAACCTTTTCAATCGAAGCTTTTGACTTGAAAAAAATAAAAAAAATAAAAATATCCATCATATGACATCATTTTCCTTTACATGGCTGAGGGCTCCATTTCATACTGTTTCATTGAGGCCTTTTTCTGTTGCATTTCCGACTTTTGCCTTTCAATAGAACACATGATTGCAACTAAAATGGTCTGGGTGTGTTGGTATTGATGTAAAAGTGTGGTATGAATGTGTGTATTGAGAATATTATTTGTGTGTGTGTGTGTGTGTGTGTGCGCGCACAGGGAAACAGAGTCTATTTTGCTCACCACATTTTGCACATTCCCGTCTCTCTCCCTCTCTTTCTTATGCCCACAGACCCCCACGCCCCCAACACACACACACACAACACACAACACACAACACACAAAACAGAGCCCCACACACATTACTGTACTTGTAAAACAAAAACAAAAAACAAAAAAGAGGTCAATCGAAGTCCAAAGGTCAAAAGGTCAAAGAAGCACTCAGTTACCAAAGGTAGTTTGTGTGTGTTGGTATTGATGTAAAAGTGTGGTATGAATGTGTGTATTGAGAATATTATTTGTCTGTGTGTGTGTGTGTGTGTGTCTATTGTGGGTGGGGGGTGGGGCATAAGAAAGAGAGGGAGAGAGACGGGAATGTGCAAAATGTATGGGAGGCCGTTTAGGGTGAAAACATTGAAATATGTACACACACACATTGAAAACGTGCACACACACATTGAAAACGTACACACACACATTGACAATGTGCACATACGCATTGAAAACGTGCACACACATTGAAAACGTGCACACACGCACATTGACAATGTGCACGTACCCATTGAAAACGTGCACACGCACATTGACAACGTGCACACACACATTGACAACGTGCACACACACATTGACAATGTGCACACACATACATTGACATGATGTGCAGACACACACCCTACCACTTTCTCACACAGTGTGTGTGTGTGTGTGTGTGTGTATCTGGGTGTGCGTGTAAAATGTCAGTGCGCCCGGAAGTTGTTTCAATGTAACCGGAAGGCACCTTGGACACCTACTTCCGGTTTTTCCACGGTGTCAAAATACACATAAATCATTGCATATTGTAGATTATAAAGCGAAGTATAGAAGGTTTCATGTGACGTGCAATAAATATCTCTCTCCACAGGTTTAGGGATGTCAAACTAAATATTATTCCTAAATCTGTGAGCACTAGATCCACAATCTGTCACTACAAGGCACATCACCTGCTCATAAATCTTATTAATCATTCGCCCTGATTTTATTTTGAAAATTAGGACAGGAAGTTGTGGGTTTTGACCGCGGACGACCCGGACCATCAAGTTCGTTGGAGAAAAAAAACTGTACAGTAGCGATGGCGGGCAACCACTCGGAGGATGCTATCGGTATTTTGAGGAGGCTTCTTGGTTCACCAGAACTCATTAACTGTCTTGTGAACCAAGAAGCCTCTGGAAATACGAGAAATCCCGTCAACAATGAGAATAATGAGATAAGCGTGTTGTTTAGGCCAAACGTAAATGTTATTATGAGGAGCAACACCCCCCTCCCCCCCGTGGCTCAACAGGTGCAGACACCTCTCTTCCAAGCCAGGCGATTCAGCAACTGGGGCGGGCCGAAAGCAAAGAGAAGGTGGGTGACATGCGAATGATTTTTCTTTATTATTTCCTGGGCCTCAATTCAACATAAATAAATGACGCCTGTTCATTTTGTCCACTTTCCAGACCAAAACCATCGTCCCATCGTGTAATTACATTTTTTAAGGACGTAATATTGCTCTGCAGCCCCCGGGACAAAAAAGTCCCAAAGCAACAAATGAAGGCCATGTTACATGAAAAGGGCCACATCGTGAGTGCACTGGAAGTGGATAAAACATGGGACCACACGACCCTGCTACTCCAACTGCGTCAGGCGTTTGATGGGAAGATTCCTTCAGGAGCAAGGTATGTCGTGTCTGCATGCTAGCATAGCTGGCTCGATAAAGCTAATGTTATCTCGTTAGCTCAAATTAGACAGCTAGTCAGCTACATTAAGCAAACCTTACGTTAACTAGCTAACGTTCATACTGGCAGCTAAAGAGTAAGGGGAGCGTACCTATGTTCCCCGGTCACATACAAAGCGGCGAACATAGGGATGATCCCAGAGTAAGCGGTACCTGTTAGCCACGAACAGTTAACGTTAGATTTCCCTGTGTTTAAAATATTGTGAAGTAACGGTAATTAGTGTTTTAAAGTTGTTTAGTAGGGTGTGGTTGATCTAAATATTTGTTTGTGTGTGCATGAATTCTTGCTTTTTCCAGTCTGGAGATGCTTATGCCGTGTGGGAACAAACTGGTTACACCCAAGCTTAGCAGAGGTCAGCAGTTAGACGCTTCTATGGTGCACAAGATCTTCAGAAGAGCTCCGCTGTATATTAGGCCGTCAGTAGCCCTGGAGGTAAGCAGCAGAGGACAGATCAGTGAGAGCCTGACCTGTCCCACGAAGCGGGACCTTTAGTCAGATAACTGATCTTAAACCTGGGTTTCCGATCTCACGTCGGTGGCTCTCTTTCCATGGGATTGTATGGCCATGGTAACTAATGCTGTGAACGCCATCATCTCAAAACCATGGTTAGTTTTTTGCTCATTAGGGCAGTTCCTTGCTCGACTTTGAGGCATAGCCGGTAAATAAAAGTGAATTGGTGCGTGTACAATACAATTTATTCTTATTTTTTGGACGTTTTATAACCCTGTTATTGCATGGGCTATTTGGTCCCTATGGATAAAGGAGGGAGGTTTTTTATAATGTGGCATTACACTAAATATAATAGAGCTTCAAAATCAATATTCATGTCAAACATTAACACACCCCAGTCAGACTATCAATTTGACATTATTTGTTAAATTATTCCAAAAAAAAAAAAATCCTTTTAAAAATCTGTTTGTTTTGTTTTTAAAGGCCACTTCTAATCTTATGAAGAAAATGAATATCTCTGGTTATGATTAGAGTTCAAGTTGGTTTAAATGTAGTCCTTGCTTGTTCTGCTTGGCTTAATTTGTATTTTTGTGAGTAAATGCAGCAGACTTGCATAGTTGGAGTCAATTTGATCATATCTCACTGCAAAATGTAAGCTTTTGAGATTAAGGTTATCAGCAAGGTGCATGATGACCACTGATTACAAGTTAAGCTAACAATTAATTTGTTTGTTATTTCAGCCTACGATGAGGGAAGGCTGTGATTCAAGTACAGAGGAAGATGACTGGGTGGAAGAGGAGGATATGTTTGTCCCAGCCACTGCAGTTGCCCAGGCTTCATGCAGCACTGAACAGAAAGCCCAAGCTTCTTCATCGCAGCCCTCCACAAGTGACCAGACCCCTAATTGTTGGCCATACCCCAGACCTCAAGTCTATGCCCCAGCCACTGCAGTTGCCCAGGCTTCATGCAGCACTCAACAGGAAGTCCAAATGTTCTCATCGCAGCCCTCCACTAGTGACCAGACCCCTAATCGTTGGCCGGACCCCAGACCTCAAGTCTATGCCCCAGCCACTGCAGTTGCCCAGGCTTCATGCAGCACACAACAGGAAGTCCAAATGTTCTCATCACAGCCCTCCACAAGTGACCAGACCCCTAATCGCTGGCCGGACCCCAGACCTCAAGTCTATGCCCCAGCCACTGCAGTTGCCCAGGCTTCATGCAGCACACAACAGAAAGCCCAAGCTTCTTCATCACAGCCCTCCACAAGGGACCAGACCCCAAGTCAATGGCAAAACGATTATGGAACGTACATCGACCTCATACATGAGACATCAGATGAAGATAATGATGATGACCTGTACAGTGCTATCATTGCCAGTATTGAGGATCAGACGTAAGTGTTTTGTGTCTTACTACAGTAAAGATTTCGCTGTGTAAAGTGTAGAACTGTAGGCTTTGGCAGAGTGGAAGTTTGACAATAATTAGAAAATACA
>OX336893.1:27006322-27243461 GCA_946959425.1 Argyrosomus regius
GACTTGACCAAGTAACTGGTGGCTCTGGACTGGAGACAAGACACACTGGCACAGGACAAAGGGAGACGCAGACTATAAGCACACATGGGGGGAAAAGGGAAACAGGTGGACACAATCAGGAATCAGGGAAGACAAATCAGACTGAGGCACATGAGGAAGGGCAAGTGACCTGGAACGAGAGGAGAGTTACTTTTCAAAATAAAACAGGAAATGACAAGACAAACATGGAGACAGGACAAAAACTCAACTTGACATACCGGTGTGACAAATATAATGACACGAAGAAGTTTAATTTGATTTGTGTCTGATGATTAGAGAAAGAGAGAGAGAGAGAGAGAGAGAGAGAGAGAGAGAGAGAGAGGGAGGGAGAGCGCTTTGGTAGAGAGACATAGAGTAACAACACAGAGAGAGAGCGCCGGCCTTGATAAAGCATTGTCATTAATCAGAGAAATAAAACGATATTTCCTGATTGTTTCACAGCGGTTACATTCAGCAGGTATAGACACGCCCACAGCAACCCACCTCATTTTACGTGCCACCTCATTTTTACCGTGGGACTACGCTACCTGAACATTTTCTGCAGACTGTCTTGTGCAGTTGTAGAACTGTTCCTCTTGCAAGAATAAAATGACAAAACCTTTAAGGACCAATTGATTGACTTAAGATCTTTATTTTGTGTTGGTGAGTGCTTTCCAGAGAATTTCAGCAACAAACTTGGCGTTGTCGGCATGATCTCAGGCTGATCGCTCAGGACCCGGAGAAGGTGATTGATCATCTGAGACTGATCAAATTTGTCTCACCTCCACCTCAGTTCATTTGAGATGGGAGGACCCTCTCCGTGGACCTAGAAGCTGTCACCTCGAGGTCCAACGAACTCAAATTAACAGAAAACATCACCTAAATTCAGGGTAAGCAAATTTTCAATTGTTTAATGAAGCTAAGGATCAATTTTTGATTGAGTCAATCAGTCCTTGAATATGGAGAAGAAGGTTACTCTGGTCGCATCTTAGGACAAGTGTAGTAAGGTACTCTACACTGTAAATCTCGGGGAGATTTAATGATAGTGTTTGTATTAAGTAGTAAGTGTACTACAAAGCTAATCTCAGGGAGATTAAAATACAATTTATCAGAATAGGTCATTCAGTTACCTCAGCAAAACTGGACATCTTAGGGAGACGTTTCTAAGATTAAAGGCGCGCGCAGACTCCTAAGGAAATGGGGTCGTCTGGGTCCAAGGTTGTGGGAGAGTGTCATGTTGTCAAAGCATGAAAAAGAAATATGGCAATCAATGGGTACCGTTTTTCTATGTGTGGGTTGAAAAGTGGGGTTTCCCAAAAGAAGGGAGTTTTAGTATAACAAAGCTAGAGGTGTTAAAGGAAAAAATAAATGCTGCAAAAAATGAGGTAAGTGTGAGGGGTGGAGTATGAGATGTTGTGGAAATTTTCCTCTGTTGCTGGTGAAGAATGAAATAGAGACTTCTGCCGGCCGACAAGGTTTTATTTTCTTTGCAAAGAAAAGGTCAATCAACACGCGAGCGGTCAAGATGAAGAAAGACCCCGAATATGGGGAGACCTAAACATTTATACCTGAGGGACACCCCTTTCACATCCTTTTGTCTGCTGCAGGGGACGGCCCCTCCAGGAAATAATTCAATCAAAGAAATTGATTGCATCCCAATTCACAAAGACAAAAGGATGTGGTATCTTATTCTAAGATGGGGGGGGTTGGGTGCCCCTGGTGGCTGAAACAAAGGAATTGATTGAATTTACTATTACAATTCCCCCTTTTGATTATTGATTAATCACTAACAGAAAAAACAAAAAAAATGGAATAAAAAAAAAACAGGAATAAAATAAGGTGAAATAAAATAAAGTATATAGTCACAACTTAATTATCCGACACATTAATTCACATGGATTTTAAAATGTATCATCATGGCAGTTGTTTAGAAGAGGAAGGAACAAAGGAAGAAGAAAAAACAAACAAAAACAAAGCAAAAAATAAAAACAAAACAAACAAAAACATTATTTACACAATGTCATCGTCAGAGTCATAGTCTGAGCTGGGATAATGATGGGAATCAGAAATGTGAAATGAGGCTGGATTTTGATTGTCATTATTAACGTTTGCATGAACATATGTAGAAGATTGGATTATCCTTCTGGTGAATACATTAGATAGCCATTTTAACACACACGGTATCAGGGTGCTGAGCAAGAATAAAATAACTACGACTGAGATAATCATTGTTAAAAACCATGATGACCATCCTATTTGGAGGGAACACCAGTAATGTCTCTGTGAACTCAAAAATGCGTGGTAGATTTAATATTGGTGGTAGGAGCCTTCTTATGGAAGACTTTCGTATCAGTTGTAACAATTGATGGGTGGCAGCAACCGGACCACTGAAATTGAGGTGGCAAATTATGATAGGCCTTTTTTGCCACAAGACCACATGATTCCTGGTTGGGATGAAAGCCGTTTAAATGGGCAGGCAAATCTTGTCAGGGTATTATTCGGCCATCTGTGAGAACAATTGGTTGTTGTTATAGTATCCACAAATATTCTAGTTTGACAACTTGACCGGCCTAGGTAAGGGCCTGATGATGATGTTGAACAAACACAAGTCTCTTCATGCTGTGGAGGAACTTCAAATGCCATGTTACTAAGGGTTGAATGGGAATCAATACAGGTAATATTGGGATGTGGAACAACTGGGACATGGTTTCTGATTTGTTGGCCGGCAATTAGCAACATCATCATTCCCAAAGGGACAGTGCACTTTCCATGATCTTCTTTGCCCCAAGATTCTTTCATGTGGCCCTGTAACACAACATTTGCCGTCAGGGGTTTTGCTTGCCATTTAGCTGCTAAGGCATGACAAACCCAACAGTCACCAGGAATCTTCAACTCTTTTTTTGTGTAAAAGAGCTAGGGCACATGCACTGTTGTCGTTGCATTGTCTGAGTGTTTGTTGCACTGTGTCATCTTTGTGATCGGCGATGTTCAAGTCATCGAGGCGGTAGTCTATCTTAGGGTTTGGTGAGACAGTCTTAACATCTAACAGCATGTTAAGTGGGGCGTCATATGGGTCTGGTGGCCCACTGACTATGATTCTTAGTTGTCTGTACATGTCAGAGTTTGGATATTCAATTTCACACCAATATGTGCCTGCATCAGTGGGTTTGACATCAGAGATGGTGATCTTGGCTCCGTTGGAATTTGGAATTTTTGTTATTATGAAATGGGGATCTTTGCAAAAGTTTTATCAGTAGCGGTCATGATCAAGTGCCAGTCATGTGGCTTGATCGCCAAATCAATCAATCGCCATATCAGTCAGAGTGACGGTCTTGGCAGGTTTGTATGTGTAGGCCTCTGTCAGCATCATCCAACATGATAGGATCAGGATCAGGTGGTGCATGGTGTAGTCTAGTGGGAAGAGGTTTGCGTTGTTAATCCTGACGTCTAGTTGGAGGTTGTTGAATTTATGAAGTTATTCCTCGTGTCGTCCTTTCCTTGCGCTTGTTCGTCCTCGCGTTGTCCGTCTCCACGTCGTCCGTCCTTGCGTCGTTCAGGTTGACAGCTGAATTCCTCTGTTGGTTCAGGGACCTTCCTGCAGTGGCTGGCGTGAACCCACGTTGCTCTCTCAGCGATCTTCACGGCAGTATGTGTTGTCAGGAGCACCTGGAATGGACCTCGCCAACGTTTGGAGTATTTCCTTCTGAAGTCCTTTATCACCACCCAGTCGCCAGACTGGAAGTCATGAAGTGATGTGAAAATTGGTAGTGGAAGGGCTGATTTCACCTGCTGAGAGATTTGAGAGAGAGTAGAAGATCCAAAATCCCCCCTTTTGACACATGGTCCAATCCATGTGTCAATTTGCAAAGTGAGGAAAGAAATGTTAGGACAGACAAGTTTTGTTATCGGGTCCCCACCACACTGCATACTGCATTGCTGTAAGAGAAGTGGGAATAGAGACTGGAGTTAAAACAATCAAGCGATCAAGGATGGTGGGTTGTAGTGCAGCTCTTTTTGCAGCAGCATCAGCTCTTGCGTTTCCTAGAGAGACAGAATCTGAGTTGTTAGTATGAATAGTGAGAGGGGAGTGAACCTGAGACAAGAGTTTCATGATTAGTGACAACAGCAAATCCAACTCTGTTGCGACCAGTTTGTGGGTCGCGGGGAGCAGATCCATCTACAAAAAACAACCAAATCAGGGTTAGTTAATGGAGTTTCTTGTAGATCCAGTCTCGGGGAGCAGACCTGTTGGAGAATAGCAACACAGTTATGTTCTTGTCCATCGTCCGGTGTGGGAAAGAGGGTGGAAGGGTTTAAAACATTGCATAACAAAGGTGTATGCACTGGAGTCATCACAGGGAATAATTACTCCTGTTGCTTTAAGAGACTCAAAGACTGGTGTTATGCCATCGATGGCTTCTTGTTTAAGTGGATATTGAGTCTTGCAAGGTCTAAAGTCTGATTTTGGAGTAATGACAACAGGTTCACAGTCTTTGATGAGGCCAACATCATACTTACTAACAGCCCACAGTGTCTTAGGGACCTCCTGTAGGACTGTAATAGCTGTAGCTTGTTTCAACACAGACAAAAAGAAAAGACAGACAAACAAAAAAAAGAAAAGATTTAGAAGTGCTTTTAGGTACCAGCTGGATTGTTCTTTGAGTGTGCACAATAGATGGTAAAGTCTTAGAGTAACACTGCAGTGTAGGTGAAAAAAAAAATAAAAAAAAAATAGATCGATCAGATGTTTGTTGCCAATCGGCTGCGCGCTCACATGATTTTATAAAAGGGCCCAAATCTTCCCAATTATCTGATGTGTGTTTTGCAAGTGTGATGTGTGGGACTGAATGGTCTATGGTGTACACATCACATTGAGCTGGTGTGAGAGAGACTGATATAGCACATTTGTGTTGTGTCCAATAAATGTGTGTCAGTGTGAGTTTATCGAATCTCTCTCTCAACCAACCTTCCTCATATGGCTCATCAGGTCCTGGTGATACATGAGAGGTACAATGCAGATCCTCTGGTGTCATGAAATCTGTTGTAGCTGTTAAAACTGTTTTTCTAGCTAAAGTAACAAGCTCAGATGCAGTTGATGGTTGCAATTTCCATTGGTATGTATATTGTAGGTCTGGGGTGTGGTGAACAAAAGAGTGTGAAAAATTTGGCTCCAGATCGGATAGTCTGTGAACTTTGACACCTTCTGGGGTTGAGATCAGACAAAGGCCTAACTTGCACATCAAGTCCCTGCCCATCAGGTTAATGGGACAGACTTTTGAGAGCAAGAATGCATATTTGGAGCTTGTATCTGGCCCATCCGCACATTTGAGTGGGACAGTAATGTTCTCTCTAATTGTTTGACCTGATGAACCAACAGAGTGCACCTAATCTCTACTCATTTTTGGTTTTGTAGTGAGTTCTAAAGCTTTTATCACAGAATGTGTGGCTCCTGAGTCCACTAAGAATACAACATTTTGTTCTGCAATGGTCAATGTATGTTGTGGAAAACTTCTTGAAATGATTAGATGTGTACTGAACATATGTTGAAGTAATTGCATATCTATTGTCTGAGTTCTCAATAGATTGTGTATTAATCTGCTCAGTATGTGTGTGTGAGTGTGGTGCAGTACCTTCTTCCGGTCTCACAAGTTGGTTTTGGCTTGTCAGCAGGAGTCCATCCCTCTCCGACAACCCCCTTTCACCTTCAGTCTGACTTGTTCACTGGGGTTGATGAGGTATTTTTGGGACAATCGCGTTTCCAATGTCCATGTTGATCACAGAGGAAACAAACATCATGTGGAGGTTTTCTTCCGTATTTGTGTCGACCACGTCCTCTTTCTCTCTGTTCATGTCCATGTTCTCGGACTGTGTTATACATGGTCACTGCTGCCATGTGAAGCTCTTTCTGTGTTGTCTCTTCTTTTTTCTTTTTCCTTGAGAGTATTTGGTCATGGGCATGTATGTCTGCAAAGTTCAGTCAGGCGTGCATCATTCCAACCAATGCAGGAACTTTTAACAGCTGAGGCAATGTCTGGTTTTAGTCAGCTGATGTTGTGGGGTTGGGCAGATTTTGTGAGGCTGCTGTGATGTCAGCAGAAGTCCATGGATGGAAAACCAACGTTGCACCTTCTGGTCCAGATACTTCAACCATGGGCATGTGACGGCTGCATCTTGATTTGGATGACGCAGTCTATGTGCTATTGGAGAAGAGGGGTTGGTTGTAGGGTTCTGTGGTGGCACGGACACATCAGGGGCACAATGGGCTGCTCCTGAACTGTTTTTTTGTTGTGGCATGGTGGAGTCTGTTTCCCTTCTTTTGCTGGGTGTTGCGGAGTTGTATGGTGGTGGAGCTGAAGGATGAATAGGTGGGTTGCCGTCAAGGTCTGGATCCAGCTTCAAAGCCGTCAACTGTGGAAACAAAGAAGAAATCTGCGAGTCTGGTGTTCTTTGTGTGTGTGAAATTTGCATTTCATTGGTTTCAACTCTTTTTTACATGGAAAAGGTAGTTGTTTTGTGTCTCTACTTCCCCTTTCCACATCTGAAAACATTCTTTTTGACCTTCCATATTTTCAAATTTTCTTACAGAAACCTTCTTTTTCCCTCTCATTTCTTGTTCTTTTTCCTTCAGTTTTTCTTCTACTATTGAAAATTGGATGGCATCAACTTCTTTGGGACTCCAGCTTCACAGACCTCCAACATCACACAGCAACAGAAATTGGGTTTTCAAAAGGGCCCCATACCTCTTTTAATTTGGATTCTCAGCCGCCGGTGTGTTCTTGGTCTGCAAAGAGGAGTTTCCGTCGAAGTGTGTTCCATCCACACGGGTTTTTTTTTTTTTTTTTTTTTTTTTTTTTTTTAACTGAGGGATCCCCCTATTGGGAATCCTAACTCAGCTGTCCAGACATTTAAATATTTTAAACTTTTTCCCCATATTTGAAACTTTTCCCCATATTTCCTTCTCATAACATCCACAATCGGCCCCACCGGAGGTCCAACCTCGACGGAATTTTTACTCCCCATTCCAAATGGAGGTCGTGCACAACTATTACGATACAGACGTCTCTGTAAAGGATCACTTCGTTTGAGGAAAAAGTGATAAAGACCTGGTCGCTTCGTTTGTGCTACAAGCGAAAAAAGCAAATCACTTCGTTTTTAAAGGATACAAATGATTGAACAAACCTTGTCACTTCGTTTTGGTTAAAGGAAACAAGTGAGAAGACCTGGTCGCTTTGTCTGTGCTACAAGCGAATGAAAAAGCAAATCACTTCGTTTTTTTACGGATACAAGTGATTTAAACAAACCTTGTCACTTCGTTTTGGTTAAAGGAACAAGTGAGAAGACCACCGATTGTGGATATGTGAGAACTGGAAATGTTATGCCAAATTTAAACCAAATTTTGGTTTAAAAAATGTCAATATTTCAGTGCTCACCAGATGAATTTCGCTGAATTACATTCGTGGAAATCCCAGCGGCGACGATCCGGGGCGTTTGCGGTCAGTCCTCCCTTCTCATAAGAGGATTTTGAGGTTGGAGGCTGGAAAGTTTTTCTTCCAGGATGGCCTGTCACTGTCCGCGTCCCGTCCCAGACGATCGCTCGAGGGATCCCACCTCTGACACCAAATTGTTGTGGAAATTTTCCTCTGTTGCTGGTGAAGAATGAAATAGAGACTTCTGCCGGCCGACAAGGTTTTATTTTCTTTGCAAAGAAAAGGTCAATCAACACGCGAGCGGTCAAGATGAAGAAAGACCCCGAATATGGGGAGACCTAAACATTTATACCTGAGGGACACCCCTTTCACATCCTTTTGTCTGCTGCAGGGGACGGCCCCTCCAGGAAATAATTCAATCAAAGAAATTGATTGCATCCCAATTCACAAAGACAAAAGGATGTGGTATCTTATTCTAAGATGGGGGGGGTTGGGTGCCCCTGGTGGCTGAAACAAAGGAATTGATTGAATTTACTATTACAGAGAGTAATGATTAAGGTAAATAATTATTGACTGTTTGCAGATTCTGAGATATCGGGTGAGAGCACACTGTCGGTGATGATTAAAAACAGAGGGCGGAAACAATAGATGCCAGTGCATACAGTAATTTATTTTTAAAACTGGTTCTTACAATCAAGGTAAACGCAACTGATTAAAACCCTCTAAAATGGTTTCAACCAGTTTAAAAGCCAGCAGAGTCAAAGTCCATTAAAATGAGAAGTCTCTATTTAAAAAGGGATGTAGTCAGACCAGGATAGGTGACACACGAGGTTCAGAAGAGGAGACTTGTTGCAGCGTCCGTTAGCTTATTTCCGGTGTCTTGTCTCTCCCAACATGGAGGCCACCTGGAACACACAAAATCACTGCCAGTATCGTCGTTCAACACAATCCACCCTCTCACGGGGATACCCACACCAGAACGTTACTACTAGCCCAAAGGGATACTCACACACCAGGCAGAGCATTGAAGCCCTGCCGCTGCGAGTGTGATGCGTCGTAACGTTTCTGGATTTTCCGTCTCTCTCTGTCTCCGTCTTCCTCTCTGCCCGAGGTTCCTGGTCTCTTGCTGTCCTCTTCAGCCAAGCTCTGTCTGTTGCCACACCCTCCCAACGGTCTTTGGTGCTCCTTTTCTTACCGGTCGGGACCCTCCTCCTCCGCCGTTGATTGGACCTGTGAGGGAGAACCTTGCGGTGCAGCGCGTTCGCTCATAAGGTGCATTCAGGTGCAGGGGGACAAACTAAAACATGCAATAAAACTAAAAGCACACTAGTAACTTAAAAACACACGATATGAATCAAAACCATGCAAGAATAAAACTCTAAAATTAAACAATAAAACAATAAAACCAGTCCCAACTGCCGTGTGACATTTTCCCACACTTTAATGTTGCCAGTCCCTGCAACATCACGAGTCTCTGTATCTCACTGGAGGCTGTCCCAAATTTTCCCTCGTGGAACGTCGTGGAGCAACGTCCGGTTCTTCTCTCGCAGGGGGTATCTCTACAGGCCTTGGGGGAAACCCATAGATCAACGGCACAGGCACCTCCTGAGTCTCTGTAGCTGCCTGAGCAGCTGGTGGAGCAGTCTCTGTTGAGGGGGCCGTACACACCTTAAGTGCGTTTCGGTGAACAGTCTGTACACGGCCTCCCCTCTCTGACTGAACACGGTACAACAACTCAGTGTCTCCCACCTGTTCAAGAACAACATAAGTCTCTGGGTTCCACCAAGTACACAATTTCCCTTGTCCTTGTCTGTTCCTGTTTCGGATCCATACCCTCTCCCCAGGTACTAAAGGTAAAGCTTTTGCCTTGCTGTCATAGCGCTGTTTATTTTGGGAGGCTACATTGTCCATCCTTTGCTTAGCAAGACCGTAAGCTACAGATAACCTCTCCTGATGATGTTTGACCCACCCATCTAAATCATGCTTTCCCTGCTGGGGCCCAACACTCAACCCAACGTCCACTGGGAGGTGCAAATGCCGCCCAAACATGAGAAAGGGAGGGGCATAACCTGTGGCACTGTGGGTTGTGTTGTTATAGGCATGTACCAATTCAGACAAGTACTCTGGCCAATGGTTTTGTTTTTCAGTTTCAAGGGAGCGGAGCATGTTCAAAAGGGTCTGATTAAAGCGTTCTGCACTCCCATTACCAGCAGGGTGGTATGGGGTAGTACGACTCTTAGCTATACCATAGGTATTACACAACTGTTTCATTAGCCCAGACTCAAAATTTGGTCCCTGGTCCGAATGGAATCGAGCAGGGCAGCCAAAGGGCTGGATTATTTGGGTCCAAAAGGCTTTAACTGTGGTCTCGACTGTTTGGTCTCGTGTAGGTACAGCCCAAGCATAGCGGGTGAATAAATCAGTGGCTACCAGGATATTTGGGTGAGTGTCTGTGTGGCGGCCTAGTGACAGGAAGTCTAAGCCTACAATTTCAAGGGGATATGATACTGCAATAGGTTTTAAAGGGGCTCGAGTCTCAACTCTCTCCCTCCGCAGGCTGCAGGCGACACATCCCTGTTGGAGCTGATGTACCTCCCCCTCCATGCCTGGCCAGTAGAAGCGCTGGCGGATCCGTGAAAGAGTTCTCTCTGCTCCAGCGTGGGCCGTGGCTTCATGTACACTCCTCCACACCTCTTTACTCCTGGCACTGGGACACACAATCTGGTGTCTCACATCATGAGTCTGTGAATCAAACACTTTACGACACAGGATATTGTTTCGTACATGTAGTCTCTTCCACTGTTGTAGCAGTCTCTGGCTTTTGAGAGACATGGCTTGACGTTCAGGTCTCCCAGGTAACACACATGTTTTCACGTACCTTTTACCAGTCTGTATGTCTGGGTCACTGGTTTGTGCCTCCTCCCACTCACTGCCAGCCCACTCCTCACTGCCTCCTTCAGGGGTGAGTTCGATGGTTGCCATCACTGGAGTGGTGTCTGGGCCAGGTGTTGTGTTAATGACACCTGTGGGTAGAGGGTTGACAGGAAACCTGGACAGTACATCGGCATTCACATTGCTCTTACCAGAGCGATATTTGATATCAAAATCAAAGGAAGAAAGCCAACCCAGCGTTGCTCCACCGCACCTAGGCGAACTGTCTGTAGGTGGGCAAGGGGGTTTTTGTCCGTGTACACAGTAAATTTTACCCCAGTCAGGTAGCAGGGCTTAAAGTGTAAAGAAATCCTGAGCCTGAACTTTTTTCGGCGAGGGGGGGGGGGTTGTAGTGGATCCGACGCATATGCTAGGCGATTTAAATATGAATTTTATAATGTTATAAGGGCGTGTGAAACTCTAATTAACTTCAGGAATTCAATTAGCAACCACTTAATTCAGTAAAGAACAATTTATATAAAATATGTACAGTGTAAACAGTTACAGTGCATGTTCATCAACATTTAAAGAAAACATACACCTTTGAGCTTATCAGGCAGTCGTTTCTTGAGCTCTGGTGCTATGCCATGGGTGTTCATATAACTGGCATGCTGATTGGAAACAGAGAGTTTCGTCAAAGCAGTTTTATCAACCGCTACCTTTTTACAGAGATCTACCAGCGGTTGAGCGATTGTGAATGATAAATCGTGTTCAGCAATGAACGCGCACACACGTATTTTCAACTCACAAACACGATCTGTCATTGGTGCCGGTACGTCAGCTGTGGCTGTTGCTCCCGGCAAACGACTTGTGTGTGGCCGGGGTCACTTTTGTGACGTCGAAGAACTTTTTTTGCCGCTAGTTGCATATATTAGCTTCTTTGCGCACAACACACAGAAACAAGCACCTGGCTCTCTTAATTTTTGGCACCAGCTACCAAAAGGCTTGCCGTCTCCGTCCCTTTCTTCTATCCACGCCCAGCGCCATTTATTTTGAAGTCCTTTTTCAGTTAGGACGTCTTCCCCTGGCTTCATGAATTTCCCCTCCATCTTTGGATTTCGGTCAAACAAACGCCGGCCTGGATGCTGCGTTCAGGACCACTCGGAGGTAACCGAGAGGTCATAGTGTACACGCTACAGGTTAAGTCGGAGGAGAAAAGCGAAGTGTGGCATATTGTCACTATCCGCTGAACACTGAAAACCTTTGCAGCAGCAATTTATGCTTATTTTGGAAGAAGATGAATATACGTGTAATTTCCGAGTTTGACGCTGTTCAATTCATTCTCCACAATTCACAGCCCGTTTTTTTCCGAGTTGTCTGGAACGCAGCATCAACTGCTGTGGGCCCCCCGTGGTTACTGTTGCTATGTCTGTCACAACCTTCTGAGTACATCCATGGTCACAACAATCGTAACTATACACGTCCTTGCGTGTGCATAGTTACGATTGCTAACGTAGGATTGGACAGTAGCGGTTTGAGGGAGGGGCTTGACAATATCCCGCATCAACAGGTTTTATTTTAATGTTTGCTTTTTTTTATTTTTTTTTATGAATCGCAGTCAAACGCCACACGCCGGAGATCCGGCACGGTGCCGGAATACTTTAAGCCCTGAGGTAGTCTTTAAATTTTTCTGTGACTGCCCATTTGAGGGCCAACAGTTCCAGTTTAAATGAGCTGTAATTAGCATCATTTTGTTCAGTTGGGTGTAAGCTACGTCTTGCATAAGCTATTACACGTTCTCGTCCCTCCTGGACCTGGGCCAACACTGCTCCCAGTCCCTGGTTGCTCGCATCTGTATAAACAACGAATGGGAGAGAATAATCAATCAATCAATCAATCAAATTTTATTTGTATAGCCCAAAGTCGCAAAATACATTTTGCCTCGGAGGGCTTCACAATCTGTACAGGGAGTGACACCCTCTGTCCTTAGACCCTCGGTTCGAGTGAGGAAAAACTTGCCCACAAAAAAACCCTTTTAACAGGGAAAAAAGTGGAAGAAACCTCAGGAAGAGCCACAGAGGAGGGATCCCTCTCCCAGGACGGACAGACGTGCAATAGATGTCACGTGTACAGTCAACAAGTCAACAGAAACATTTTGTGTAATGACAATAAAAAATGACAATGGATTACAATGAATGATAAAATGATTACAGTAGCAGTGGAACCTGTGATAGAGATAGAGAGACACAGATGCACAGCAGCAGCAAATCATTAACTAAGTCACTATAAACTGTAATGGAGATCTGGTAACATTAATGACAGTAATAATATATGTAGTGGACGTCATGCAGGACCACAGCAGCAGTCACGATCCACGAGAACCTGCTGGACGAAAGAGCACAGAAACTCCGGGAAGAAGTTTAGTTAGTAAGATGCATTAATGTACATGTATGACAGACATGTATGTTTACAGATGGTGGTGGTGATGGTGAGAGAGAGAGAGAGAGAGAGAGAGAGAGAGAGAGAGGGTTTTCAGTAAAGGGAGATGTGACTGCATCTTCAACCAATACCATGCCTGGCAAGGCATAACCCTGAAAGGAGGAGTCCCCCGGCAGTATAGTCCTATAGCAGCATAACTAAGGGATGACCTGAGCCAGCCCTAACTATAAGCTCTATCAAAAAGGAAAGTCTTAAGTTTACTCTTAAAAGTGTTGACCGTGTCTGCCTCCCGAACCCAAAATGGTAGTTTGTTCCACAGAAGAGGAGCTTGATAGCTGAAAGCTCTGGCTCCCAATCTACTTTTGGAAACTATAGGAACTACAAGGAACCCAGCATTCTGAGAGCGCAGTGTTCTAGAGGGGTAGTAAGGTACTATGAGCTCTTTTAGATATGATGGTGCCTGACCATGAAGAGCTTTGTATGTAAGGAGAAGAATTTTAAATTCTATTCTAGATTTAACAGGTAGCCAATGCAAGGAAGCCAAAATGGGAGAGATGTGATCTCTGATCTTGGTTCCTGTCAGAACACGTGCAGCAGCATTCTGAATTAGCTGCAAAGTCCTAAGAGACTTATTGGAGCAGCCTGATAACAATGAGTTACAATAGTCCAGCCTAGAAGTAACAAATGCGTGGACTAGTTTTTCTGCATCTGCTTGAGATACAATGCGTCTGATTTTGGCAATGTTACGTAAATGGAAGAATGCAGTCCTTGAAATTTGTTTTATGTGGACATTAAAGGACAAATCCTGATCAAAAACAACTCCAAGATTCTTTGCGGTGGAGCTGGAGGCCAGGGTGATCCCATCTAAGGTAACTAAGTCTCTAGAGAGAGAGTCTCTGATGTTTTTGGGTCCAATTACAAGAACTTCAGTTTTGTCTGAATTTAACATCAGAAAATTGAAGGTCATCCAACTTTTTATATCTTTAAGGCATGCTTGGAGTTTAGTTAATTGATTGGTTTCATCAGGCTTGATCGATAAATATAATTGGGTGTCGTCGGCATAACAATGAAAATTAACGGAGTGATTCCTAATAATGTTCCCTAGAGGAAGCATATATAAACTGAATAGAAGTGGTCCGAGTACAGAACCTTGTGGGACTCCATGACAAACTTTGGTATGCATGGAGGATTCATCATTGACAAGAACAAACTGAGAACGATCTAAAAAATAAGACTTAAACCAGCTTAGGGCGGTTCCTTTGATGCCAATTTGATGTTCCAGTCTCTGTAAAAGAATTTGATGGTCAATGGTGTCAAATGCGGCACTAAGATCTAACAGGACAAGTACAGAGATGAGTCCTTTGTCTGATGCCATTAGGAGGTCGTTTGTAACTTTGACTAGTGCGGTCTCTGTGCTATGATGCACTCTAAATCCTGACTGAAAATCCTCATATAAGCTGTTCTTATGGAGAAAGTCGCACAGCTGATTGGCTACAGCTTTCTCAAGTATCTTAGAGAGAAAGGGAAGGTTTGATATCGGTCTGTAATTGGCTAAAACCTCTGGGTCTAGAGTGGGCTTTTTAAGAAGAGGTTTAATTACAGCTACTTTAAAGGACTGTGGTACATATCCTGATAATAAAGACAGATTAATCATATCCAATAAAGAAGGGCTAACTAGAGGTAAAACATCCTTGACCAGCCTGGTTGGGATGGGATCTAAGAGACAGGTTGACGACTTAGATGAAGAAATTATTGAAGTTATTTGATGAAGGTCGATTGGAGAAAAACAGTCTAAATATATATCAGGTTTTACAGCTGTTTCCAAACTTGCTGTATCAGAATGCAGATCAGTGCCTGTTGAGGGCAAGAGGTGATGAATTTTGTCTCTAATAGTTATAATTTTATCATTAAAGAAGCTCATGAAGTCATTGCTACTTAGACCTAAAGGAATGGATGGCTCAATAGAGCTGTGGCTCTCTGTTAGCCTGGCTACAGTGCTGAAGAGAAACCTGGGGTTGTTCTTATTTTCCTCTATTAATGAAGAGTAGTAGGCTGCTCTGGCACTACGGAGAGCCTTCCTGTATGTTTTAAGATTATCTTGCCAGGCTAAACGAGATTCTTCCAGTTTAGTGGCACGCCATTTGTGTTCAGATTTACGTGCCTCTTGCTTTAAGTTGCGAGTCTGCTGGCTATACCATGGTGCTAACCTCCTTTGTTTAATTATCTTCTTTTTCAGAGGTGCAATAGAGTCTAGAGTTGTTCGTAATGAGCCTGTAGTACTATCAACAAGATGATCTATTTGTGAGGGGCTAAAGGAAGCAGACAAGTCCTCTGCTACATTGAGACAAGTCATTGAATTCAATACTGAGGGAATCACTTCCTTAAATTTGGCTACAGCACTATCAGATAAACATCTGCTGTAGGAGTTTCTGCAGAAAGGCTTATAGTCCAGTAATATGAACTCAAAGGTTATTAAAAAATGGTCTGACAGAAGAGGATTCTGTGGAAAGACTATTAGATGATCAATTTCAATGCCATATGAGAGAACAAGATCAAGAGTGTGGTTCAGACAATGAGTCGGTTTATTTACACTCTGACAGAAGCCAATTGAATCTAACAAAGAGATAAATGCAGTACTAAGACTATCATTGTGGTTGTCCACATGAATATTAAAATCACCTACAATAATTACTTTATCTCTCTATCTATCATAATCAGCATATGCTAGGACAGGTGCTTGTGTTAGGGCTGTTTTGAGTTCAGCAAAAGATGTCCGACATTCTGGGGACCAATTTACTTTCTGGGCTTCAGATTTTCTGTTGGCTGGAATTCCAGTTAGCAGCTGATTCAGTGGATGTGCCACCTTAGCAAAACCTGACACAAATCGTCTGTAATATCCAGCTAAACCAGTGGTTCCCAAACTTTGCACAGCCACGTACCCTTTCAGACATCTGACCTCCAGCCATGTACCCCCTACTCCCGCACACACAAAAAACCTGTCTGTAAGCCCCCCCCCCCCCCAAAAAAATTCACTGGCTCGTACACGATGTAGTAGCTGGTTTAAAACGTCCTCTGCCATGTCACTGATGCGCCGAGAAACTGTTGGTTCATGAAGGCATGGTCTGTATAGTTTTCTTAGCTTTTTCCCCCAGCATTGCCCCAACCATATCCATGGCAGCAGGGACAATTAAGTCCTCCACAATAGTGTGTGGCTTGCCAGTTTTAGCCACTCAGTAACTCACCATGTAAGATGCTTGTAGCCTGCTCCTATTAACAGTATCTGTCTCCCGTATGCAAGTCTTACTGGTAGAAAGTCTTCTCAATTCTCGTTCAAAAAACTACCGTGGCTTATTTCTCAAATGAGCATGTTTTGTTTCCAAATGTCTGCGCAACAGTGAAGGTTTCATTGAGTTGTGAGACAATACTTTTGCACATATAACACACTGTGGCCAAGTAAATCCACCAGTATTAATCCAAGTGAACCCCAAAGCAATGTAGTTTTCATCATATTTTCGCCTTTTTGACGAGGTTGTTTCTCTGTCCATCGCTGCATGCTTTCCCACATCAGGAGGCTCTGCATCCAACTCCTCACCGCTGTCCGTGGCTATGCTGTCAGCTTGGCCAGCCACAGGTGCATCGCTAGCATCCCGGTCAAAGGTAGACGTTGAAGGTGAAGAATAACATGGGTTGTTGTCGCTGGAAAGTGCACTTTTGACTGTGGGCTGACTGGTGGTAGCAGTTGATGTCCCTCTGGAAGGGCAATTTATCCTTTTTAGCCATTTATCCATTTTCGGCGGTTAGCCTGGTGGCGGCCGGCGGCAAACGGTGTGTTTATTTTGGCAGTGCAATTAATTCACTGACCACTAGAGGGTAGCCATACATGTCCATGCATGGCAGTATCTGTGTTTTTGGCACTGTGAACAGGTACTCCAGTATGTCTATTTATGCGCCAGTTTAAAAATGTAATAAGGTTCTTTGCAAACCATGTTTTTATGCATTTTTTCGCGTACCCCCTACGTCACGTTGCGTACCCCTGGGGATATGGGTACCACAGTTTGGGAACCACTGAGCTAAACCAAGGAAAGCACGTACCTGTTTTACGGTGGTGGGGACAGGCCAGTCAAGTACAGCAGAAATTTTGTCTGGGTCAGGTTTCACACCTGTTGAGTCCACAACATGGCCCAAAAACTTCACTTCATGCTGTAGCAGTTTGCACTTGTCCAGCCGCAGTTTCAGACCATGTTGTCCCAGTCTTTCCAGTACCTTATCCAGATGTTGCAGGTGGGAGGTGAAATCAGGTGAATACAGGATGATGTCATCTAAATACACAAGCACATAGTCAGACAGCTGACCACTTAAGCACCGCTGCATCAGTCGTTGGAACGTAGCCGGCGCATTGCAGAGGCTGAATGGCATGCGTTCAAACTCAAACAGGCCCAGTGGTGTTGTGAAGGCAAGAGTGGAAAACCACTCTGCTTGGGTCAGGCTGGTGAGGGTCTCTTCAATCCTAGGTAAGGGAAAGGCATCTTTATGAGTCACTGCATTCAACTTCCTATAATCTACACAAAACCTCCAGCTGCCATCTTTCTTCCTCACCAGTACTATTGGCGCAGCGGACTACAGCTCTCCCTGATGACTCCTGATTCAAGCATACCTGAAAGTAGTGTCTTCATTTCCTTGTACATGGCTGGTGGTAGGGGACGATACCGCTCTCGGACAGGTGGTGCATCACCGGTGTGTATTTGGTGTCGTACTAGGTTTGTACATCCAAAATCTTCATCATGTTGTGCAAAAACGTGTTTCCACTTAAGTAGAAGTGCACATAGCTCTTCTTCAAATCTGGTCGGTCGGCAAGACTGCTCACCTCTTTTGGCAGTTCCTGTTCTGGTTCATCAGCTGCTGTGCTTACCAATGCCACTTCTACGATGCAATCATCTCTCAAGGACAGGTTCAGATCATGTGGGCCATGCACATCAGCCTCTTCTACATGATACAGTCTGCCAAGCTTCTGGTATCGGCCTATGTTCAGACAGTAAGAGTGGGGGTTACAAATCCTCACAGGGACTCTGCCATCTCTTACCATCGTTAATGTCCGAGCCACTCCCACGCCGCTGTTTTCAGGTAGTGCTTCCATAACAGCACAATAGTCTTTTCCTCTGGGGCCCTTCCGGGTCCGGCCCCATTCTAGCAGCTCACTTTTGGGAGGGACTTTGACTATGCGTCGACCAGCTGGTCGCACATAACCCAAGAACCCATCCTCTGTCATGGTGGCCTCAATGCGGCGACAGGTGGCAAAAGCATCTCTCCAGGCTTGGTAGCTCTGCAACTTCTGTGGGGGATACTCAGGCTTCTCGGGTTGTTTAAAAAGAGCATTCCAACAAGATTTCATTCAACATTCATTCCAATGACAAGTAGATGTGTGCAATGTTCATCTTTGGCGATCACAAACCCCTGCCCAGGTATAGTAATACCCTCTACTTCTATATCCAACACAGCATAGCTGGTGTACGGAAGCTCAAGTCCATTGGCTGCACGCAGCTTGAAAAAGACAGAGGTCTCACTACTCTTCATCTGAGAGAAGTGTTGTTCAAAGAGACTTTCTTGCATCAGTGTGACTTGAGATCCTGTGTCTAACAGTCCAAACAGTTCAATCCCTTCAATTTTTACTGCAATTGTTGGGCAGTTTCCAATAAATGCTTCAGTGGCCCTAGTCTTTTTTTTGTGCACACTCAACCCCCGCCCCTCGGACCTCAGCAGCAGGGATAGTTAGTTTAAAGCCGGCTGAGAAAGTGAAGATTGTCTGCAGAACCTGGCAATGTGGCCTGCTTGCCTGCACCGACGGCAAATGGGCCTACCTTGTTCATCCCAGTCGTTTGTGTAAGTTGATGGCCGCTGTAGCCCTCTCGCAGGTTGTACAGGGGGTTGTGTCACCCTGTTGGTTGGTTGGAGAAGTGGTTTTATTTCACTCAGCAGCTCCTGAGTGAGTCCAGACATCTGTAGTCTTACATCTTCCATTATCTATCTTTTCAAAGTCTCTTTCCAGCAGGCATCCTGAGTTGAAACAGACACAGAAGGGTTACTCACAGATGCACATGTTACCTCTGGCTTTGGATTCCCACACTCTGAAGCTAGTAACAGTGCCTCCTGTCGAATGGCGGCAAAGGTTTCATCTGGGTTACGACGAGCATAAACTTTCAGGACTTGGGCCAGGGATCCCTCCCGAAGTCCCAGTAGCAGCTGGTCTCTCAAAGCAGCATCGGAGGGGGCATTGTCTGGATCGTGTCGCTGCAGCCTGCAATGTAGTTCTCGCAACCTAAGTATATATGAGGGCATTGTTTCATCAAGTCTTTGTACACAACTAAAGAACTGAGACCTTAGCACAGGTGCAGGAGTTCTATCACCATATAGTGAATCCAAATACAAAAAGACTTTGCGGGTGTGGTCCCTTTCATCCTCCTCTAAAACACTGATTTGGCATTTAGCTTCTCCAGCTAATGCACCCAAGACAATATCAACTTTTCTAGCTTCAGTTAACTCTTGTGCTCTAAAACCCGATCCTGCCGACAACGCCAAAAACTGATGTGAGGGGTGGAGTATGAGAGTAAGGATTAAGGTAAATAATTATTGACCGTTTGCAGATTCTGAGATATCGGGTGAGAGCACACTGTCGGTGATGATTAAAAACAGAAGGCGGAAACAATAGATGCCAGTGCATACAGTAATTTATTTTTAAAACTGGTTCTTACAATCAAGGTAAACACAACTGATTAAAACCCTCTAAAATGGTTTCAACCAGTTTAAAAGCCAGCAGAGTCAAAGTCCATTAAAATGAGAAGTCTCTATTTAAAAAGGGATGTAGTCAGACCAGGATAGGTGACACACGAGGTTCAGAAGAGGAGACTTGTTGCAGCGTCCGTTAGCTTATTTCCGGTGTCTTGTCTCTCCCAACATGGAGGCCACCTGGAACACACAAAATCACTGCCAGTATCGTCGTTCAACACAATCCACGCTCTCACGGGGATACCCACACCAGAACGTTACTACTAGCCCAAAGGGATACTCACACGCCAGGCAGAGCATTGAATCCCTGCCGCTGCGAGTGTGACGCGTCGTAACGTTTCTGGATTTTCCGTCTCTCTCTGTCTCCGTCTTCCTCTCTGCCCGAGGTTCCTGGTCTCTCGCTGTCCTCTCCAGCCAAGCTCTGTCTGTTGCCACACCCTCCCAACGGTCTTTGGTGCTCCTTTTCTTACCGGTCGGGACCCTCCTCCTCCGCCGTTGATTGGACCTGTGAGGGAGAACCTTGCGGTGCAGCGCGTTCGCTCATAAGGTGCATTCAGGTGCAGGGGGACAAACTAAAACATGCAATAAAACTAAAAGCACACTAGTAACTTAAAAACACATGATATGAATCAAAACCATGCAAGAATAAAACTCTAAAGGCTTTAAAAATTAAACAATAAAACAATAAAACCAGTCCCAACTGCCATGTGACATAAGAATGAAGAACAAAATTATGAAAAAGGATTTAGATGAGATACATGGTCACAAAGAAAGCTGGAAAATGTGGATGAAGGAAGCAGAACGTAGGGAACGACAACAGGCAGGGAAATAAATGCCTAGATGTTCAGAAACAAAGTTAGGGAAAGAATGCTTTGCTAGAGACACATGTAAACCTTCTCCCTCTGCTCCATCTGCGTATGCCGAGTCAAAAAGTGAAATGACGGCCCTCCAGCACAAGCACAATGATGCATCATATGCCTTCCGACCACCACCACCTCCCCCACCCCGTCATATGGATCGATATCTTCAACAACCAAGGAACAGGATGAGAGATCCGCATCTGGAGGAACAAGATCTGAAGAGGTAATTACCCACAAAAGTGCAGACAGCGCTTCAGCCTCCTCTGCCTCATCATCTATGTCTGAACAAATGCTCTCACCCAGTCACACACGCACAGGAGTCATGTACTAGCCTGATCCAGCTGACAGTACAACTATGGTAATGCCACAGCCAACAAACCCATTCCACCCATCCTTGTTGTACCCTAACTACAATATGCCTATGGTAATGCCACAGCCAACAAACCCATTCCACCCATCCTTGCTGCACCCTAACCACAACATGCCTATGGTTGTGTATCCAATTAAGGGTCCAACAGGTCCCATGCGAGTCCAAAGAGGATGGACAGACCCGGACATGATGGAAGCGGGAAAACAGCTTCCCTCCCTGGAATCTGGCGGGCACCGGTTTGGTGAGGACTTGGTGTCTTTCTGCAGAAACTGGAGTCCCACGTCGCACCAGTTACGACGACTACTGAAGAACAGACTCACCAGCGACCAGTTCCAGAGAATTGTCACCGACCTGGATGGCGACTATCACCAAGAACAATCGGAGTGGAGAGCAGCTAGAGAGTATGAGAAGTGGGTTGTTGGAATCAGCAAAGCTATTAAACTTAAATTCCCACCGAAAGTCTGCATGACAACCATCCAACAATGCACACAAAATAAAGAAGAAAACACTGAAGAATATTATCACAGACTGTGAGTGGTGTGTTTGAACAATATTGTGGCATTTCCCAAACCTGACAATATGGATAGGGAAAATCACGAAACAGCGTATGAAAATCATCTGAAAAGTTGTTTCTTGATCGGTCTCCGCCCTAGTGTTCTCCACAGTGTCCAGAGTTCCTGCACTGGCTGGAACGATCAACGTCTGAAGGACATCCGTAGACATGCCAAACATGCCGAGGAGCGGCAAACAGAGGAAAGGGACAAGGAACTCGAAAAACGTGAGTTGACCCAGTACAATGCTTCTCTAACCATGATGCAAAGTGTTGTTGACCAACATGCAGGCCACGGACCCAATCAGGGACGCGGAGGACACGGACGCGGTCAGGGAGGCAAGTAAGGGAGAGGTGGAGGAAGAGGACAAACAAAAGAAAACAATGCAAAGCATGATCAGGATGAATGTTTCTACTGCAAGGAAAAAGGACACTGGGCCAGAAATTGCCCCAAAAGGAAACAAGAAGAGCAAGGAACATCCAAATTTGCCTCTGACTGACTGCCTGACGCATTCGTCGTTTCATCTGAGGGGGAAGGTAATGCACCACACACAGCTGTTTGCAAGGAAGAAATACTTGGCACTGATACACTGCTTTCCATGCTGTTAGGGACTGTTGATAGGTTAGAAAAAGAACAGGATTTCAAAACCACACCCTTACAGCCTATTGTCATCTGAAGCCTATAAAAAAATGCCTACTATTGTTTGCATGGCAAAAGGTACCCCAATAACTTTTTTGGTTGATTCTGGCGCCACAAATTCCATAATCAGATCCTCTGAGCTCAATCCCACTGACATAAAGCTCAGTGGCAGATATACCTGGTCAGTTAACGCTACGGGAAATTCAATTAAAGAGAAATTCTCTACTCCCATGATTTGTGAGTGGCAAACGGATGAGGGATTAATGACGAGTAAACATTCCTTTTTGATTTCTGATGTTTGCCCAATTAACTTGTTAGCCCGTGATTTGATGTGCACATTTAACATTGTCCTCACCTCAACACCTGATGGATTGAGGGTTTCTAGATATTGTTGTGTGTCAGAAGCCTGGATCATGAGTTAGAGACTAAGTCCTGACTCCTGCAACATTTTGTTCATAAATCCAATCTTATCTCCAAGGAAGGCTCCGGAGCGCGTCAAAGTTGAGTGCAGCATAGGTTTTATTCTCTTCACAGAAAATACAACCGCTTTCGTTCATGAAGGAAAGCGTTTTTTCAAATCAAATCAAATCAAATCAAATTTTATTTGTATAGCCCAAAGTCGCAAAATACATTTTGCCTCGGAGGGCTTCACAATCTGTACAGGGAGTGACACCCTCTGTCCTTAGACCCTCGGTTCGAGTGAGGAAAAACTTGCCCACAAAAAACCCTTTTAACAGGGAAAAAAGTGGAAGAAACCTCAGGAAGAGCCACAGAGGAGGGATCCCTCTCCCAGGACGGACAGACGTGCAATAGATGTCACGTGTACAGTCAACAAGTCAACAGAAACATTTTGTATAATTACAATGAAAAATGACAATGGATTACAATGAATGATAAAATGATTACAGTAGCAGTGGAACCTGTGATAGAGATAGAGAGACACAGATGCACAGCAGCAGCAAATCATTAACTAAGTTACTATAAACTGTAATGGAGATATGGTAACAATAATGACAGTAATAATATATGTAGTGGACGTCATGCAGGACCACAGCAGCAGTCATGATCCACGAGAACCTGCTGGACGAGAGAGCACAGAAACTCCGGGGAAGAAGTTTAGTTAGTAAGATGCATTAATGTACATGTATGACAGACATGTATGTTTACAGATGGTGGTGGTGATGGAGAGAGAGAGAGAGAGAGAGAGAGAGAGAGAGAGAGAGAGAGGGTTTTCAGTAAAGGGAGATGTGACTGCATCTTCAACCAATACCATGCCTGGCTAGGCATAACCCTGAAAGGAGGAGTCCCCCGGCAGTATAGTCCTATAGCAGCATAACTAAGGGATGACCTGAGCCAGCCCTAACTATAAGCTCTATCAAAAAGGAAAGTCTTAAGTTTACTCTTAAAAGTGTTGACCGTGTCTGCCTCCCGAACCCAAAATGGTAGTTTGTTCCACAGAAGAGGAGCTTGATAGCTGAAAGCTCTGGCTCCCAATCTACTTTTGGAAACTATAGGAACTACAAGGAACCCAGCATTCTGAGAGCGCAGTGTTCTAGAGGGGTAGTAAGGTACTATGAGCTCTTTTAGATATGATGGTGCCTGACCATGAAGAGCTTTGTATGTAAGGAGAAGAATTTTAAATTCTATTCTAGATTTAACAGGTAGCCAATGCAAGGAAGCCAAAATGGGAGAGATGTGATCTCTGATCTTGGTTCCTGTCAGAACACGTGCAGCAGCATTCTGAATTAGCTGCAAAGTCCTAAGAGACTTATTGGAGCAGCCTGATAACAATGAGTTACAATAGTCCAGCCTAGAAGTAACAAATGCGTGGACTAGTTTTTCTGCATCTGCTTGAGATACAATGCGTCTGATTTTGGCAATGTTACGTAAATGGAAGAATGCAGTCCTTGAAATTTGTTTTATGTGGACATTAAAGGACAAATCCTGATCAAAAACAACTCCAAGATTCTCCAAGGACAGATCCCATCTAAGGTAACTAAGTCTCTAGAGAGAGAGTCTCTGATGTTTTTGGGTCCAATTACAAGAACTTCAGTTTTGTCTGAATTTAACATCAGAAAATTGAAGGTCATCCAACTTTTTATATCTTTAAGGCATGCTTGGAGTTTAGTTAATTGATTGGTTTCATCAGGCTTGATCGATAAATATAATTGGGTGTCGTCGGCATAACAATGAAAATTAACGGAGTGATTCCTAATAATGTTCGGAAGCATATATAAACTGAATAGAAGTGGTCCGAGTACAGAACCTTGTGGGACTCCATGACAAACTTTGGTATGCATGGAGGATTCATCATTGACAAGAACAAACTGAGAACGATCTAAAAAATAAGACTTAAACCAGCTTAGGGCGATTCCTTTGATGCCAATTTGATGTTCCAGTCTCTGTAAAAGAATTTGATGGTCAATGGTGTCAAATGCGGCACTAAGATCTAACAGGACAAGTACAGAGATGAGTCCTTTGTCTGATGCCATTAGGAGGTCGTTTGTAACTTTGACTAGTGCGGTCTCTGTGCTATGATGCACTCTAAATCCTGACTGAAAATCCTCATATAAACTGTTCTTATGGAGAAAGTCGCACAGCTGATTAGCTACAGCTTTCTCAAGTATCTTAGAGAGAAAGGGAAGGTTTGATATCGGTCTGTAATTGGCTAAAACCTCTGGATCTAGAGTGGGCTTTTTAAGAAGAGGTTTAATTACAGCTACTTTAAAGGACTGTGGTACATATCCTGATAATAAAGACAGGTTAATCATATCCAATAAAGAAGGGCTAACTAGAGGTAAAACATCCTTGACCAGCCTGGTTGGGATGGGGTCTAAGAGACAGGTTGACGACTTAGATGAAGAAATTATTGAAGTTATTTGATGAAGGTCGATGGGAGAAAAACAGTCTAAATATATATCAGGTTTTACAGCTGTTTCCAAACTTGCTTTATCAGAATGCAGATCAGTGCCTGTTGAGGGCAAGAGGTGATGAATTTTGTCTCTAATAGTTGTAATTTTATCATTAAAGAAGCTCATGAAGTCATTACTACTTAGACCTAAAGGAATAGATGGCTCAATAGAGCTGTGGCTCTCTGTTAGCCTGGCTACAGTGCTGAAGAGAAACCTGGGGTTGTTCTTATTTTCCTCTATTAATGAAGAGTAATAGGCTGCTCTGGCACTACGGAGAGCCTTCCTGTATGTTTTAAGATTATCTTGCCAGGCTAAACGAGATTCTTCCAGTTTAGTGGCACGCCATTTGTGTTCAGATTTCCGTGCCTCTTGCTTTAAGTTGCGAGTCTGCTGGCTATACCATGGTGCTAACCTCCTTTGTTTAATTATCTTCTTTTTCAGAGGTGCAATAGAGTCTAGAGTTGTTCGTAATGAGCCTGTAGTACTATCAACCAGATAATCTATTTGTGAGGGGCTAAAGGAAGCAGACAAGTCCTCTGCTACATTGAGATAAGTCATTGAATTCAATACTGAGGGAATCACTTCCTTAAATTTGGCTACAGCACTATCAGATAAACATCTGCTGTAGGAGTTTCTGCCAGAAGGCTTATAGTCCAGTAATATGAACTCAAAGGTTATTAAAAAATGGTCTGACAGAAGAGGATTCTGTGGAAAGACTATTAGATGATCAATTTCAATGCCATATGAGAGAACAAGATCAAGAGTGTGGTTCAGACAATGAGTCGGTTTATTTACACTCTGACAGAAGCCAATTGAATCTAACAAAGAGATAAACGCAGTGCTAAGACTATCATTGTGGTTGTCCACATGAATATTAAAATCACCTACAATAATTACTTTATCTGTTTTAAGGATCAAGCCTGATGCAAATTCTGCAAATTCAGATAAAAATTCAGAGTAAGGACCAGGAGCTCGATATACTATAACAAATTGAATTGGCTGTAATGTTTTCCAGGTTGGGTGAGTAAGGCTAAGAACAAGACTTTCAAATGAATTATAATTTAGTTTAGGTTTAGGATTTATTAATAGACTTGAGTCAAATATGGCTCCAACTCCACCACCTCGACCAGTACTTCGAGGAATATGAGTATTACAATGACTGGGAGGAGTGGATTAATTTAAACTAACATATTCATCCTCCTGCAGCCAGGTTTCAGTAAGACAAAATAAATCAATATCATAATCAGATATTAATTCATTGACTAAAACAGCTTTAGAGGACAAAGACCTCATATTCAAGAGTCCACATTTAATTATCTTATTTTGGACTGCTGGGGATGTTGTTTTAATTCTTAGTAGGTTTTTATGATGACCTCCTCCTCTGTTTGTTTTATCTTTAAATAATGTAGGTGGACGGGGGACAGACACAGTCTCTATACTAAAGGATTGGGTGGGTGGCTGCCCTAATGGAGGCGCAGAGAAGCGTGTAAGACTGCAGCTCTGCTTCCTGGTCTCAACTCTGGGTTGTCACGGTTTTGGTCGACTAATAAACTTGGCCATGTTTCTAGATATGAGAGCTGCTCCATCCAAAGTGGGATGGATGCCGTCTCTCCTAATCAGACCAGGTTTTCCCCAGAAAGGTGTCCAATTGTCTATGAAGCCCACATCGTTTGCTGGACACCACCTCGACAGCCAGCGGTGGAATGACGACATGCGGCTATACATGTCATCACTGGTCACATTGGGTAGGGGTCCAGAGAAAACTACGGAGTCCGACATCGTTTTGGCGTATGCACACACCGATGAAACATTAATTTTAGTGACCTCCGATTGGCGTAACCGGGTGTCATTACCGCCGACGTGAATAACAATCTTACTGTATTTACGTTTATCTTTAGCCAGCAGTTTTAAATTAGATTCGATGTCGCCCGCTCTGGCCCCCGGGATGCATTTAACTATGGCCTCCGGTGTCGCTAACTTCACGTTTTTCAGCTCAAAACATCATCTTTTATAATAGTATAATCGCAACATTGGTACCACCCATTTTTATTCCCCTTCAATGAAATAATAGTATCAAAATCACATGATTCTCTAGTATCCAATCAAATTATTTGGGCTGGGTTTTCTAAACCTGCTAACATGGCATATGTCACATTCGCTGATACAGCATGTGCTCACCCCCGCCCTTACCTATTCAACTTTATTTTAACTTTCTTCTGTACACATTTTCTTCATGTAATTAAGTTTCACCTGTCATGCTGCACTCTTTTTAGAAAGTCTAATACAAAACAATAAGTACTTCCATGATTATATACTTTTCACACTTCAACACGATTCACTCTAATAAATGCTTACAATGACGAGTCAAACCTTCCCTCTGTGGAGGCTCGCGCGACTCTTGGCCGTGGGATCAAAAAGAAAACCCCTCGAGGCTCTTGGCTGTGAGCTCAAACTCCCCTCTCGAGGTTCTTGGTTACAAGTGTATTGCTTACCTCTTCACTTCATACCCATACTCTACTACTAAAAGGATAATAGTTCTGGCCTAAAATGCTACTACAAAACATACTATTGTATATTCTTAAAAAACATGCAGTTATAAGTTTAAAAAACATGCAATTATATACTTAATATTATGACAGAAATGAAAAAAGGATTTTAACCTACATACTAACACAAACTCATAAGAAAGCCCATAATATTACACAACAATATGCAGATAACACATCAACCTTTGTACATTTCAGTCCGACCACACCCTTGTATGTGTATCAGTGGTGGTTAGACCTCACTGTTTCTGTCTCCATTTTGCAATCTACTGCTGATGTGATAAACCCCTCCTCTGACACCTGAACATTTACATTGCACTGCTCATGTCTCAGACGGACCAGACACTGACTATGCAAAAACATTTTTCAGTGACTTAAATGACAGCTTACTGACTACCAACTTGTACTGGACAGAAACTAAATGCGCAGCTGCCGTTTCTCTGACTGAGAAACAACTCATATTTTATGACATATACGGTTCACTGCCACACATCTCCATTTCAAAACCTGTTAGCAAACAGTGGAGAGATTTGGGCCCATTTGTTAATCGATGTGTGCGTGCCTCAGATTGGACTCCCATGAAAATGGTGCATGTTATTCTCAATCTCTGGGGGCATTTAAAAGACCACTGCAAACTAAGATACATTGTTTACGCTCTGTGTTATCTTTTTGTACCTCACTGCATGCAGTCCCAGTGACATTTCCCCACTTTTGAATCAGGTTCCCCCTGAATTATGGGCAAACAGCAAATATGATGTGGGTCTGATAAAAAACTGTGATCCTGTTCAGATCACTGCAAAATCTGATTACAGACCTGTGGTAAAACAATATCCTTTGAAGAAGGAAGCTATTGAAGGCATCCGCCCTGTTTTTCACTCCCTATTAAAAGCAGGAGTTATTGTTCCCTGTGAGGACTCTCCAGTACAGACTCCTATTTTTCCTGTAAAAAAAATCAGACCTAAAGGCCAACCAGATGAATGGCATTTTGTTCAAGATCTGCAAGCTGTTAATGCTGCAGTCTCTTCACCTGCTCCAAATGTTCCAAATCCTTACACAATCATCTCACAGGTTCCTGAGGGCTCTCAGTATTTCTCTGTGGTTGATTTGTCTAATGCATTCTTCTCTGTTCCAGTTCATAAAGATTCACAGTTCTGGTTTGCATTCCTGTTTGATGGTAAACGTTACACTTTCACTAGAATGTGTCAAGGCTTCACTTCCTCTCCGTCTCTCTACAATGCAGCGTTGTCCAGAAGCTTATCTACATTGTCTCTTTCTGAAGGCTCTGCTCTCTTACAGTATGTTGATGACCTACTTATCGCTTCTCCCACTAAGGAGCAGTGTGAGACGGATATTGTTGCCCTCCTGCAACACCTGTGTCAGGAAGGACACAAAGCTAGCCTGAGTAAGCTACAGTTCGTCCAGCAGGAGGTCACCTTTTTGGGTCACGTGTTAACCCCAAACGGCAAGTCTCTCTCTCCAGAGCGCATATCTGCTATTGTCAACACAGCTAAACCACTCACAAAGAAACAGGCTATGTCTTTTTTGGGCATGTGTTCATATTGCAGACATTTCATTCCTAACCTCTCTGTGCTTGAACGTCCTTTAAGAGATGCCACACATGCTAGGGGCCTCACAACCTCCTCCAAAATCACCTGGACACCTGAGGCTGAGGTTCCATATTAGACAATGTCTAATATGGAAGGCTCCATATTAGACAATGTCTCACACCCTCTCTACGACACACTGGCCCAGCAGATGAGCTCCTTCAGCGGAAGACTCCTCTCACCCAGATGCACCACAGAGCGCCACAGGAAATCATTCCTGCCTGTGGTCATTAAACTCTATAACGCCTCCCTCAGAGAGTCAGATACACCCCCCTCTGAAATCTGACATAATGTACTTTTTGCACTTATTGAACATTAATCAACTGTAAATTTGATCTCTCTCTATATATACATAGTTTTATATGTATATATATATGTATTTATAAATTTATATTTTGTCCTGGAGTTTGTAACAAAAATAATTTCCCCCTGGGATTATTAAAGTATTTCTGATTTCTGATTTCTGATCTTTTGTCAACTTGAAGAAAGCTCTACAGTCCGCTCCAACTTTAGGGGTTCCAAACCCTGATAAACTGTTCATCCAGTGTGTGGACGAAAAGGAGGGATGTATGACAAGTGTTCTGTTACAAAAACATGGATCGCGGTTGCTTATTTTTCATGCACTCTTGATCTTGTTGCTAAGGCTTTACCTCATTGTCTGAGAGCTGTAGCAGCAGCAGAACGAGCCGTTCTGGCCTCATGTGATTTTGCGGGCTTTTCAGAATTAACATTACTTGTTCCACATGCATCAGAACAGAATCTTATCAGAACAGAAGACATCTCATCTTTCAGCAGGAAGATGGCTCAGGTACCACACCACACTTCTTGACCTGCCACATGTCACAATCAAAAGATGCACTGTCTTAAATCCAGCAACTCTTTTGCCTCTCCCAACCAATGGAGAGCCACACAGCTGTGAAGCTGAAGTACAACACGTATGTACACCACGACCTGACCTTTCAGACACACCCCTGAACAACCCTGGCCTAGTTTTCTATGTGGATGGGTCTGCTTCAAGGGATCCAGACACAGGACAATGTCTTACTGGTTATGCTGTTGTTGATGATCATGGTGTTGTACAGTCTTCTCCTCTGCCTTCTCATTACTCAGCACAGGCAGCAGAGCTGGTGGCCTTGACAGAAGCATGCAAATTGGCAGAAGGTAAAACAGTGACCATCTACACCGACTCAAGGTATGCTTTTGGTGTCGTTGATGATTTTGGCGCCTTGTGGAAAAACAGAAAATTTCTAAAATCTGATGGCAAACCAATTTTGCATCATGATAAGATATCTGCTTTGTTAGAGGCAATTTTGCTTCCGAAACAGATCTCTGTCTGTAAATGTACATCATCTGAGGATGTGATTTCCAGAGGGAATGCTCGAGCAGATGCAGCTGCCAAAGTAGCGGCTCGACTTCCTGCTAATGTCAAACATGAAACCACCGCCCTATTGTCACATTCTGTTGCTTCTCTTTCTGATCTCAGCAGTTTTGTTACACCAGCAGAGAAGAAGCTGTGGACCGTGTCTGCCAAAGAAATTGTATCTCACATGGGTTGGATCATGTCTCAAAAACAGGTATGTGTGCAGTCATTCAGGCTGATACACAAAAGGTTTTTCCATCTTTGCAGCAGATTTTTGCAGAAGTTGCATGATCTGTGCCAAAAATAACGTGGGCAAAACAAAACCACTGTCACAAACAGTAGCACACCCACCTACAATCAGACCATTCCAACATCTGATGATGGATTTCATTGAACTCCAAACCCCTAACCCAGCTGAAGGGAAGAAATATTGTCTAACTATGGTTGATATGTTTTCTAAATGGGTTGAAGTGTTTCCGTCAAAACATGCCACTGCATCAGTTATAGCAAAAGCATTACTCACAGAGATAATTCCTAGATGGGGAATTCCAGAGAAAATTTCATCAGACAATTGTGCCCATTTCGTGAACGAAGCAATGGCACAACTCTCTGAGTGTTTAGGTTTTGACCTCAAAACTCACTGTTTTTACTATCCACAAGGAGGTGGCGCCATTGAACACCAAAATCAGACCATCAGGACAAAACTGAGCAAATGCTGCAAGGAAACAGGTTTGTCATGGCCTAAAGCACTGCCTATTGTTTTGATGTACATGAGAATGCGCAAGCGCGAGCGACTTAACCTGTCCCCTTTTGAGATCCTGTTTGCAGTCCCACCTCGAGTGGGAACAGATCCACCTGGACGACAGATGGACACCACTCTCTGCGAGGACCAACTGGTAACGTATTGCATATTCTTAACCAAATCTTTTTGTGACATTAGACAAAAGGTTGTCAGTGCACAACCCTCAGTGGCCTCAGGTCCTCTACATGACATTAAGCCTGGAGATTTTGTGGTGGTAAAGAACTTCATGAGAAAGTCTTGGAGACATCATCGCTGGTTAGGACCGTTCCAAGTCCTCCTGGTCACTCACACTGCTGTGAAGGTCGCAGAACGTGCTACTTGGATTCACGCGACACACTGCAGAAGAGTTCCACCCCCTGGGGGTACAACCACAGTGACAGTAGGAGAATAATCAGTGATGTGCTAGTAACCTCTCACTGTAGACTAGGCATACAGACGTGCCAAGGCCACACATACATTCACACACGTGGCCAGAAGAAGCTGACTTCAAACCCAGAAAATGGAAAGACAACACCCATGGCATCCTTTCAGACATACAGGCCTCTGTGGCACCAGAGGAACTGTGAGCATTATGATACTGTTAACCTTTCTTTTACAGGTCCCATTCTGTGATGGGAGACTCAGATCTCAACCCTCTTGATGACAATACCATTTTCTAAATGAAGTTGTTCAGTTTCTCATTATGATGATGTGTTTTGAATCCTTGTGAATTGACACATTTGATGTTGTTGAAAAATTTAATTTTTTTTTATATTCTTTGCATATAGCGTGATTTTTTATAATCAAAAGGAGGGAAATGTAATGGAAAATTTATATTACATGATTGTGTGTTTTTTTTTTATAACCATATGTGCCTGTGTGCCTTATAGTCTTGTTTGGTTTTAGTCAGTACCTTGCACTTAGAAATCTTTCTCTCATTTATGCAAGTTGTTTGTAGCAGTAGTGGTTTGATGTATAGACTTTGGTTCACACGGTCCAGCAGAGCTTGTTAGTGAGGTTCCAGCACATTCCATTGTAGCCACCTGCAACAGTTAGATAAGTAAATCATAATAATGACGAATACTCCTTAGAAGTGTATAAGAGTCAGCGTGGGACTGCCCCACCCTGAACATTTTCTGCAGACTGTCTTGTGCATTTGTAGAACTGTTCCTCTTGCAAGAATAAAATGACAAAACCTTTAAGGACCAATTGATTGACTCAAGATATTTATTTTGTGTTGGTGAGTGCTTTCCAGAGAATTTCAGCAACAATTGGGTGGGCAGCCGCTCTAACGGAAGCACAGAGAAGCGTATAAGACTGCAGCTCTGCCTCCTGGTCTCAACTCTGGGTTGATGGATGCCGTCTCTCCTAATCAGACCAGACATGCGGCTAAACATGTCATCAATGGTCATATACTGGGTAATAAATACACAAATTGTGCCAGAGACCATTATAAAAGGGGAAAGGGGGGAAAACCAGCAGGCCAAACCATTAACACATTTTGCTTCTTCTGTTTTTGCCATCTCTTAATAGCTGAAAATGAAATAGTCATACACCTTACTATTTCCCTGGGTTATCTGTTCTGCTAAATTAATATAAAGAAAGGATCTGAATTTGCGGAATTTGCATCAGGCTTGAGCCTTAAAACAGACAAAGTAATTATTGTAGGTGATTTTTTTATTTTTTATTTTTTTTTATAGATATTTGGCCTTTTTTTAGCTTTATTTGACAGAGACAGCTTGAAGAGTGACAGGAATGTGGGGAGAGAGAGATGGGGAATGACATGCGGGAAAGAGCCACAGGTCGGATTCGAACCCTGGGCTGCTGCGGCAAGGACTGAACCCCTGCACATGGGGCGGTTGCTCCACCAACCGAGCTAAACAACACCCCGTTGTAGGTGATTTTAATATTCATGTGGACATCCATAATGATAGTCTTAGTACTGCGTTTATCTCTTTATTAGATTCAATCGACTTCTGTCAGAGTGTAAATAAAACGACTCATTGTCTGAACCACACTCGATCTTGTTCTCTCATATGGCATTGAAATTGATCATCTAATAGTCTTTCCACAGAATCCTCTTCTGTCTGACCATTTTTTAATAACCTTTGAGTTCATATTACTGGACTATAAGCCTTTTTGCAGAAACTCCTACAGCAGATGTTTATCTGATAGTGCTGTAGCCAAATTTAAGGAAGTGATTCCTTCAGTATTGAATTCAATGCCATGTCTCAATGTAGCAGAGGACTTGTCTCCTTCCTTTAGCCCCTCACAAATAGATTATCTTGTTGTTAGTACTGCAGGCTCATTACGAACAACTCTCGACTCTATTGCACCTCTGAAAAAGAAGATAAATAAACAAAGGAGGTTAGCACCATGGTATAACCAGCAGACTCGCAAATTAAAGCAAAAAGCACGAAAATCTGAACGCAAATGGCGTGCCACTAAACTGGAAGAATCTCGTTTAATCTGGCAAGATAATCTTAAAATATACAGGAAAGCTCACCATAATGCCAGAGCAGTTACAAATTACCTCCTAATGGCGTCAGACAAGGGTTCAAGAGACAAGGATTTGTCTCTGTACTTGTCTTGTTAGATCTTAGTGTCGCATTTGACACCACTGACCATCAAATTCTTTTACAGAGATTGGAACATCAAATTGGCATCAAAGGAACCGCTCTAAGCTGGTTTAAGTCTTATTCTTTAGATCGATCTCAGTTTGTTTACGTCAATGATGAATCCTCCATGCACACCAAAGTTTGTCATGGAGTTCCACAAGGTTCTGTGTTAGGACCACTTCTATTCAGTTTATATATGCTTCCTTTAGGAAGCTAACATTATTAGGAATCACTCCATTAATTTTCATTGTTATGCTGATGATACCCAATTATATTTATCAATATATATAAATAGGGGCGGCTGTGGCTTGGAGGTAGTGCGAGTCGTCCACTAATCAGATGATCGGTGGTTCGATCCCCGGTTTAATCCCCTCCAGTCTGCATGTCAAAGTGTCCTTGGGTCCATCGGTGTGTGAATGTGTATGTAATTGTTAGCTCCTCAAATTGATGAGCAATTGGCACCTTGCAAGGCAGCCAATGCCATCAGTGTATGAATGTGTGTGAATGGGTGAAAGAAAGAGAATATGTCCTGAGATATGTCCTGTAAAAGCGCCTTGAGTGGTCGGAAGACTAGAAAGGTGCTAGGTACAGTCCATTTACAGTCCATTTACCAATGATGATGAAGGCAATCAGTTAACTAAACTTCAAGCATTCCTTAAGGATATAAAACAGCACCTACGAGACAAAACTGAAGTTCTTGTAATTGGACCCAAACACCTCAGAAACTCTCTTTCTAGAGACTTAGTTACTTTAGATGGGATCACCCTGGCCTCCAGTCGTTTTTGATCAGGATTTGTCCTTTAACGTCCACATAAAACAAATTTTAAGGACTGCTTTCTTCCATTTACGTAACATGCAAAAATCAGACGCATCTTGTCTCAAGCAGATGCAGAAAAACTAATCAACGCATTTGTTACTTCTAGGCTGGACTATTGTAACTCCTTGTTCTCTATCGTCTCGAGACTATCTCTCCACTCCGTTACATATTCCATATGTACGGGGAATGACCCCCCTGCATGTCAGGGTACGTGGATACTTCTTTAAGACACACCGGCTCGCCCGGTCACGCCCCCAGGTTAACCTATAAAGCACCTGTGCTGGCGTGAAATCAGTGATTGTTTGATCTCCACTTGTGCGTCAGGGTGCAGTGACAATCCAAAAGAGAAAAAGAATTGAGTTGTGTGAAAAAAGAAAGAGCAGGGATACAGCTGTTTAATCCGCTTACCTGGTGTAAGTCGGGGCGTCTGTCTTTGGCAGCCTCCCTGGATTGCTGTATCTTTCTGTTTTGTTCGGTAGCGTGTGTTCTTCCCGGCATATTGCTTGCGGTTCGTGAGCTAACGTGCTAGGTGGGGTACACAGTGAGCACGGGGTAGAGCCAGAGGTTCTGGTCCCGGCTTTGGCGGTGTTTCTCCCCGGCGTATTGCTCGCGGTTCGCGGGCTGACGCACCGGCGGCGAGCATCTCTCTCTCCCAGTTCAAGCAGTTCTCCCCGGCGTATTGCTCGCGGTTCGTGAGCTAACGCGCTCGGTGGGGTCCACACTGAGCGCTGGTATCCCGGTCCGGTCTCCCCGGAGGTCCCGGCCTTGGCGGTGTTTCCCCCGGCGTATTGCTCGCGGCTCGCGGGCTAACACGCCGGCGGAGAGCATCTCTCCGACTCTTGTCCCGAGAAAAAAAAAAAGGTTGCAAAGCACTCTCAGCCCATACCCTTATAGCGTACAGCTCTCTCAGCGGCCGACACGCGGAGCACACTTGGGAAAAGAAGCGATAAGTTAGCTGCGGGTGCTAACGGCTACAAGTGTAAACAGGAAGTGGCGGAGTACTTCCTGTTTCGGCCCCTGGCAGTATGGCACATCAGGGGCATTGCTGTGTGGGCTGTGGGGTGGCCATGCCCCTAGAGGACGGGCATGATAGCTGCGTGCTATGTTTGGGTCACGAACATGCTGTGGTTTCAAGAGAAAATCCTCAGTCATGCATGGACTGCTTTATTTTACCTGCTCGGGCTAGGGAGGCTCGCTGTCGCTTTTTTACTCCTAAACGTGCAGGCTCCCATGGTTATGAGGGACCCCAGCAGAAAATTAGGAGAACGGCTGCAGCCTCGGATGGGAGGGGGGCCAGCGGGGAGGCAGCGGTGCCCGCCGCCTGGCGGGCCCTGTTGCCTCCTCGTCAGCCCATTATGGTCCGGCCTCCGGTTTTGGGGCTGGGCAATGACGAGCACGAGGCTGAGGAGGACGTGGATGTGGAAACCGTCTTTTCCTCCGATGATATTGACCTCTCTTGTGCACAGCAAACAGAGGGCGAAGTCACAAGAGGGGAGCTAGCCCGCCGGCTTCCAGGGCTCTGGGCATTGTCCTCCCTGAGAACCCTAGGGCCTCATCCTCTAGGTTTGAGGAGGTTACAGAGGTGCGCCCCGCATCGACCCAGGTGCCCCTCCTACCTGACTTTAAAGAGCTGCTGCATCAGCAGTTCCAGTCTCCAGCGGCTGCCCACAAGTGGTCGGCGGCATGTCGCCGTTTTTCCGATGTGCAGGACAGGGACCAGATTGCTTGTGGGCCGCTTCCCACAGTGGACCGAACCCTCACTCCACTGGTTTCTCCATCCAGCTCCATCCTGGGCAACGCCACCTGCTCGAGCAAAAATTGCAGGGTTATGGATAGTCTGCTCATCAAGCTACATAAAGCTATAGCGGTGCAGACTCGGTTGGCTAATACTGGGGCTATCCTATCACTTTATCTCCGTGACTTGTCTAAGCAGCGTCAAGTCCAGCATGGCACCGGTGTAGGTGAAGAGCTGCAGATGGCCTCCTCATGCCTCTCCTCAGTGATGAAGGAGCAGGCTGAGGCAGCGGGCAGGGCCTTAGCTTCCTTCTGGGTGACTAGGCGCCACTTGTGGCTGTCTCAGTCCCAGCTCCAGCAGAGGGATAGAGACTGCCTGCTTAAAGTGCCGGTGGAACCTACTGCGATGTTTGGGCCTCACGCTACGGCCTTGATGCAGCAGGCACAGGAGAGCCGCCGCTGTGCAAAGGAGGTCTCAGGGGGCCTTGCCAGGCGTGTCATGGGCTCTAGGAGGCCAAGAACGTCTCGGCCTCAGTCGGCTCCAACTCCAGAGGCCTCGACATGGGGTCGACGGGACCTCAGAGTCCAATTGGATGCTTCCCGGCAGCGCAGGTACCAGAGCCGACAGGGCAGAGGGGGAGGACCACCTGCTAGGGCTGCGGGGTCCTCTAAGCGCCCTCCGCCCTCCTGACAACGACCAGGCCCTGGCCAACCAGTCCCTCCCGTCTGCCTCTCACGAGACGGCCTGGTTGGCTCTGGGGGCGGATCCATGGGTGGTCTCAACCATGACCCATGGATACTGTATTCAGTTTTTGCGCCGGCCGCCTGTAACGGGGACCCCCACCTTTACAACAGTGGACAATCCCCAACAGAGAGCAGCTCTGCAGGCGGAGCTGTCCGCTCTCCTGGAGAAGGGGGCAATAAGGGAGGTGGCCCCCGGGGATCACGGAGCTGGGTTTTTCTCCCGCTACTTTTTGACCCCAAAGAGGGATGGGGGCTTCGCCCGATCCTGGACCTCAGGGGGCTCAACAGATATCTCCGGCCCTTGCGGTGCCGGCTCCTGACAGTCCCCAGAGTGAGACAGGCGGTCACTGCAGGAGACTGGTTTGCCACCATAGATCTCCAAGATGCGTATTTCCAGATACCCATCTGGAGGGGTCACTGGCGGTTCCTGCGATTCGGCTTTGCAGGCAGGGTGTACGAGTTTCAGGTGCTACCATTCGGTATATCTCTGGCACCACGGACTTTTACCCGTTGCATGGATGCAGCCCTCTCCCCCCTGAGACAGGGAGGGATCAGGATCCTCAACTACCTCGACGACTGGCTGGTCTGTGCAGTCTCGGAGGAGCAGTGCCGTCACCACGTAGCCTTGCTGTTGGCTCACGTTCAGGGCCTAGGACTGCGCGTGAATTACAAGAAGAGCAGGCTCGAGCCTTCCCAGGTAACGACCTTCCTGGGGATGGTCTTGGACTTGAGGACGGCGGCGCTTGTTCTGACCCCGGAGAGGCAGCAGGCCTTCAGGACTTGCCTCGCCCTTTTCCACCTGCGTGCTCTGGCCACCTGGGGACTTTGCCTTCGCCTCATGGGCTTGATGGCAGCCATGGTGCAGGTGGTCCCTCTCGCTCTCTTGCACATGCGACCTGTGCAGCGATGTCTACTGGGCTTGGGTTTGTGCCCTCAGAGGTCCCACAAAACCAAAGTGGTGGTCTCTCGGAGGCTTCACAGGGCCCTCCAGTGGTGGAGGGTCCCGGCACACATCCAGGTGGGCCGGGCTCTGGGTCCAGTTATCCATCGCCAGCTGGTGTACACAGACGCATCCCCTTCAGGGTGGGGCGCCGTGCACGAAGGCTGTGGAATCAGCGGTGTCTGGACCGGCCGGTGGCTGTGTCAGCACATAAACATTCTAGAGCTGAGGGCGGTGCTCCTCGCTCTGCGTCGGTTCCTGCCAAGGCTGAGGGGTCATCACATCATCGTTCGCACCGACAGCACAGTGACGGCTGCTTACATCAACAGGCAGGGGGGCCTGGGCTCCCCTGTTCTGTGCAAACTGGCAACCACTCTGTGGCAGTGGGCTCACCCACTCTTCCTCTCGCTCAGAGCCGTGCATGTGCCAGGGGCACTGAACTCCGCGGCGGACATCATGTCGAGGGGAGGGCCCCAGCCAGCGGAGTGGAGATTCCACCCTCAGGTGGTCTCCGAGATATGGCGCCGGTTAGGCAGGGCAGAGGTCGACCTGTTTGCGTCCAGGGAGTCATCCGTGGCCCCGGGTTCTGCTTTACGCCTTTCCTCCCTTCGCTCTTCTCCAGCCTCTTCTCCAAAGAGTTCTGGTGGAACGGGTGAGGCTTATATTGGTGGCTCCTCTGTGGCCCCACATGCCGTGGTTTTCGGCGATTCCACCTCTGCTGGACGGGTTGCCATGGGAGCTCCCGCACCGGAGGGACCTGCTCTCCCAGGCGAATGGAGCCCTGTTCCACCCGTTTCCGGAGGGGCTCAGACTGATGGCTTGGCCCCTGAGAGGGAGGGGCTCCTGGCCTTAGGATTGCCAGAGCCGGTGGTAGCAACAATTCAGCATGCCCGTGCTCCATCCACGAGGGCGGCTTATTCCTACCGTTGGCAGGTGTTTACCACCTGGTGTGCGTCTCACCAGGTGGACCCATACTTTGCATCGTCTCAGGAGATCCTGCAGTTTTTGCAGTCCCAGCTTGAGGCACGGAAGGCCGCGGTAACACTGCGAGGATTGGTGGCAGCAATCAAGGCAGTGCGTATCAGCAAATTCGCTCTGAGCGCGGAGGACTGTGCCCTCATTTCCCGGTTTCTTCGGGGGGCCCAGCGACTTACGGTGCGTGCCACCGGTCCTGTAGTTCCCCCCTGGGACTTGGAGGTCGTCCTTGGGGCCCTTCAGCGTTCCCCCTTTGAACCTCTTGGGGGTGCCAACTTGAAGTGGCTTTCCATGAAAACCGCCTTCCTGCTTGCCATCACTTCGGCTAGAAGGGTCAGTGAACTCCATGCCCTGTCGGTGCATGGTGACTGCTGTCGCTTTTCCCCGGATGGCTCAAGTGTGGTTCTCCGCCCCAACCCAGTCCTCACTGACTTCCACCTGTCTCAGTCAGTTGAACTTAGGTCCCTCTCCTCTTCTAATGCTGGCGAGGAGGTTGAGGACACTGCTCTGTGCCCGGTCAGGGCTTTGATGGCGTACATCCAGCGTACTCAGGCTGTCCGGAGGTCCGACCAGCTCTTCGTGTGCTATGACCCCGGGCGTGTGGGCAGGCCGTTGTCAAAATCCGGGCTGTCACACTGGGTCGTGGACACCATTCGGCAGGCTTATGTGCTGTCTGGTATGCCGGTTCCATCAGGGGTCCGGGCACTCTCCACTCGGGGTGTGGCTGCCTCATGGGCCTTGTGGCAGGGGGCCTCCCTCGCTTCCATATGCTCTGCCGCCACATGGTCATCTCAGTCAACATTCACTAGGTTCTACCGTCTGAATGTGGCCGCCAGCCCCTCGTTCGGGGAGCGTGTGCTGGGCGTGGCCCGACGGTAGTAAATTTATGTCTAGAAAGAACAGCCTCAGCCTGCGTCTTGCTCTGAGAAGAGGCAGGCCTTTGCGTCTTGCGGGGTCCTTGCCTGTCCCCCTTGGGTTAGTCTCGCGTCTTGCGGGCTTCCCTGGCTGCCCTTTCCCTCTCAGAGCTGGCCCTAGCGCCTTGCGGGGCCTACTCCTGTGAGCTGTATATAGTGTACATTTGTAAATCGTTTGTTTGTTGCACTCTGTGGTTTGGGATTGTGGGCTGCACCGTCTCCTCACAGGGTGTCTTAAAGAGTTTCCCCGTACATATGGAATATGTAACGGAGTGGAGAGATAGTCTCGAGACGATAGAGAACGTGTGGTTACATTGTAACCTTGGTTCTCTGAGTGAAGAGACTATCTCTCCAGCTCTTAGGGCTGCTCGGAGACAAGTTTCGATCAAACGATCACTGATTTCACGCCAGCACAGGTGCTTTATAGGTAAACCTGGGGGCGTGACCGGGCGAGCCGGTGTGTCTTAAAGAAGTATCCACGTACCCTGACATGCAGGGGGGTCATTCCCCGTACATATGGAATATGTAACGGAGTGGAGAGATAGTCTCTTCACTCAGAGAACCAAGGTTACAATGTAACCACACGTTATCAGGCTGCTCCAATAAGTCTCTTAGGACTTTGCAGCTATACCTATTTATCTTGTGTTTTTTAGTGTCCTTGTCCTATTCTGTGTTTATATCTTTTATTTTTTCTACTTCAGTATTTTATTGTGTTGTCTTTTTATTGTATTCAAATACCGGACTGCTAGGACAACCTAATTTCCCTTTGGGGATGAATAAAGTTATCTATCTATCTATCTATCTATCTATCTATCTATCTATCAGCTAATTCAGAACACTGCTGCACGTGTTCTGACAGGAACCAAGATCAGAGATCATATTTCCCCCATTTTGGCTTCCTTGCACTGGCTACCTGTTAAATCTAGAATAGAATTTAAAATTCTTCGCCTCACATACAAAGCTCTTCATGGTCAGGCACCATCATATCTTAAAGAGCTCATAGTACCATACTACCCATCTAGAACACTGCGCTCTGAGAATGCAGTGAAAATTCAAAAACTATAAGCTATAGAAACATTGTTTAATAGATCAAAGTCTTGTGACCCTTTCAAGCAGTGAACGAAGTATGCAGTAATAGTATTGTTGCTATCATTTAAGCTTTTGTTCATTAATTGTGCCTTGTTATTGCCATTAAAGCCCAGAAAATTGCACAATGTCTGAAATAAGAGGTGGTCTGCTTCAAAAGCAATTTCATGCCAAAATGAGTATCAAAGTATTTTTCAGCATAAACACAGAGCAGACTCAGCTGCGTTTCTCCACTGAGGAAAATCATATAAATATTGTTTGCACTGCCATAGAGCCCTTGTTGTTTTACCTGGAACTCACCTGGACAAGTTGGCAGTTCATCATAGGGCTGACACACACATTCACACCTACAGTCACCAATTAACCTTTTAAGTACATGTCTTTGGACTGTAGGAGGAAATGCGAGTACCCAGAGAGAACACACACACAGAAAGGCTCCAGGAGGGGTTCGAACTAGGAGCCTTAATGCTCTAAGATGACACTGCACCAGCAAATGCTAAATAGGATATGCACACACAAAGAAGCAGCATATCGTGTATAACAGATTAAAGAAAAGGCAGGGCAATATCAGTTTCATCAGCGTGCAGCCTGTATAGAGAGACTGTAAGCCTGAGACTGAAATCTGCTGAGCTTAGCACAGAGACTGCAGGTAGGAGCAACTGCTGGCATACATAACACAGAAGTCCATCCTTGACAAACCCACATAGGTGATCTGAATTATTTTGGCTTATAAGACTAGGCTTTGTGGGCATGTACAGACTGTGCTTGGTTGATATTGCCTTGTTCCCTTGCTTTATTACACCTAATGTTGCAGGACAAATACACTTTCTTATTTGTATGGAGTCTGAAGACCTCACCTAATGTCCAGTTTAGCTCTACTCAAGAGCAACCTGAGCACAAGTCTAAGTGAAAAACACCCACAATGGTTTGCAGGACCTTTAATAAAAACATGTTTTAACAACTCTGAATCTGGGCGTTGACCCTCTCTCAGCACACACAATCTCACAGCTTACGTAAACAAAAACAAACTTTCACATTTAAAAGAAATACAATGTCTCCAATTTACTTTGCATGCTTGCATTTGCATGTTCTAGAACTATGGGATAAAAACTGGAGCTACTGGCCTCCACTGATCAAACTGCTCAAAGTATATCTTAAAAAATTAGAAATAAAAGTGACAAATACACTACACACTACACTACACAACTTAAAATCAATTGCATTGCAGAATAACATTATCACTGACTGACATTTTAAGTGTCAAGTATAAATGTAAGTTAAATCATTGTGTCTCATTAACTATTCCTACTCAGAGCATACATGTGAATAATCAGGTAACCTTTAAATTTTGATGTAAGCAGGTGTAAATAACATTTGATTTGGCTATTTAGAGCATTTAGAAATGTATGTACACTGATCAGGTCATGGTCATGATTATAGAATTGCTAGGAGGTGTATTTTTTGCACTGGCTAAAATAACAGTAATTTGTTATATGATTACGCTCAATTGTCAGTCTTTATTAAAAAAAAAAACAAAGACTATGTATAACTAATATTCAGTGTCCTGTCCACTTTTTACCCTCCAGATATTTGGTGCTGTATGTTGCTTTTTCCAAAGGAAAAAAAAATGCAATTTGGCTCTATATGGGGGTGTTGTCAGCGGACAATACAGATGTCCAGTATACAGAATTTGGCTCTACAGGTAGGGCAGGGGACTCTGCTGGACAACCAGGTCTCGGGCCTTTGCTGGTCTTGGCGGCTGGCAAACCATCGACCCAGACAGGAGAGACACCACATGGGTCTGCAGAAACACTGCTGGCACTCTGAGTCATCATCAGCTCCTTGAACACACAAGTCACAGGTATAGACATTAATTGATGAGGTATTAATTACTGCACACACACACACACACACACACACACACACACACACACACACACACACACACACACACACACACACCTTCTACGTGGCAGAGTCTGACCAGTTTGGTGCTTGCTGGAACCTGCATACAGCCGATACAGGGCTCTATCTCCTGTGTAAGGAAAGAAAACATTCTTATTAATTTTGCATTTCTATTGCGATTAGCTTAGCTAAATAACACACGTGCAGTAGTGTACCTGTCCACTGGGGAGTGTGTATGGTTGATTGAGGTCCACCTGAGCTCTGAAAGTTTCTAGGAAGAGTTCACTGATAGTGTGGCGGATCACTACATTGGCATAGTTTCTGATAGGAACATGGAGCTTTTCTCTGAGCTCTGCATACTCTGTAGAGTTGAGCCTGGAAACAGTGGAAAAGTAACTTGGCTTTTTTGGATGTGGCATAAGCTTTTTTTTCCTGACTGCCAGCCCCACACACACTCACTCACTGTCACACTCCTACCTGATATCAAAAGGTTTGACAGCAGGGTTGATGCTTCCCACTCTCAAAGTCAAGATCTGTGCAGGGGAGGCTGAGTCTGGACTCAGCTGGTGCTGTTTAGACTCTGTTACTGTCACATGACATTCACTCTGTAAGGCCACGTAGACGTGATAGGTGGTCACCTAAAGAAATACAAAGAGGATCGGGTCTGTAGATGAATGCAAATAGTTTTAGAATTAAGAAGAACATCAAAATGAAAACACAGTAAACCTGTGGTCTGGTAGAATATCTATCACTGTGCACGTTATAAAGGACTGGGCGAAAAGTTTGTGTCTCAGGATCAGAATCTTGATGCATTGGTGTATCTAAACACAGGGGTCCTGGTGGTGTACAGGTCCTAAAGGGATGGCATATCAAAGCTGATCATCTTCTCAGTGGTGTTAATGATATGCTGCAAGTTTGCCCTTATCCATCCAGATGGTAATAGAGGAGATAAGGTCATTGTCTTTGGCAGGTTTAACTTTTTCAGCTGACACAGGAAGTACATCAGATCAGTTCAGGTCCCACTTGAGGCCCTTGGGTGATGATAGTGCCCAGGAAGTGGAAGGACTCACAAAGTATGAAGCCACTACCACTACCTTCAGAGTGTTGAGCTCCAAATTGTTACAGTTATTGTCATCAGGTCATCACATGGTCAATCTCCCTAACCCAATCATCATTTTTGAACTTCAGGGTGTTGATGACTGAAGGTGCAGCTGTTGGTATACAGGGAGAAGAACGGAGGAGAAAAAGAGGCGGACCTGATGAGATAATGTGCTGGAGTTTGAGAGATTTTTTCCCAGCTTTAAGATATGATGGTGCCTGACCATGAAGAGGTGTATTTTAAATTGTATTCTGAATTTAACAGGTCAATGCAAAGAAGCCAAAATGGTAGAAAGATGATCTCTGATCTTGGTTCCTGTCAGTACACGTGCCACAGCATTCTGTATAAACTGCAGAGTCCTAAGGGACTTATTGGGGCAGTCTGATAACCAGGAGTTGCAATAATCCAGCCTAGAAGTAATAAATGCATGGACAAGTTTTTCTGCATCTGTTTGAGAAGATGTGCCTGATTTTCACAATGTTACTTGGGTGAAAAAAGGCAGTCCTTGAAGTTTGTTTTATGTGGATGTTAATATATCCTGATCAAAGATGACTACAAGATTCTTTACAGTGGAGCTAGAGGTCAGGGTGATCCAATCTAGAGTAACTAAACCATGCACAAAAAGTAAGGAAATTTGTGTTTGGTAGATTATTTCTTTGTTGTAACAATGTGGAACTGCATTTATGGGATGAGCAGCAGAAGAACCTCGATATCTCTCTGCATTGCCTCCAATGATGCCAAGCCTCGTTTTTCTAGTGAGGGAAATACCATTTTATGTCCTTAAAGGTAAATCATGTAAGATTTGGTAGTCAAATTGCACTAAACACTCTTCTGCACACATATATTTAGAAACTGTATTTGACTAGATATTCTGTAATAATAATAATAATAATAATAATAATAATAATACATTTTATTTATAGGCGCCTTTCAAAACACCCAAGGTCACCGTACAGGTAAAACAGGGTTTAAAATACATAACAGACATCAAAACATTTAACAAACTGTAATACACTAAAATTTACAATAAAAAGAAAAAAGATTCGGTTTAAAAATTAAAAAATCTGGAGAGTGACTGTAAAACTATAGCTCATAGTAATGTCATTGTTAGTTGTTCTGCATTATGTTAGTGTTTGACTTTGTGTTTGTACATTACTGCTGCTGTGCATCTATGTCTCTCTATCTCTATCACAGGTTCCACTGCTACTGTAATCATTTTATCATTGATTGTAATTCATTGTCATTTTATCATTCATTGTAATTGTACAATATGTTTGTGTTAACTTGTTCTGTACACGTGACATCTATTGCACGTCTGTCCGTCCTGGGAGAGGGATCCCTTCTCTGTGGCTCTTCCTGAGGTTTCTTCCACCTTTTTTCCCTGTTAAAAGGGTTTTTTGTGGGCAAGTTTTTCCTCACTCGAACCGAGGGTCTAAGGACAGAGAGTGTCACTCCCTGTACAGATTGTAAAGCCCTCTGAGGCAAATGTATTTTGTGAGCTGTTGTAGTCAATTTTGATGTATGCTAAAGATAGTGTGTGTGTGGTAGGTTGTGTATGTTGTTGTTGCGATCTCACCTGCACGCCTGATCACATAGAAAGGTAATCACAGGAGTCACATACGGTGCATATGGAAAGTATTCACAGCGCTTCACGTTTTCCACATTTCGTTATGTTACAGCCTTATTCCAAAATGGATTCAATTCATTTTTTTCCTCAAAATTCAACACACAATACCCCATAATGACAACATGAAAAAAGTTTTTTTTAAATGTTTGCAAATTTATTAGAAATAAAGAATGAAAATATAATATGTACATAAGTAGTCACAGCCTTTGCTCAATACTTTGTTGTGGCACCTTTGGCAGCAATTACAGCCTCAAGTCTTTTGGAATATGAAGCCACAAGCTTGGCACACCTATCTTTGGCCAGTTTAGCCCGTTGTCCTGTTGAAAGACAAACCGTCGCCCCAGACTGAGGTCAAGAGCGCTCTGGAGCAGGTTTTCTTCCAGGATGTCTCTGTACATTGCTGCATTCATCTTTCCCTCAATCCTGACTAGTCTCCCAGTTCCTGACGCTGAAAAACCTCCCCACAGCATGATGCTGCCAACACCATGCTTCACTGTAGGGATGGTACTGGCCAGGTGATGAGCGGTGCCTGGTTTCCACTTGGCATTCACACCAAAGAGTTCGATCTTTGTCTCATCAGACCAGAGAATCTCCAGGCAGGCTGCCGTGTGCCTTTTACTAAGGAGTGGCTTCAGTTTGGCCACTCTACCATACAGGCCTGATTGGTGGAGTGCTGCAGCGATCCTTCTGGAAGGACAACCATCAAATTACAAATTACCATGACCATGGCAGCGTCAAGCGAAAACAAACGCTGGCTCACGGTAGGATTATTGATCATACGGTTGTTTCCAGATGTGTGGAAGAGATTGGCCTTCTCAGATACAGGTAAATCCTACTACAATTGTGAATAAAGACAGGGTGGGCGAATGTTGGTGGTAAAACTTGCTCGTCACTACAGCCATAGGTCTTCAAGGTCATCAACCTCATCTGCATGCCTTACAGCAGTGGCTAAAAGGGCTGCTCTCCGTGCTATGGCAGCTGCCCTCAAAGAAAGACATGAGTTGGAGGCTCAAGAGGAGCAAATCAGACGAAAAAAAAGAATTGCTGGAAATGCAAAGTCAAATTGCTGTCCATACAGCAAAGGTTTCTGTGCTTAGGTACAGAGGGTCTGATGTACAGAGTTCAGTTGGATGGAATGAATTTGTATCTGGAAAGCTCAAAACGCTAATCTTCTCTCAGACCCTCTGTTATGGAATTTCTTCCACAAAGTTCAACCAGTCAGGTCCAACATCCACCAACAGGAGGCAACAAAGCTACAGTGCCAGCGGAGGCACAGCCAAAGGAATCAAATAATCAGTTCAATCATCCACCAGCAGGAGACATTAAAGCTGCAATGCCAATGGGGGCAAGGCCCAAGGAAAATGTTTCACACCAGAGCCCATTCAGCATTCTGGGTTGTTGCAAACCAATATGGACCAAGGCAATCTTCTTCTCATCAAAAGCAAAATGATATAACTGCTCTACTAGTAGAGCAACAGCAGGCTTCATTATCATTACCCTTAAGGGATATACCAACCTTTCATGGAGACTCTCTGGAGTATAGCACCTTTATCAGAGCTTTCAGCATGGAGTGGAAAGAAAGGCATCAAGCTGTGTAGATTGCTTATACTTTTTAGAGAAGTACACCAGAGGATAATCTAGGGAGCTGGTAAAGAGCTGTCAACACATGCCACCTGAAAGGGAGTATCAAAGAGCAAGAACACTATTACAAGAACGCTTTGGAAATGTACAAAGAATAGCTACTGCATACAAGGAGAAAGCTCTTGGATGGTCATCAGTAAAGTCGGAGGATGTTAGGGGCTTGCAAGCTTTTGCCTTGTTTTTACGTGTCTGCTGTAATGCAATGGAGGACATAAGTTACATGTCAGAGATGAACATGCCATCTAACATGCATGCTATAATCTTAAAGTTCCCATATAAATTGAGGGAAAAATTGAGAAATACTGCTTATGAGCTGCAAGAGCAGCACTATCGTCAAGCAGGCTTCAGTGATATTGTCAATTTCATTGAGAGACAAATGTCTGTTGCCTCTAATCCACTCTTTGGGAATATTCAAGACACTAGCTCACCGCCAAAGTATAAAGGTGAAAACAAAGCCTCACAGGGTCGCATTAAGAGGAAAGGAAGCAGTTTCACCACCTCTGTGGCAGCTGCTAATTCTGGAAACACAACTCAAATGCAACGAGTAAAAAATATGCCTGATAAGCCACCCATTGGGTCCTCTCTGTTGTGTGAAGAGGGTAACAGATTGGAGTTGTGTCCCAAAATGGAAAAGAAACCACACTGAGAAAAAAAATTCTAAAAAAGAAAGGTGTTTTTTTGAAAGACTGTCGTAATCGTCTGACGTCTAAGTTGTGTAAGCTGAAACATGAGAAGGAAATGGCAGAGGATACACAGCAAGAAACTGCAGGGAAAAGTTGTGCAGTTTCTCCCAAAACGTGGTCATATAGGGGCCGGAACACAGAATTGTGTCTTGTCAACTGTGCCTGTACAGATCAAGGCTAACAAAGGCAGTAAAATAATAATAATAAAAACATATGTTCTTAGATCCTGGTAGCACAGCCACTTTTTTCACACTATGAATTACCCGATGTGTATACACAGTATCAGCTGCCTGTGACTCGTGATAACATTCCACAACAGGAAGAGTTAAGTGTTTGGCCAGAATTAAACTCTGTGGAAAGTCCTGTCATTTACGCTGATGTGGAGCTGGTAATTGGAACAAACGTTCCTAAGATAATGGAACCATGGGAAGTGGTACAGGACAGAGGTCTAAGGAAAGAGGGTGTCACTCCCTCTACAGAATGTAAAGCCCTCAGAGGCAAAATGTGTTTTGTCAATTTGGGCTATACAAATAAAATTTGATTTGATTTGAAGAAAAATGCTACATTTAAAGAGCACTACAGTCAGTTTCTCTGTGTCATAAATGAAGGGTATGCAGAAAAGGTGCCAGAACACCAACTGGAAAGGCAGGACGGGAAAGTCTGGTACATCCAACACCATGGCATGCGCCATCCTAAGAAAGAAACCTTACATGTGGTATTTGACTATGGTGCAAGCTTGAAAGGGATGTCACTCAACAGTCAACTACTCCAGGGACCTGACCTGACAAATTCTTTCCTTGGAGTTCTGACTAGGTTTCGTAAACAATCTATAGCAGTGATCGCTGACATAAAAGCAATGTTTCATCAAGTCAAAGTGGCAAAACAAGACATAGACTTTCTTCACTTCCTGTGGTGGTCAAAGGGTGATCTGACACAACCCCTCACTGAATACAGGACGACTGTTCATCTGTTTGGTGCAATATCATCGCCCAGCTGTGCCAGTTCCACATTAAGAAAGGCTGCTGACGACAACAGGTCAGAATTCCCAAAAGATGTGACCAACACCATCAAGCACAATTTTTATGTGGATGACCTGAGGCAGAAGCCATGGCATTGGTGACCTGACAGCTGTGTACCAGTTGGGAGGGTTTCAGCTGGTGAAATGGATGAGCAACAGTAGGTCAGTGTTGGAATCTATTGATGTGGAAAAAAGAGCCAAGGAATTGGAATAATCTTCCTGTTGAGAGAACGCTAGGACTATAGTGGTGTCACCTCTTGAACCTGACACCTTCAGGTTCAAGATGGCAGTTCAGGAAAGACCATTCACCAGATGAGGTAGTTTATGACCCCATTAGATTCTTAGCAACCTTTACTTTACCAAGCTGATGATGCAACACCTCTATAGGTTAAGCTACAGTTGGGATGATCACCTGCCTGAAAGCTATCAGCTGCAGTGGGTGGGGTGGCTAGAAGACCTAAAAAGACTAAGCACATTTAGTGTGCCATGATGCATGAAACCTAAAGATTTTGGGAAGATGGTTATGGCACAGATTCATACCTGAGGCTGCAGAATGACAAGGAAAGGGTTCATTTGGCTTTCATTCTAGGAAAGGCACAAGTTGCTCCATTAAAGAAAGTGACAATTCCAAGGATGGAACTTAAAGCCGCAGTGCTTGCAGTGCAAGTTGACAGGATGTTGAAAGCAGAATTGCAACTGGAGCTGGAAAATTCTGTCTTCTGGACTGACAGCACAACTGTACTCAAGTACATCAGAAATGAAACAAAGCATTTTCATGCTTTTGTGGCTAATAGGATATCTACTATAACAGAAGCCACTGCTGTCTCACAATGGTGGTATGTTGATACCAAGCAGAACCCGGCTGACGAGGCCTCTCACGGTGTCACAGTTGAGTATCTTCCAACGGCAGCAGATGGATTCATAGCCCAGACTTTCTTTTTAAGAATGAAAGAAAATGAAATGAAATGAAATGAAAGAATCGGCTGATAGCCTATTTCTCTTCATGGAGAAGGTTAAAGACCTCACTTGCGTGGTTTCTCCAGGTGAGAAATATGATGCAGTTGTTGAGTCAGAAGAGAAAAGAAATACAAGCTTCTGTGTTGAGCAGTGGACTTGACATACCTCAACAAAAGAAGTGGAAAAGGAGATGCAAAGATTTAGAGCCACACTGAGTGGTCAAAGCTTGTCTCCTAAGGATATTGACACTGCTGAAAGTGCCATCATTCAGTACTGTCAAAAGGACAAGTTTAGTGATGAAATAGGTGCTTTGAAAAGGAGGAACATCTGGAGTCAAGAAAAGCAGTCACATTTATAAACTTAAAAAATGGGCTTTTGAGAGTGGGAGGAAGGCTCAGCAAAGCTGCAATGCCTGATGAAATTAAACATCCAGTCATTCTAACCACATTCATGAGCAGTTAGGACACTGTAGAAGAAATCAACTGCTTTCCAGACTTCGTCAACAGTACTGGATCACCAGCGCAAATGCTGCTGCTAGAAAGATCATCTCTTCCTGTGTTATTTGCAGACATTACAGGGGAAAGCTAGGCGAACAAAAAATGGCAGATTTGCCAAAAGAAAGACTGACAGAAAGACCCACCATTCACAAATGTGGGCATGGATTATTTTGGCCCTTCTGAGGTGAAGAGAGGCTGCACTCTCATCAAACGTTATGGTGTTATCTTCACCTGCATGGCAAGTAGGGCAGTGCATTTGGAAATGGCATATTCATTGGACACCAGTTCTTGCATCAATTCATTGCGCAGATTTATATCCAGACGAAGTCAAGTAACACACGTCAGATCAGAAAATGGAACCAACTTTGTGGAAGCAGAACGTGAACTGAGAGAAGCATTATCTGCTCTTAATCACAAGAAAATTCAAAACAAATTGCTTCAGTCTGGAATAAAATGGAGCTTCAATACCCCTGCTGCATCATATCATGGCGGAGCATTGGAAAGAATCATTTGTATGGTCAGAGAGGTGCTGAACTCAGTACTTCTTCAGCAAAGTGTGGATGATGAAGGATTGCAGACATTTCTGTGTAATGTGGAAGCCATACTGAACAACCGTCCCATCACAAAGATCTCAGACGACCCTCATGAACCTCTGACTCCAAATTACATCCTTTTGTTGAAAGGTAAACCTGCTTTACCTCCTGGGCTTTTTGAGAACGGTGATTTGTACACCAAGCGGTGATGACAAGTTCAGTTTCTATCAGATCTTTTCTGGCATAGATAGATTCGGGAGCACTGTTACAGGAATGACAACGGTGGTCAAAAGACAAAGGAGGCTTTGTTGCAGGAGACATCTTCATTGTAGCAGACTCTATATGGAATTAGTTTTGTGTCAAAACAATCCAAACAAAACTTCTTCAATGTCAAACAAAAATAAGAACTTGAGAACGAATAAAATTAATTTAAGAGAGGAAAAAACTCACTGAAGCAAAAAATGTAATCTCAAACATAAAAATTATAACTTGAAAAAACTTGCTTGTCTTTGCAGTTTCGCTGCCACCTCTCTCTCGTTTGGGCTCCCTAATTTTTTTTCTCTCAGTTCTGACACAAACCTCTCCGGTGGGCGGGCTTTTTCAAGGGTGTGTCCCCATTGGCTAAGGGGTTTTTGATTGACAGCTCAGTGCTCCAGAACTCATGCGTTGCAGAAGGCGGGTTATCAAGCGTCTCCGATACTGTACCAGCTGGCCATCCAGACAATCTTTGCCTAAATTAATTCCTGCAAGTTTAATAAAGTGTAAGTATTCATTATATACCTATGTTGTCTGTATTCTACGAAACGTTTTGTTGTCTTGTTGTGTTAAGTTAGAAGTTAAGATAAACTCTGATATGTAGCTAGCGAAGTTATGTAGTTTGTTCAGAATCAGAATCAGAAACGTTTTTATTGCCAAGAGCAATAGAATAAAGATAAAGATAGATACATACAGAATACAGAGAAAGTTCTGGGGCATTGTTCATTAGTGTAGCAAGGTAAAGTTGGTTCGCTATTGGATATTGGCTTGACATTTGGTTGTGACCGTTACATGTTTCAGTATGAATTTAGTCATGAAAAATTCAAGATTCAATTCAAGATTCAAGATCTCTTTTTTGTCATTTCACATCACTGTAAAACGAGCAAAAACTCACAGATTAAAAACACCACAGAATAAATTAAAGAAGATAAATAAATAAATAAGTCTGATAAATCTAATTAAACCCACTAATTTGAGAATTAGTGGGTTTAATTTGATTCTAAGTTCAGTCGTCTGATGGCAGTGGGGTAGAAGCTATTTTGAAATCTCACAGTCTTGGTCCGTAGACTGCGGTACCTCCTGCCAGAGGGGAGAAGGGACAACAGACTGTGGCCGGGGTGGGTGGGGTCTTTGATGATGCCTTTAGCTTTAGACATGCATCTTCTTTGGGCCAGCTCCTGAACGGTAGGAAGAGTTGTACCAATAGTCTATCCAGCTAACCTCACCACCTTTCTCTCCGCAGTGCTGCAGTTTTCAAACCAGAGAGAGATGTTGCTGGTCAGAACACTCTCTATGGTGCCCCTGTAGAAAGTGGTGAGGATGGATGGACCGAGGTGGGCCCTCTTCAGCCGCCGCAGGAAGTGCAGACGCTGGTGGGAAGGGAGGAGGTTCACTAAAAATCACTAAAATGACTTTTTACCATTCTGTTTGCTGTAGTAGATCATATTTGCAATGCCCTAACTGCTACAGGTGAGGTTATTCTGAAAAAAAACATTTTATATTGATATAGTATGCATTTAATAACTGAAAATATTCACTAAAAATCAATAAAATGATTTTTCTGTAACAATAGACAATAATTAATAAGAGATACACCATTAGTTTTGAAGTTGAAATGAATTACTTCTTCTCACATTTATGACACTTACCCAAGTAATTTTCTGTGTTTCCTTTAGCAGGGACAGAGGTACCTTTAGGCCACAATTGTTACATCCACGTCTGTGCTGCCCCTGTTGTTGGTCTCCTCCTCTCCTTGTGTGTTTCTCCCTCCCTCTTAGAGGCGGGTCCCAGTCGCAGGCAGCTGCTGCAGCACACACCTGAAGCTCATCTGGTCATTACTCCTTCTGCTGAAATACACCAGTTCTCCACTCACTCTTCGCCAGATCTTTACTGTTTCCCCCATGGTAACTAGTCAGGTTCCTTTTCCCAGTTAATCCTACTCACAGTGCTTTTTTGAGACTCCTAGTGTTTTCTTGGTTCTCCTGTATTTTTTCCTCCCTGTTTCCTGCCTCGTTTTTTGTGCTTCCTGTGCTTTAGATCACTTGCCCCTGCTCAGCAGCTGCCAGCCTGGACCTGCTCCTCATCCTCACCGTCGTCCTCTGCCTTCTCGTGTCTCCCAGCTCCCCCCTCCTCGCTTCCCACAGACCCAGTCATCGGGCCACAGAGTTCCCCCGATCTTCAGCCTGAGCCCTTCCCCTGGTTTTTTTGGAAATAAACTGTGTACCCAGCCTCTCGCTCTCGCTCTCGATTTAAGAAATTCACCCCAAGGACACAATGGCACAACATTTCAACTTTATAAAAAATGTTTCTCACCTGCATGACAAACACGCCACCGCTGGTTCCATCCCTCTGTGTTGTGTGAGCAATAGTGGCAGGTTTCCAGGGTATATTTAACCAATCCCTTCTTCCCATTAGATTGAATCGTGTTCTGAAATATTTACTGTCACAAAATATGTGCACTGTTATTGTTTGTAATCATTTCATATATTTATTTTCTCAATATTATTTGTAATAATTTATTAGTTTCAGGGGCACTGCCAGAAACTTTGGCCCCAGAGGAGCTTTCAGCTATCAAGCTCCTCTTCTGTGGAACAAACTACCATTTTGGGTTCGGGAGGCAGACACGGTCAACACTTTTAAGAGTAAACTTAAGACTTTCCTTTTTGATAGAGCTTATAGTTAGGGCTGGCTCAGGTCATCCCTTAGTTATGCTGCTATAGGACTATACTGCCGGGGGACTCCTCCTTTCAGGGTTATGCCTAGCCAGGCATGGTATTGGTTGAAGATGCAGTCACATCTCCCTTTACTGAAAACCCTCTCTCTCTCACCATCACCACCACCATCTGTAAACATACATGTCTGTCATACATGTACATTAATGCATCTTACTAACTAAACTTCTTCCCCAGAGTTTCTGTGCTCTTTCGTCCAGCAGGTTCTCGTGGATCTTGACTGCTGCTGTGGTCCTGCATGACGTACACTACATATATTATTACTGTCATTAATGTTACCAGATCTCCATTACAGTTTATAGTAACTTAGTTAATGATTTGCTGCTGCTGTGCATCTGTGTCTCTCTATCTCTATCACAGGTTCCACTGCTACTGTAATCATTTTATCATTCATTGTAATCCATTGTCATTTTTCATTGTAATTACACAAAATGTTTCTGTTGACTTGTTGACTGTACACGTGACATCTATTGCACGTCTGTCCGTCCTGGGAGAGGGATCCCTCCTCTGTGGCTCTTCCTGAGGTTTCTTCCACTTTTTTCCCTGTTAAAAGGGTTTTTTGTGGGCAAGTTTTTCCTCACTCGAACCGAGGGTCTAAGGACAGAGGGTGTCACTCCCTGTACAGACTGTGAAGCCCTCCGAGGCAAAATGTATTTTGCGACTTTGGGCTATACAAATAAAATTTGATTGATTGATTGACTGTGAAAAAAATGAATGTAATATTAAATATGTCCGGAAACACTTAGCTGCCTCTCTTGAGTCCTCAAGGTCACTGTCTGCATCAGCTGGATCAACCACAAATATCTGGCTGGATGGTGCATGCAAGTACTGTTCATTAGAGAAAGTGCTGTTAGACACATACATCAAAATTTAAATAGAATTTCTTCCAATATCTTATAGTTGTCTAGGTGTATTACTCACGACAAACTTCCAGTGGCTGCGCCGCACATTCACACATCTGACAATGCCATCGTAGTGGTCAAAGTTCACCTAAAATATGAGATATTAATCTTAATAGGATATTAAGTTTTGCAGTATACATTATTGGTCCGTTTTCATAAATTTACCAATGGGGCTGATACGGCCATTATTTTGTTGAGTTTAATCGTACTTACATTTCTTAAACTTAAAACTTGCTGGGTTTTTCCAAACAGAATACCCATAACGAAGTGGTCTAGCAGGTACAGTCGATTTTAACCTGTCTTCTTCAGAATGGTGTGAATGTAGAAATCTATTGTCTGAAAGACAAAATTCCAATTACAAAAAAACTAAAAATTGTTGGTTATATTGTGAGAAGTTACTTTAATGGGACATGTAATGGAATTAATATTCTTTTAACTCGCCATCCAGGAGATTGTGAGGTCTCAGTGAGAGGAAATCTTTGTGTTGTAGACAGATAGACAAATTCGTGAATATTTTCAGTTATTAAATGCATACTATATCCATATAAAATGTTTTTTCAGAATAACCTCACCTGTAGTAGTTAGGGCATTGTAAATATGATTTACTACAGCAAACAGAATGGTAAAAAGTCATTTTAGTGATTTTTATTGAGCATTTTTCATGACTAAATTCATACTGAAACATGTAATTGGCAGATAGTCACAACCAAATGTCAAGCCAATATCCAATAGCGAACCGACTTTACCTTGCTACACTAATGAACAATGCCCCAGAACTTTCTCTGTATTCTGTATGTATCTATCTTTATCTTTATTCTATTGCTCTTGGCAATAAAAACGTTTCTGATTCTGATTCTGATTCTGAACAAACTACCTAACTTCGCTAGCTACATATCAGAGTTTATCTTAACTTCTAACTTAACACAACAAGACAACAAAACGTTTCGTAGAATACAGACAACATAGGTATATAATGAATACTTACACTTTATTAAACTTGCAGGAATTAATTTAGGCAAAGATTGTCTGGATGGCCAGCTGGTACAGTATCGGAGACGCTTGATAACCCGCCTTCTGCAGCAAGCGAGTTCCGGAGGACTGAGCTGTCAATCAAAAACCCCTTGGGGACACACCCTTGAAAAAGCCCGCCCACCTGAGAGGTTTGTGTCAGAACTGAGAGAAAAAAAATTAGGGAGCCCAAACGAGAGAGAGGTGGCAGCGAAACTGCAAAGACAAGCAACAAGACCGCAAAGACAACAGCGAGAGCAAAACCCTGTCTACTGTAAAAGAAACAAAGCAAACTGTAAACATAAAACATATTTATCCAAAAATTAAAATGTTTTTTTCAAGTTATAATTTTTATGTTTGAGATTACATTTTTTGCTTCAGTGAGTTTTTTTTCGCTCTTAAACCAATTTTATTCGTTCTCAAGTTCTTATTTTTGTTTGACATTGAAGAAGTTTTGTTTGGATTGTTTTGACACAAAACTAATTCCATATAGAGTCTGCTACAATGAAGATGTCTCCTGCAACAAAGCCTCCTTTGTCTTTTGACCACCGTTGTCATTCCTGTAACAGTGCTCCCGAATCTATCTATGCCAGAAAAGATCTGATAGAAACTGAACTTGTCATCACCGCTTGGTGTACAAATCACCGTTCTCAAAAAGCCCAGGAGGTAAAGCAGGTTTACCTTTCAACAAAAGGATGTAATTTGGAGTCAGAGGTTCATGAGGGTCGTCTGAGATCTTTGTGATGGGACGGTTGTTCAGTATGGCTTCCACATTACACAGAAATGTCTGCAATCCTTCATCATCCACACTTTGCTGAAGAAGTACTGAGTTCAGCACCTCTCTGACCATACAAATGATTCTTTCCAATGCTCCGCCATGATATGATGCAGCAGGGGTATTGAAGCTCCATTTTATTCCAGACTGAAGCAATTTGTTTTGAATGTTCTTGTGATTAAGAGCAGATAATGCTTCTCTCAGTTCACGTTCTGCTTCCACAAAGTTGGTTCCATTTTCTGATCTGACGTGTGTTACTTGACTTCGTCTGGATATAAATCTGCGCAATGAATTGATGCAAGAACTGGTGTCCAATGAATATGCCATTTCCAAATGCACTGCCCTACTTGCCATGCAGGTGAAGATAACACCATAACGTTTGATGAGAGTGCAGCCTCTCTTCACCTCAGAAGGGCCAAAATAATCCATGCCCACATTTGTGAATGGTGGGTCTTTCTGTCAGTCTTTCTTTTGGCAAATCTGCCATTTTTTGTTCGCCTAGCTTTCCCCTGTAATGTCTGCAAATAACACAGGAAGAGATGATCTTTCTAGCAGCAGCATTTGCGCTGGTGATCCAGTACTGTTGACGGAGTCTGGAAAGCAGTTGATTTCTTCTACAGTGTCCTAACTGCTCATGAATGTGGTTAGGAGGTACCGCAGTCTACGGACCAAGACTGTGAGATTTCAAAATAGCTTCTACCCCACTGCCATCAGACGACTGAACTTAGAATCAAATTAAACCCACTAATTCTCAAATTAGTGGGTTTAATTAGATTTATCAGACTTATTTATCTTCTTTAATTTATTCTGTGGTGTTTTTAATCTGTGAGTTTTTGCTCGTTTTACAGTGATGTGAAATGACAAAAAAGAGATCTTGAATCTTGAATTGAATCTTGAATTTTTCATGACTAAATTCATACTGAAACATGTAACGGTCACAACCAAATGTCAAGCCAATATCCAATAGCGAACCAACTTTACCTTGCTACACTAATGAACAATGCCCCAGAACTTTCTCTGTATTCTGTATGTATCTATCTTTATCTTTATTCTATTGCTCTTGGCAATAAAAACGTTTCTGATTCTGATTCTGAACAAACTACATAACTTCGCTAGCTACATATCAGAGTTTATCTTAACTTCTAACTTAACACAACAAGACAACAAAACGTTTCGTAGAATACAGACAACATAGGTATATAATGAATACTTACACTTTATTAAACATGCAGGAATTAATTTAGGCAAAGATTGTCTGGATGGCCAGCTGGTACAGTATCGGAGACGCTTGATAACCCGCCTTCTGCAACGCATGAGTTCTGGAGCACTGAGCTGTCAATCAAAAAACCCTTAGCCAATGGGGACACACCCTTGAAAAAGCCCGCCCACCGGAGAGGTTTGTGTCAGAACTGAGAGAAAAAAAATTAGGGAGCCCAAACGAGAGAGAGGTGGCAGCGAAACTGCAAAGACAAGCAAGTTTTTTCAAGTTATAATTTTTATGTTTGAGATTACATTTTTTGCTTCAGTGAGTTTTTTCCTCTCTTAAATTAATTTTATTCGTTCTCAAGTTCTTATTTTTGTTTGACATTGAAGAAGTTTTGTTTGGATTGTTTTGACACAAAACTAATTCCATAACTCTACTGCCCCTCGTGGATCTTGGTTGTTGGGGAAGGTAATGCAGACCTGTCCTGATGCACAAGGACTCGTACTTCTGTCAAAGTCCAAACTAAGTGCAATATCTTGGAGTGGCCAGTCACGAAGATTTTTCTTCTGCAGGAAGCTGAATAAAGACTGATGTAGGCCTCATATCCCAACAGTGGAGTTACATCTGATCCTATGCATTATAGACCTTTAAATGGTAAATGGACTGTACTTATATAGCGCCTTTCTAGTCTAGAGCTTGCTTTTACGCCATCACTCATTCATTCAGTACACCTGACCTTTTGTAGTTGTTGTTGTTTTTTATCTGAATAAGTAAAACGTTATACGTATACTTCATGGATTTTTTTTGCACCACAACGCATTGGAAATGACTTCAAGTTCCCTCAAGTGGCTTTTTTGGTTGTTGGATTGCCACTACACTAGCTGTTCTTCATGCTATTAAAAGCTAAGATTAGCAATGTTAGGCTAAAAGGGCTAATGTATCATCTGCATTTAGTCTGATAGCGAAATAGCAAAGAACATGTTTCTTAATTTTGTCTGAAAATTACCATTTCAAATGTTAATGCAGGGGTTTCAATGTTTAATAGGACGTAGATGTACAAATTCAGAGAAAAAAAAAAAGGAAAATATATGCTAATATATTAAAATATAATACCCTATATACTATAGCTGATTCTTAGGATGGATTTTCACTCCGGTACATACAGTATGTCAGAATGCATTTCACAGGATTCAAGCATTTGTTTACTGCACTTTATTAACTTAATTAAAAAGAACAGCAATGCACAGGGCACTAATTCACAATAGGGAACTTAGACTACACTGTGAACTGTGTGATTCTGTAAGCAGAAAATGAAATACAGTTTTGGACAGATATACAGTGCTCTGCATAAATACGTACACCCCCTTTGAAAAGTAAGATTTTAATCAATATCTCAATGAACACAAGAACAATTTCCAAAGTTTTGACAAAACAGAGTTTCATAGAACATTTGTTTAACTCATAAAGTAAGGTGAAACATATAATATACATTACAAAATCTTATTATTATTATTATTGCAATAAATATTTAGAAAATGTTGATTCTGAAAGGAAACTAAAGCCTTTCTGACAAATCTGTTGGGGTGTACTCTGAGCTCTGAGTGTAATTTGAGCAATGTATATGATAGCAAGTCTGCTTGATGTATTTGGATTCACCCAGGTTAATATTATTAATAACTGGACAAATAAATTAAGAATAAAGTCCACACAGGATTAATTAGACAGGGTTAAATTAGGAGTTTGCAAATATGGGTCCAATAGGCCAGCACTTTAAGGCTGAGATTATTATAAATCAAGTCTCAGTCAGATCAATTCTAGATTCAATTCATATTAATATTATCCAGTCACATTTATTTATTAGTGAGATATCTCAAATGCCTGGTAAGAGAGATTTTGCTCAAATCTGGTAAACAATTACAGACCACAGACCAAGGACTGAGTGACTTCTGTTAGTAACTGAGTTGTTTTCTTTATTTTTAAAAGTTTTCTCAACACTGCAGAATAGCATTTTGAACATTTTTACTGTTTACTTGTGCTTATTGTACTCACTTGAAAAAATAATGGTCTGAGTGGATATGGATGTGGAGCCAGATGCTAATTAAAACCATTTCTATTAATAAAATATTGAGGATTGTACCTCTTTAGTTGGAGATATGCTTTCTGAGTTCTTTCTGGTTTCAAATGGGTTAGTTAGTATTTTTGTATTTTGACCATACGTAAAGGTACATTAGGTTCTTCCACACACATATTTTTAAAGTTCAAATCTTGTGTTGTCATCAACCACGCTGCAACATGGTAGCCGTGCCCGATGTAATTTAGGGTTTAAGGGCTAGTTATGCTGCTATAGGTTTTGACTGCTGAGGGACTTCCCATGATGCACTGAGCTCTCTCCCTCTCAATTATTATTATTATTATTATTAGTAGTAGTAGTACCAGTTAGTTGTAGCTATCAGCATTATAATTATTGCTGTTATCCATGTTTGTCTCCGTCTATACTTCCCTCACGCCTCTCCCCCTCCCAATACCCAACCAGTCGCAGCAGATGGCCACCCACCATGAGCTCGGTTCTGGTTGAGGCCTCTTAGAGGAAGGTTTTCCTTGCCTCACCAAGTGCTTCCTTATAATGGGATTTGTTGGGTCTCTGTTAATATTATAAAGAGTATTAGACCAGTTCTATATGAAAAGTGTTCTGATAGGATTTAATGCTACATAAATAAAACTGAAATGAAATTTTATTAATGCAAGTAAAGCATGGAATTTGGACTTCAAGCCTTGATGGTGTCTGACAACACCTAGTGTTCACAATAACAACTGCATTTTAAGATAGAAAAATGTAAGCCTAGCTAATTTCAAAATAACTTAATCTGAATTTAGGTGTTAGGCAGCACATGGCCTTGCATTGTAATTTGGACACCCCCCAATGTCAACAAAACACCTAGATAAAGTGTTTTTACTCACCTTTAACACCCAGTTGTCAGTAACTATAACTCTGGCTCCAGGCACCCCTGTAGCAAACTTATCTATACGTCTGAACTCAGTGTTGATGCTGGCTGCCACAGAGCCCCAGCTGGGGTGAGGAGGCTGTATGTGGGCCTGCAGGGCCTGGCTTATTGGATGGTTGTGCCAGTGAGAGCGGGACCAGTAGATGACAAGCGTCCAGCTGGCCAACTGAAGGCAGAGAGAGAGGAGGAGAAATGCTCTCCAGCTGTCATTCACCTGGTGAAAGAGCATGACAATATAACTGAGACACATAGATCTTAATCAACTTTTAACTACTTTTTAACTACATGCCAAAAGGTTGACTTGGAGAACATCTTAAATGCTCTATACATCATCAGGGTAAGGAGGTATGCAAGTCAAAAAATTACACATTTAATTGCTGAGGGAAAAAAAATCTCAAAGCATTTATATCACAGTGTCTTTTGAATGGCAATCATGACAAATCATTGCCACAGAATGATTATTTAAAAGGTACAATATGTAAGATTGTGCAGAATACCGATATCTAGCTGTTAAAAATGGACACTGCAAATATATGAAATACAAAATGGAACTGAACAATCTGTTAAATTAAAAAAACAAATTTCTTATTTAAAGTAGTGTCCGACCGATAGGGATTTTTTGGCCCGATAACGATAGCCGATATTAGAGGGGGTGCAATCACCGATAGCCGATATGCAACCGATATAGTGAGTTTTTGAGCTGGAATGAAAACAGGCCTTGGATTGTGCATAGATTTCTCAGGGGAGCCGAAACACCTATAACACAAAAGACCACAAATTACGTTTGGGCAAAAACAACCAAGGATCACTCAAAACAAAGAGCAAGTCACCCACCGGTTTCTTAAGTCAGTCAGACCACACACGAGACAAGCACTCAGCACGAACGTTGCCACACAGGCCAAACCACAAAGTGAGAGAGAGACGCCAGTTCCACCTCCAGGTTATATGCCCCGCCCGCTTGAGTGGCCACAGGTGAACCAGATCACACACCGACACACCAGGAAAAAGGGGCAGAACCTAGAGTGGGGGGGAAAAGGGGAGAAAAGAAAAACACAACAAGCCAGCGGCCGTAACACTCCCTCCCATAAGACCAAACGTCAAGTTTGGTTTCACAAATTGTTTTTTTTTTTTCAACATTCAACAGTAACACACCATAGTTCCACTATAGGCAATTTACCACTCACATAGTGAACATTACCTCCATGTTCCGTCCAGCACCTCACCTCCTTGACAATGCGTCCGCCACCACATTGTCTACCCCCTTTTTGTGCTGGATCTCCAGGTTGTATGCCTGGACAAGCAGAGCCCAACGCATCAACCGCTGGTTATGATTGTACATCTGGGCCAGGAAAACCAGGGAATTGTGATCAGTATACACCACTACCGGGGCTGTACTGGAGCCGACATACACTTCAAAATGTTGCAGGGCGAGGAGCATGGCCAGCGTCTCCTTCTCAATGGTGGAGTAGTTCAACTGATGTTGTTTGAACTTTACCGAGAAGTAGCACACGGGATGGCACACACCCTCCTCGCCCGCCTGCAACAGTACAGCGCCGGCTCCAGAGGCACTGGCATCCACTTCCAGCTGGAACGGCAAAGAGAAGTTAGGGGCAGACAGTACAGGAGCACTACAAAGGAGAGATTTGGCAGCATCGAAAGCATGCTGACACTCATCATCCCACACAAAAGGGACCACAGGACTACACAACTTCGTCAGAGGAGCCACGACCACAGAGAAGTTTCGGCAGAAACAGCAGTAATAGCCTGTCATGCCCAGAAAACGCCTCAGTTCTCGTCTCGTGGCAGGTACTGGGTAAGACAGCACTGCCGCGACTTTTGCATCTACCGGCCGTACCTGCCCGTGACCAACCTGCTTCCCTAGATAGGTGACCATAGCCTTACCGAACTCACACTTGGCCAGGTTAAGCGTTAATGACGCATTAGCCAGCCGCCGAAACACTTCCCTCAAGCTGAACACATGGCTCTCCCATTCACTTGAGTACACCACCACATCATCAAGGTACACATTACAGTTAGGCACGTCTCCTAGCACAAGCTGCATTAGGCGCTGAAAGGTAGCAGGTGCGTTTCTCATGCCAAAGGCCATGACTGTGTACTGCAGAAAGTGGTCAGGGGTAACAAATGCTGGTATGTCAGAGGCTCGGGGTGTTAACGGCACTTGCCAGTAACCTTTAAGCAGGTCCAGCTTTGTGATGAAGACAGCAGGGCCAATACTGTCGATGCAATCTTCCATACGAGGTAACGGAAAGGAGTCAGGCACAGTCACTGCGTTAACTTTGCGAAAGTCAGTACAGAATCGCAGAGTACCATCGGACTTGGGGGTTAGCAAACACGGAGAGCTCCAGGGGCTGCAGCTGGGCTTAGCTAAACCATTTTCGACCAAATAGCTAACCTCTTCCTTCAACTTCTCTCTTTTCTCTACCGGACAACGGTAGGCATGTTGCTTGATAGGGGTGGCTGCACCTACATCAATGTCATGCTCTAATACGGTGGTACGGGAGGGCACATCGTGGAACAGAGTGGGGTAGGATTGAAACAACTGAAGTATGTCATCACGGCGTGATTCAGGCAGATATAACAAGTGTTCAACGACACTGTACAGAAACTCTGAATTTGACAACCTACCACACTGCTGACCATCAGAGGGCGCTGCCAAATCATCAGGGGCGGATTTCACACATACCAGAGAGACAGTGGCTACCTTGGGGACAATGGGCTCAGGAATACTGTCCTGCTCTGCATGGGCTGTCTCTCCTCTGGAATGATAAAGTTTTAGCACGTTAATATGGCACAAACGTTTCTTTCTCCTACGATCAGGGGTGTGAATGATGTAGTTTGTGTCGGACACTTTGCTCTCCACCACGTAGGGACCTGAAAAACGAGCACTAAGCGCAGAACCAAGTACAGGCAACAAAACCAGCACCTGATCACCAGGCTGGAACTGTCTGTTCACTGCTTTTTGATCAAACCGTTGTTTCATCCCAACTGGTGCCGAAGAAAGAGCCTCCCTCGCCAACACGGTCACACGCTGCAGACGCTCCCTACACTGAGAAACAAAACCCAACATGTCAGTCCCAGGAGAAGGGGATACAAACCGCTCTTTTAATACTTTCAACGGACCATGCACATTGTGTCCAAACACAAGCTCAGCCGGACTGAACCCAAGAGACTCCTGTTTAGCATCACGGATAGCAAAAAGAGCAAAAGGCACACCCTCGTCCCAATCCTTCCCTGTATCCTGACAGTACTTTTTAAGCACTTCAAGGTTTGGTGCCAGCGTTCGAGAGCACCCTGTGACTCTGGATGGTAAGCGCTGGACACCGCATGAGAGACACCTAGAGCCTGCAAAGTCTGTTTAAAGGTTTTTGAAAGGAAGTTTGTTCCTTGGTCGGTCTGCACTGTCTTTGGTAAGCCAAAGGTGGTAAAGAATTTTGTCAACGCCTTAGTTACAGCTGGGGCAGTGATTTTTCGCATGGGAACAGCCTCAGGAAAATGAGTTGACACTAGGGCTGGGCGATATGGCTGAAATCTCTATCACGATATAAGTGTTTCATATCGGTCGATATCGATAATTATTGAAATATTGTATGACCTATTTAATCCTTACTCTAATTGTCGGCAATAAGCATTTAGGGAAAATGAATGTCAACACATATGTTCAATGTTAAAATCACAGTTGAAAACTGAACAATTATCAATAATAAAGTGCTTTTTATTAAGTGTTATAAAAACATGTGCATAGCAAACCTGTGCAAACGTAACCTTCTCGACCGCTGTTTCAGGAAAAACACACGACCACGAGACAACGAGATGGCTGGCACAACCAAACGTGATACTGTTACATGATTGGCTATTAGCGTGTCACTGCTCATTCGTTGCTAGGCACCAGATGACAAGTGCCTTTGCTCATGCAACCAAGCTTGCTTTGCAACAACGATTTAAACCAGAGAGCGCTCTGGCTAAATTTACGCCGGTTTCTTGAGAAAAAAAAAACATTCTATCGAAACGTTCTATCGAACACATTTTCTATTGATATCGAGTACGTGTCTATCGAGATACATATCGTTATCGTTTTATCGCCCAGCCCTAGTTGACACGCACATTACAGTTAACAGAAACTGGTTACCGGACTTAGTTCGAGGCAGGGGACCAACACAGTCAACAATCATATGTTCAAAGGGTTCGCCAACAGCAGGGACTGGACGCAGAGGAGCTGGAGGCACTACTTGATTTGGTTTCCCTATAATCTGGCAGGTACGACAACATCAGCTTTCATCCCTGGCCAGAACAAATGTTGCAGGACTCTATTATATGTTTTTGTGACACCTAAGTGACCAGACCACACATGCTCATGTGCCATTCACAGCAGTGTGTGTGCGGCTTATTTGTGGCAAGTATGGCAGCGTTTAATATAAATGAGTTTGTTGAAAATCCTTCGCTTGGTCAGCTCGACAAATGTAAAAAGAGTGATCTACGTGAGCTTGCTGAATATTTTGGTGTGGCTGTCTCAAGTTCCCTTGTAAAGGCGGAGTTAAAAGCGGTTGTGTTGGACCGGTTACTTGCTGAAGGGGTACTTGGCTTACCGGCGTTGGCGGAGTCTCCGGTAAGGACGGACGGGGCGATGATAGCGGTGTCTGCCGGCGATGGTCGGCATGATCCTCCGGTGGGGGAGGCTGAACAGGCAGCCGAACCTCAGCTGGCCGGGGTTACGCCTGTTGCGCGGAGTGGTGGGGTGGAAGTGAAACCGTTCACATTACCGCAGTTTGTCCCACACTCTATCGAGTCATCTCCCAGTTCTAGGTTAGATGCCCGGTTAATGGACTGTGAAGTCAGTGTGGTTGTAAGGGGTATTGAAATGGGGTTTGTGCCTGCTCCTCTTCACAATGTCCATGTGCAGTCAAAACTAATAACAGGTTTTTTTCCGGTGGCTGTTTGTGAAAGTTTTCCCATCGATGGTGTTGACTTCATCATGGAAAATGACATCACAGGTGGTAGAGTGTATCCGGTTGCAGAGGTGGTGACAATTTCGAAATCTGAATCTGATAGCTTAGCTAAATGTCATCCAGGAGTGTTTACTGCGTGTGTTTTAACTCGAGCTCAGGCTCGTAAGCAGGATGAAGATGTTGCGCTAGCTGACTCTGTGCTTTCCTCTATTCTGGTGGAAGACACGTTGCCCCCTGGTGGCGATTCAGTGGATGGCACGTTGAAGGAGCCAGAGGCTGTGCTAGAGACTGACAGTTGACTGATGCATTGTCAAGGAGGTGAGGTGGTGGACGGAAGATGGAGGTAATGTTCACTATGTGAGTGGTAAATGTAAGACTGTTTGCCTGAGCGTATTGTAGTATACTTGAATGAACAGAAAGTAAGCACTCTGCAGCACGCTGCTTCTCTGGCGGACGAGTTTACACTGACGCATAAGGTGACGCACATGCTCGCGATATCCAGCAGGCAACACAATCTGGTACACAGTGCTCCAGTCCTCATCTACCATACCCGTCTGTGAAGTCCACCTACGCATTAACACCTCATCATCAATGTAAAACGGCTGTCTGTCAGTGCACTTGCTAACATCTTTAGCAGCCTTAGCGAAACACTTTGCCAAAGACGGATCACTTTCTTGAGAAACAACAAGCGACGCACAAGTCAGCGCCAATGAAACTGCAGGACTGTCAGTCTACTTTCTGTTCATTCAAGTATACTACAATACGCTCAGGCAAACAGTTTTTGAATTCCTCCAACAGCATCAACTCACGCAGTGAGGTCCGATCCTCAGCCTTACATGCTGCACACCACCTGTCAAACAAAACGCCTTTCTCCCTAGCAAAGTCAGCATACGTCTGACCTGACATCCTTTTCAGTCCACGAAAACGCTGCCTATATGCCTCGGGCACCAACTCATACACACGCAAAATTGACTCTTCACCTTCTCATAAATTAAACTGTCTTCCACCGACAGAGATGCACAAGCCTCCTGAGCCTTGCCTGTCAACCTGCACTGTAAAAGTATAGCCCAGACATCCCTCGGCCAGTGCAAAGCAGCCGCAATACGCTCAAATGCGCTGAAGTAAGACTCCACTTCAGACTCTCGAAACACGGGAACAAGGGAAATGTGTTTACTTACATTGAACTCTGCAGTTGATCCTGACGGCAACTGGACACTATCGGAAACACGCACTGAGCTCACCTGGATTTCTAATTGACGCAGTTGAATGGTTGTCTCTGCCTCCAACCTTTTAAGCTCCAACTCCCTCCGAAGCTGAAACTCGCGCTCATGCTCGCGCTCCTCTTTCTCCAACTGGAGACGAGCTAAGCGCACCTTTAACCGGGCATCTAACCTAGAACTGGGAGATGACTCGATAGAGTGTGGGACAAACTGCGGTAATGTGAACGGTTTCACTTCCACCCCACCACTCCGCGCAACAGGCGTAACCCCGGCCAGCTGAGGTTCGGCTGCCCGTTCAGCCCCCTCCACCGGAGGATCATGCCGACCATCGCCGGCGGACACCGCTATCATCGCCCCGTCCATCCTCGCCGGAGACTCCGCCAACGCCGGTAAGCCAAGTACCCCTTCAGCAAGTAACCGGTCCAACACAACCGCTTTTAACTCCGCCTTTACAAGGGAACTTGAGACAGCCACACCAAAATATTCAGCAAGCTCACGTAGATCACTCTTTTTACATTTGTCGAGCTGACCAAGCGAAGGATTTTCAACAAACTCATTTATATTAAACGCTGCCATACTTGCCACAAATAAGCCGCACACACGCTGCTGTAAATGGCAAACCACACCGCACTAACCACGGCTAAGGCTGTGGCTGACCAGCCAAGCCACACACAATATACTTACAAGAGTGAACCCGTCTACCAGCAACTGACACGCTAAGTGTAATGTCGGATGCCCCACACACACACGCACCCACCCAGCCCAGCCGTGACAACCAACAGATTTCCCCCAGTGCCTACCTATACAAAACTTTACCTACCTATCTTCTGGAGTGTACCAGGCTCGAGGCGGCTTTAAAGGCTGAACTTCACCAACCGAAGTCGTGACATGCCCACCCCCGACAGAGAATTTTATCCCCGCCCAGGATTACTCGAAAATAAAAAAGGTAAAATAATAAACGAGTGTCCGTCAGATAGGTTGAATAACCCAGCTGAACACTCACCTAACTAGCTGAGGAAAACCGTTTTTTGCAAACTTTTAATAACGTATTCAGTCAATCAAAAGTTACTAGCAAGCGTGTAGTGGGGAGCGTTCCACGTTCTCACAAACATGGGAAAATGAACACAGGACAATCCAGTCCACAATTATACAGCAATGGCATGTCATGTGTTGGGCTGTTTTTACTGTTTTGCTGCTCAAACATGTACTGTGCCCTTCATTATGCTAACGTCACTCATGTAGGCTAATGCTAAGTACTGAACATCTGCAATGATATGGGAAAGTTGCCTCGCAGTTATTAATTACACAGGAGATCTTGGCCGGGGACACTTTCAATAGGGGCAATGAAATGTGGCCTATAATTGTTGTTCCATGATGTTTTCATGTTTACAGTTACTTATTTCATGAACTAACTTACAGTGGCTTGTGGAAAAGTCTGGTTGATCGGCTGACTGGTCAGGTGGTCGGGAGGTTTCGTGGTGTAGAGTGGGGGAGGGACTTCACTGAAATGTGAGCTGAGCCAAAGTCTCTGGCTGAGCTTAGCGCGCCCCACTGGACAAAATAAATCAGTACACCAGCGCGTGCTTGTCATTGTCACACTTTTTTTTTCTATCGGCGCAACATTTCATCGATACGATAGAACCCCTGATAGAAATTGGCCCGTTCTATCGGGCCCCGATATATCGCTGGCCGATAATCGATCGGTCACTAATTGAAAGACTCAATTAATATCAATCAAGACTATCAATTAAAATCAAGACTTAATACATTTCAGAACAGTAATAAATCACCCACATATCTGGCAAATATGGTTAAACAAAATAAAGATAGAACAACTATAACAGTAATTAAAGATTCAGCGGGGAAGCCGAAAGATATCAATAATGTATTTAAGAATTATTACCAAGATTTATACACATCCTCTCACTAGAGTTGTTCCGATTCCGATACCAGTATCGAAAATTGCTCCGATTCTGACGAAAATGCTCGCATCGGTATCGGCGACTACTGGAGTCCAGGCACCGATCCGATACCACGTAATTTATTAAATTAGTAATCTATTTACTGGTTAGCTCCGTTAAGCTCTGGCACAGTTCTTCTTCGCCGCTCTTAAAACAGCCTGCAGCCTGCTGTTTTAGAGGGACGAGTTGACGCGATGCTTGGAGGTAAGCTAACTAGCAGCTAACTAGCACTAGCATATCATGTCGGCGGTGTGGCAGTATTTCACGCCGGATGCTCCCACTAGTAACGCGCGTGTTCAGACAGAGACAGGCAAACCGGCAACCGGTGGTGGGGGAGTGCGGTGTTGGGAGGGTGAGGGGAGCTGAGGTGGGTTACCGTGGGCGTGTCTATACCTATACCTGCTGAATGTAACCGCCGTGAAACAATCAAGAAATAACGTTTTATTTCTCTGATTAATAACAGCTTTATCGAGGCCAGCGCTCGCTCTCTGTTGTTGTTATCTCTCTCTCTCTCTCTCTCTCTCTCTCTCTCTCTCTCTCTCTCTCTCTCTCATCGGACACAAATCAAATTAAACTTCTTCGTGTCGTTATTTTGCAGCGTAAATTGCGAGTCAGACTCAGATTTAGAAGCTGCCACATGAAATAAAGTGAGAACACACACACAGGTAGATTATCAGAGTTTAGTCCGTGAATCCACCTGGATAGTCACTGCTAAAAGACTGCAACATATGCAAAGATGTGGCTTATTCCTAGATTTATTTAGTCAAATTGCATTTGCACACTACTGTTTTTTATACTGTTCTATTTAAAAATAAATGGCTTGAATTTGCTGTATTTATTCATGTTTTAGGGTTTAACCTGAGCCAGGCCTTACCACAATGATAATCATATCACAGTCATGCAGGCGGTACTCGGTATCGGCCGATACCCCCAACACAAGTATCGGAATCGGTATCGGGAGGGAAAAAATGGTATCGGAACATCTCTACCTCTCACAACCCAAATGCTTCTGACATACATACATTCCTCAATAATATTAACTTACCTCAATTAACACCAGAACAAATTATTTTAGTTGAACAACCATTAATCCCAGCTGAATTTCATAATGCACTCAATAAAATGGAAAACAATAGAGCATCCGGTCCTGATGGCTTCCCTGCTGAGTTCTATAAACATTTCTGGTCCACCATCTCACCCCTTTTTCTCAGAATGATTAGTGAATTCCTCATAACCAACAGCATATCTCCAACGATGAATACAGCCGTAATTACCCTGCTTTTAAAACCCGACAAAGATCCTACTCACCTATCCAGTTACCGACCTCTCTCACTAATTAACGCAGACATTAAAATCATAAGCAAGGCACTGTCAAACAGAATTGAAAAAGCCATTTCCTTCATAATACATCCAGACCAAACCGGATTTATCAAAGGAATGCAGTCAACTTATAACACAAGGAAAATTATTTAACCTAATGCAGCTCTCAAACAATAAGAAAACAGATACCATAATCCTCTCATTAGATGTACAAAAAGCATTTGATAGAGTCAACTGGTCATTCCTATTCACAACATTACAAAAATTTGGATTCGGAGAGTCATTCATTAGCTGGATCAAGGCACTATACACCTCACCAACAGCCACTATTACAACTAATGGGTTAACTTCACAATGGCACTAGACAAGGATGCCCACTCTCCGTCACTCTTTGCAATTTTCTTGGAGCCACTTGCAGCTAGCATACGACAAAACAATAACATCAAAGGTATCAGATCAAGCTTGGTGGAAAATATTTCGTATCAATCGTACCAATTTGGAACAACCCAGATTTTACAATAAACAGGAAACCATTAAACTTCACGTCATGGAAACAAAAAGGTATCACACATCTCCACCATATTGTACAGGATTCCAAAATGATCAATTTTCAAAAATTAATCCAGAAGTTTGACATTTGTAACAGTCAATATCTCCAATACTTACAGCTTAAGTCCACCATTCTCCCCAAAATCAACAATACATTTAACACGCAAGATCAAACAATTATCATAGATGACTTTTCAAAGATTCCCAGCTCTGTTAAATTACTCTCAAGGATATATACATTTCCATCACTCCAAATGCAGATTTCTGGTCTCAAATATGCAAAAATAACTTCATTCACTGCAAAATCCCAAATTTACAACTGATTCAATTCAAGGTTAACCACAGAACACACTACACAGGTGAGAGATTACATGAAATGGGTTTCACTACATCAGATCAATGCACTTATTGTACACAGCACACCACAGACAATTACATGCATGCTTTCTGGCACTGTACACCAATTAGACAATTTTGGATACAAGTCACAGATCACCTATCACATATATTAGGCTGCCGCATCCCCCTATCCCCTCAACTCTGCATCTTAGGAGACATATCATCAGTACAATTACATAATCACATTATAACTACACTGTTCACAGCCCTAGCTGTTGCCAAGAAAACAATCCTAAACTGGAAAACAAGAAATAAACTGTATATCACACACTGGAAGAATCTGTTAACAGATCAAATTTCAATGGAAAAAATGTCAGCATCAGTTAATCACAGCATACCCCGTTTCAACAAAACTTGGTCCACATTTATTCAAAAATCCACCTCTACAAATGCCTGATGTCAATTCCACAGAACCTTGCAACACACCTCTTTTTCTTTTTTTTTTCTCTCTTATTTATTCTATTATTATTATTATTGTTATTATTTTTTATTAATTTTAATTTTTTTCTCTTTGCTGCTGTTGTTATGAATATCATCAACATCATCACTGAAATATTAAAAATATGAAAAATATCCACACATATATACAAGCACTTATAAATACAGAGTACACGCACACTTACACACACACACACACACACACACACACACACACACACACACACACACACGTACAGCATATACACAAAATTCCCCCATTAGTTAGGCTACCTCCTTGTCTATTCATCTACCTGTCTGTATGTCTGACTGTCTGCCTGTCTGTCTGTCTGCTGGTCTGTTTGTCAGTATATATGTAAGGCCACACAACAACCCTCCTCCTACTTGTTTACCACCAGAGATCAATGTTAACAACACCTGGGGTATTACTATGTAAATACTTACTGTCTGTTTGATTATTTACCCTATTTCTTTCTTATGTTGTTTGACTTTTTTTTGTTCTGTAAATAAAAATAAAGTTGTCCTCCAAAAGTTGGGGGGTGGTGGCGGGCCAAAAAAAAAAAAAAAAAAAAAAAAAGACAATGCAGAGTCAAATTCAAAACGGCCGTGGCAATCTTTTTTGAGCAGCAAGGGCAGGGATCGAACCACCAACCTTGGGGTTATTGGACAACCCACTCTACCACTGAGCCAGTATTCTAATACCATTACATTTAACTACATTACTGGTGTAAGAACCTAAATACAGAAACTGCATTAAACCATTAATCAAACCAATGACATCAAAACCAATAATATGCAGTGTTGTTCAAGGTTGTTTTGTCATAATATCTGTGCCAGACAAATTACACATGCTAAATGAGTTGTACACTATTGGTATAGAAAAAGTGTATTTCAAGCCCTGCCCTTACTTATAATGCTGATAAAGTTGAATTGATGACAAAAACATTTACAGAGTTTAATTCCATGATTTTAGGGGCCATCCCATATCAAGGTCTTATTTACTTAGAACTAATATTACCCTTACTACTTAGTACCAAATGTATTGCATGAATCTAGGATAGAATGTGCTATGCTACTCTGGATTATGGGGAAATTAAACAGTTACTGAGCAACACCAAATGTGTTCATCAATCTAAATATGAATCAACAGAGAGACAGGCCGACCTGGTGAATGTATCCAAGTTTTTTTTCTGGAGCAGCAATACACATCCCCATGTAGTAACCTAGAGAGATGAACAACAACATGGATAAACAAAACGCACATACAGTCCACAATAACACCAAACAGCCCATCATAAGCAGAATATATTCACTACAATCATGTTAGGCACACAATCTATCTTCACTACCCTGCTCCATACACAAACATGCACCCCAAAATGTACGCCGCAACCCGTAGCGACTTTTGCTCGTTTTTGTTGCTGTCTGTACTTCAGCGTATAACACTTGACGGTGCAACGTGCGATTCAATTTTGGAGTATTTGCATTCTTACAAAGTGAAGAGTGTGAGACTTAAATGTACCCTGTAAACGTCCGACGTGTTCAAAAGTAGGACGTCAGTGCTTACAAACACCAACACTGTCCACTCCCCAAATATAGGTGTCAGATGTCACTGTTGACACATTAAACTAGCAGATGGTGTACTTAACAAAGGTTGTTAGCTAGCGCTATACTGACTGTCCTTATGTCTGTTTGAATATAAGGTTTTACCTAAAGGCAGCGCGGAGTGGACCAGAACGGTAATGCTGGTCCTCCTGATATGGTACTGAGTGAAGCCCACATCCTCACTCCCCAGCCAGGACGAAAACAGATTCTGGATGGTTAAACCGGCTGAACGAAATTCGTTGGGCGTACACACAAAACAGAAAGAGAACACGATGTAGGCTAAAGTAAAAGTTACCTCGGGGCTCTCCATACTAAGCTCTAAGTTCACTAACAGGACTGTCGCTATTTATGTTACTCTACTTCCTCATAAATGTCTTCTTCGTCTACGCGACTCTACCTGACTCTACCAACTAAGGGACGTACTGCCATCTACTGAAAGCTCAGGCAAACGACTTGGGATGCTCCACAGACCTCCTCTGTGACCCTAGGCTGCAGATAAAATATAGTGTAAAACGAGATTATTTTTTGTGGAGATGTGGTATATTTTCTTATAGGCCTTCTATAGTATTTCATTGATCTCTCCTAAGATTACAGCTGAATATGGAGTGTATATGAAGTGCATATTTGAAATAACCTGCTATGACCTTTCCCTCTGTGAAGTCTAAAACTTTTGTTAGTATTTATGATCTCCCTCTCTGTCTCTTTGCATGAAGAACAAACATTTTATAATATTTATGATCTCTCTGGGGAAAATGGTGAGAGGATCTGTTGATCTTCTTGATCTTCTTACCTTTCCCTCTTGGAGTTAGTGTTGGTGAGATGACCTTTGGCCATCTCTTTCTGAAGTAATGAAACAGATGTGGTGAAGTAAGTTATGAAAGATAATGACAGAAGTTGGTACCTTAAATGGTCAGTTTTAAGAATGTTTATTCATGTTTCTCCTGTGGGTATAAGACCTAGCCCGGCAGAAGAGGGGTAGAACAATTTGGAACATTGGGCATGAAGATTTTAAGTATTTTTTGATCAAGAGATGCATCTCAAACTCACTTGTACCTTTGAATAAAGTCCTAATTATTCAAGTCAAGACGAGTTGCGGCTTTCTTCTTTTCAAGCATCCACAGACCAACATCAGCAGTCACGAAAAGTCACGACATTATTGGCATCACGAACAGGATGAATTGACTGCGCAAAACCGCCTGCAGGAATCAACTCAACACAGTGTAAAATTCAAAGACAGCGCGCAAAAAGGAGGTGAGTTAGCCTCAAATTTGGGTTTTAGTACTGTGTATAGCTGTTTTCTTTGCAAAGTGGTGGGTTCGCAAGAAAAAGAATCCTGTGGAGGAAAGGCTGGTGGATAATTGTGAAGAGAAGGCCGTTCTAAATTTTAATAAAACAAATAAAAGTAATAAAATAATAAGTTAAAATAGGCTAAAAAGAAGAGGCATAGGCATTAAGTAGTGTGCCGTCATTGTATTGGTAGAAGGACAGTGAAATGTGTGTGGTTAATACAATGATAGAGGAAAAAGTGAATGGGGGAAAATTAAGAAGCATAAAAGGTGCTAGAGAATGAATGTGCAGATAAATGCAAATGGGCTGTGACAGTGCATGTGGGGGACACTTTCTGTAAGTCACTGAAGAACTCAAGTTTGCATAAACAATAAGAGTGAATGAGGAGGAATGAATGAAAAAACACACATTTCCTGAGTAATGCAAGTGGGCTGTGACAGTGCATGTGGGGGACGCTTTCTGTAAGTTGCTGAAGAACTCAAGCATGCATGAAGGGAAACAGCTGTCGATAAAGTGAAGATAAAGAAGTAATAGAGAAGAGAAAGTCTGCAGACTATGAGTAAATAAAGTAAAGAAGTAAAATAGAGATTAAAGAGTAAAGCCTATAAGAGTAAAGAAAAGAAGAAATTGGATTACAGTAAAATAATAATAATAAGAAGCTTCAAATTAGGATTATGTTTAGTGTTGGTTTGTGACTTTTGATCTGTGTTACTGTTTGTTCTGTGTCTGCCTAGGTTATAAATGTGGTTTGTTTGTTAGAAAGAAGTGGAGTGCTGTAACCAGCTCCACCTCAGAGCAGCAGGTCTGCTCTCTTTGAAAATGACCCCGACACTGAACTGCGCATGTGCGAGTGTTAGGCAGAGCTAAAGATTACACAGACATAGAAGTCACTCCCTGCCTGCACCTCTGGTGCTGCAGTGTGCAGACCAAAATCTGAAAAGGGGGGTTATATTGAAGCCTGATAAAGGTTTCTATTTGTGATTAGCCATTGTTTTTTTCATTAAAAATTATTTGATCAAGCTCTTCTAAATTTATAAATGATCCAGTATGTTGACAGATAAAACGGGGAAAAAGTTAATGCTGCAATTAAAAGTGTTTCTGTGTTAGAATGATTGATTGGGTCCTCAGCTTGAATGTAGATACAGGAATGCTTAAAAACGATCTATAATATATATATATAATATACATTGTGATTACTTAAATATTTAATACATGTCTTTTCAAATAGATAGGGTTAATCTAGTTGATATAAATAATTAATTAATATACAATGCTGAATCAGCTAATTGTTTATAAGAAGAAAATGTGTGGAATAAGGCATTGAATTTCTGTTTTGTTTATTTTTGCCTTTTACCTATATCTGCCCGAGAGTCCTAAAGTGGAGTGAACCACCACGTGTGGGGCCTTTGAAGACGGACATCTCGAATGTCTAGCGGGGGTTTGTCTGCGCTCCGCTGTCGTCAGCTCCAAAAAAGGCCAGTGCAAATTATTAATAAAAAACACACACACATGCACACATGCACCATATGTTGAAGATCGGTTATGTGAATGAGAACTTGGCAACTGATTGATCATATGTGAATGAGCAGTGTATTGTTGATTAATCAGTCACTCAATCATTTGAGTGTAGCAATGGTAATTGAGAATTTATAGATAGATAGATAGATAGATAGATAGATAGATAGATAGATAGATAGATAGATAGATAGATAGATAGATAGATAGATAGATACTGCAAATTTATAAGTTGTTTAAGTATTGATTAGTATTGAATTTTGGGGCCTTCTTTCCTTTGATTCCAGGCTTTGAAGCCAAAGTTACTTTTGATATTTTTGAATTATAGTCTATTTGTATTGCGTTTCATGTCTGTTTGTTGTTGTGAAGTTATGAGTGGTATCTGAGGTTGGCAAACTTTGCAGCTTATTTTTAATTGATTGCAGTGACATGGAATATGATAAATAAGCATTTAATCAATTTGATTTGATTTATATTTGGAAAAAAATATAAAAATGTTAATTACTACACAATCAATCTATTGCAAGATGCCGAAAAAAGACACTAACACTCTAAAGGTGATCACTCCTGTGGATATAATACAGAAAAATAATCCACTTGTTAAAGATATTGCAAAGATATCACAGAAATGGCATAAGCGATGGTCTGAGATTGATCAACCATGGCCACTGGAGGGGACACTTAACCCAGATGTGCTTAAAACAGTGCAGGTGCTTGTGTCTATTTACAAAGCAGAACAGAAAAAAGGGAAGAAGGGTGAAAGGAGGAAGGAAAAGAGGCAGTTTGAGCTGGGTATTTTGGAGTTGTTCAGTCGTGAGGGACAGAGACTGCTCAAGGAAAGGGAGAAAGTTCCAACAATAATAGAAGAGAATTTGGAGAAAGCAGGGAAGTTAATGGCAGAGATCAACACACCTTTTTCACATCAGTCACCAGTGATGTTGCCACCACCAGTCAAGGACCCCCCACCTTATGAGAAGAAAGGTGAAATTAAATCAGCTGATATTTATCCCCAACTTCCAGTTCTGAGTCATGATGGTGCATACTATATTGAAGATGATGAGAGAAGAGTGATTGAAGAAGGAAAAGCTACAACAACCATAGTGATGCGTCCTTACACCAAGTCCAAGAAGCCAGGGATGATAAAAAAGAAGGCAAAAGAACCTGGACCAGGGAAACCTCCAGGAAACATGAGTATGACAGTGATGATGACACTAGGCCAATTGGAGGATATGATCCCTCAGTGAAGAAGATATTGGCCAGAGTTGAGAAGAGAGGAAAACAGTCTTTGGGGAAAATAGATGTAAAAGATGATGATACCAGTGACAGTGACAATGGCGATGGTGACAGCGATTGGGAGCGTCAGTATACTCCATCTCCAGGACAATACTCCACCCAGATTAGAAGGAACTTGGCAGAGGAAGAAGGGTGGCGAACTCAAAGGGAGTTGGAAAAGAGATGTCAGAGAGTCTCGATTGGTGCCACGGGTTAAACATCTGATGTAGAGCCATCCTTTACAGTGCCAGAGAGGGCAGAAGAGAGATACAACCAAGGGAGATCCTCTAATACAGATCCTCCTAGATATCATCTGCGTGAAAGGACTGATAGGATGCTTCCAGTGTTCGTCAGAGGGAAGAGATTGGAGTATAAGCCTTGGCAAAATACAGACATGTCTGAAATTATGGAAAAATTACCTATTCTTCAAGATGGGGCACATCCATGGACCTCAAAATTGGATGAGATTCTTGTGGGAACACAGCCTGCTATGGGAGATATGAAAAAGCTTTTGGCTAGCCTCCTTGGTGTTTCAGTTATGGATGAAATTCTGGAAAAAGCAGGATTTATTGGAACAACTGTAAACAAACCAGAACTGTTTGCTGCTTACAGAGGACGGATGTGGAGAGCGTTGAAAGAAACATATCCCACTAATGTACACCCTGACAATATTTTCATTGAGCCATTAGAAGAAAACGAAAATCCAAGGGCTTATGTGGCAAGAATCTTCCAACAGTGGAGAAATGTCATAGGAAATGACTCGGATGCGAATCAGCTGGAACAATCAATTTTGCGAGCTAAGCTTCAAAAAGGACTGCCCCCAGCAGTGAGAAGTAAGCTGGCGGAGGTGGTTGGACTTGGAAGTATGACAAAGGGAGTCTACACAGATCACATAGCACATCAGGTTGAGCTATGTCAGAAAAAGGAACGTGCCCAGAAAGAGCAGGACCAAGAGACTCTTAGGAAACTCACCCAAATGCAACTAACGGATAACAAAAAGAAAGAGAAGAAGCAGGCCTTAGTCATGCAAAGCCAAAGTCCTCCTCAACAGAATCAGCCACAGCCAGACCAGACTCAGCTTCAATCGGCAAAGCCACAACAGCAGCAGGAGCTGCTTACTTCCATTCTGGATGCAGTTCTTGGGCAGTCACAAGTATGGAGAGGAAGAGGCCGAGGAAACTTAGGAAGAGGAGGAAGAGGAAATTTCAATCCAGGCTTTGAACAGCCTTCAGAAGAATGTTATAACTGTGGACAGATTGGACATTTTGCTCGTAATTGTAGCCAGCCACGCAGAGAATTTACCAGAGGAAGCTTCAGAGGAAGATCTAGGTGGCAACCATATCCACCCAGAGGCCCGGTGAACCCCAACAGGGGCCCGGAACCGGGATTCTAGGGATGCCCAGAAGATCCGTGGGGAAGATGTCAGCTGGTAGTGTCAGGCCCGGAACAAGATCCAACAATTGTGGTGAAAGTAAATGATCAACCTTTGAGATGAGCACATAGGAGCTATGATGGTGGAAGCAGAAGAAGCTAACTTTGTGCCACTTAAAGAAAATTCTGCTATTTGGAGAAGTGAAGATCACAGATTCATAAAAATTGCATCTCTGCTCATGGACTGGGGAAGCCATAGACTGTACAGATGACAAATGAGTCAGTGCTCAGTGTTAAATCAGATTCTGACCATATGAGAGAAGAAATGCTACAACAAGTGCCAGAATGTGTGTGGTCACAACACAGTGCAGACATTGGACTTGTGAAGTCAGCCCAACCGGTGAAGGTTGAACTTCGACCAGGAGCTAGATGGCCATGGAAAAAGCAATATCCACTAAAGGAGGAGGCAGTTCAGGGGATTGAACCACAAATCAAAGGACTATTGCAAGCGGGTGTTTTAAAGATAACCCAGAACCCTCAGAGCAATACACCATTGCTGCCTTTGAAGAAACCAGATGACTCTTACCGTTTGGTACATGATTTGAGAGCTGTGAATGAGGTGGTGACTGATTTCCCTGCAGAGGTGCCAGATCCACACACCTTGTTAGCTGAAATTCCATCAGAAGCTAAGTGGTTTACAGTTTTGGACTTGTGTGGAGCATTATTCAGTGTTCCCCTTAGTGTCGAATCACAAGGTATATTTGGGTTTACATATAAGGAGCAGTTTTATTAGTATCAGAGATTACCACAAGGATTCAAGCAGAAGATGTGAGGAGAGTCCTCACATCTTCAGTAAAGTGTTGAAAGAAGATTTGGAGGACATAGGTCAAGAAATAACTAGTAAAGTGTGCCAATATGTGGATGATATAATTATCTCCTCACTTGATAAAGAAACATGTCATAAAGACTCAATCAGGTTGCTACAGATACTAGCGGAACGAGGACATAAGGTTTCTCAGAAAAAGTTGCAATATGTTCAAGAAAAAGTGGTTTTGTGATGGAGGCTCAAAAACAGTAAACTGGCTTCTCTGAGTCGCAATCGCGAGGTGCGCGTCTGCTAGAACGCCTACAAAGTTCCCCCAAGACTCAAACAAGGAATGATGGAAGGAGACAGTCAATTCTTTATGGTGCTTTAATCCAGTGTGGTATGTGTGTGTGGTTCTGCAATAAACCAAACAATAACAGTCATCAATATGCTTGATTATAGCGCACAATCAGAATAATAACATAATTATCCTTAACATGAAAATATATGAACATCATATAAAGAAGGAATATACGTGATATAATATCACATATCTAACCGGCGACAAAGGATATGGTCAGTGGCATATATAACATAAATGACCATTTGAACAATCAGAAGTAATAGCTAACATTGTGAGGAATATTCACTGTAGCACCAGATATTATCTCAACCATCAGAAATATAAACAGATAAAATATACAACAATGAAAAATGCATCCAGAAAATAAACAATGCAACTCACGTTTCTCTGGACACACACCGAACCACAACGGCAGATCAACTGCTACAAAGTATCAGCACAACTTCTACTGCTGGCTATACACAGGTCTCACCGTCTACAGTCTCTCCTTCTCACTCCAACAACAGCGGCACTCTGCCCAATCAAGCGCGACAGAGCCCCCTGGTGGCTGGATCTGGCCAAGACACCCGCTCCATCGTGAAGCCTTCAGAACAGGTTTACTTGGTCAATCAATAAATCATGGACACAAAAGTATCTCTGATAGCCATCTAGAAGCTATTCGTACGGCCCCTAAGCCCAGGACAGTTAGAGAGATGATGACATTTCTAGGCATTGCTGGATATTCCTCAGCATGGATAGAGGATTATGCTAGGTTGTCAGGGCCTTTAAGAGCTATGATCAAAGAAACAGGGAATGATCAACTACATTGTAACCTTACTTGGACGCAGGATGGCAACTTGGCATTTGAAATGATTAAACAAAAGATGCAGGAGGCTCCAGCGTTAGCACTGCCTGACTATTCTAGGAATTTTGTGCTATCTGTGTCCACTTCTACTGGGGGAAAATTTGCATGTGCAGTTCTTTGCCAGTGAACAGGAACAGGGATGAGTCCTCAACCTGTTACTTATTATTCCACTGCCTTTTCAGAAGTGGAATTGGGATTGCCACCGTGTTATAGAGCAATGGTAGGAGTATATTTGATGTATGAGAAGGCATCATCTGTGACTATGGGGTATCCAGTGACAGTCCTTACCCATCATAGTCTCAGAAATCTGTTGAACCATGGCAAATATACTCTGACCATGCCTAGGCTCAGAGACTATTATAGACTTTTAGAACAGGAGGATGTTACCTTAGCTAGGTGTACTACAGTGAACCCAGCTGAGACTTTGCCAACCTTGGAGGAAGGAGAACCTCATGATTGTATAAAAGAAGCAGAGAGGTACTCAAGGCTCAGATCAGACTTGCAGGCCCTTCCGTTAAAGGAGGCAGACCTGGAGTATTGGACTGATGGTTTCTGTTACCGGATAGGGGAAAAGTTGAGTACTGGCTATGCCGTTGTTAAAGCCCAAGGCTCTGATTTTGTGGTTGAGAAAGCTGAAGTGATACCACAACCTGCATCAGCTCAACTGGCTGAATTGGTAGGTTTAACGGAAGCATGTCTTTTGGCTGATGGGAAGCGAGTGACAATTTATACAGACTCAGCATATGCACACATTGTTTGTCATCTGTTTGGAGCTGTGTGGAAGGGCCGAGGATTTAAGAAGACTGATGGCTCTCCAATACAGCATCATGCACAGATAATGAAGTTGTTGCAGGCTATGATGAAGCCTAAGGAGATTGCTATTGCTAAGTGTGCAGCACACAGGACAGATATGTGAAGGATAACACGAGGTAACAAGGCAGCTGATGAAGCTGCCTTGTAGGTAGATGATGGTAGCCCAATTTGGACAGACCTCTTTTCAGCTGCGCTCACATGTTAAATGTTGTTGGAAAAATTAAGCAGTTACAGGTGCAAATAAACTAGGGAAAGTTCTTCTAGTCACCCATGAGATAGAGCTCGAGGATAAGATCACTCTTAGGGATGTGATTTTGATGCAGGAAGCGGTTCATGCCATAGACAGACAGCTGTGGGTGAACAGAGGTGCTAGTCAGGACTCCACAGGCTTGTGGAGAAACCACGAGGGACTGATTTTTTTTTTAATTTTATTTTAGTACTTTAATGATCACGTTGAACGTGAAATTACTTCTCCGCATTTAACCCATCCAGGCTGGCACCTGTTGGAACACACACATCCACATGCACAGGGTCACACACTCAAATCGACAGATGCCAGATTCACTGGAGCGGTGGGCATCAACTCACAGCACCCGGGGAGCAGATGTTGGGGGGGTACGGTGCCTTGCTCAAGGGCACCTCGGCGGTGGCAATCTTTTTTTGAGCAGCTAGAGCGGGGATCGACCCGCCAACTTTTTAGGGTTATTGGACGACCCACTCTACCACTGAGCCACGGTCGCCCTTTTTTTTATATATATATAGTGGCACCCCCTGATTTGCTGGGTCTAATGATTCAGGAGGCACATGGGCAAGCCCATGTTGCAAGGAGGGAAGTTAGAAGGAAAATAACAAAAGAGTATGGTTTTTGGGCACCATATTTGCTTGAGCAAATTGATCATGTCATAGGAAGATGTACAATCTGTCTGAAGAATAATGTCAGGAGGGGTGTAGTGACACCTCCTGGACATATTCCAACGCCTAACGGCCCTATGCGTGAATTAGTCATTGACTATGTGGACATGATAACGCCTGTTGACGGAAAAAGATACATGCTTGTTGTGGTAGAAATGTTCCATCAGAGGGTCCAGAGGAATGTGATGCTCCTCCAAGAGAACCCAGCGGTGCAAGTAAACCAAGAAGCCCAAGACCAGTCCGAAAGAAGGTCAAACCTAAGCGCTTTAGAGACTGTACTTAGAGCAAAGTTGGGGGATTGGGTTCTGCTTCCGTGTCAATGCATTTGTCTTATCACTGTGTGTGATGTTTTGTTTTTCTACACCAATGCTGACCTTTGCTAAAGCTATGATTCTTAGATGGATTGGAGTGGTGATGCCTGAAGGACAAATCCAGATGCCATTATTGACTAAAGATGACTTGGACAATGACGATGAGGAAGTAGTGACAGGAGGTTATGTGATGGAAATGTATCCATTTTGAGTATTTGATCTTATTAGAGTGTGATCATATATTAAGATGACTATGTTACGTTAGTGACAGCTTTGATATTCATTCATTTACCATTTGAGTAATCTATGTATGCAGGTTTATTTGATTTGTTTTGTGTTTTGTTTGTTAATTGAATTGTTTTGAATACATATCCATTTGTTAATGATTTTTATTATTTACTTTAGGAATGGGAATCAGCCTTGTTGCCTGGAGCAGAGGTGCTCAAAATTCTGAATAGGGACCAGTATAGATAAGTAATATGGGGAATAAAATGAACAATAAGATACAAGGGGGGATAATTGGAGTATTATTGAGTGATAGTGGAAAGATATTTTTGGTTTACACTCATATTTTGGACACGCCTGATCTATGATTATCTGATAATAGTAGTTGCTTAGTATCTGATTATGTTATATTGTATCAGATGTTTTTCGCAAGATACTGGTTGTTTTTGTTTTCTCTTCCTCTCAGGACAAAGTGGAGAGGTTGATCGAGTGCACAGCTGATCTGGGGCTCCTACACTTGGACTCAGAGACTCATAACTGGACAGTGAAAATGGACTGTGAGCCCTGGATAAGCAGCAGGAACATTGATTTCTGTTAGCCAACTAAGGATAAATTTGCTACATCTGGAGGCAACATGGTTGATAGTTTTACCTGCATATGATATGTTTTTATACTATATATATATATATATATATATATTCTATATTTCTTTGTATGATACAGTTTGATTTATTTCTTTGTAACAATCATCCTGATTGGCCTGTGGGTGAGATCTTCTCTAGATTAGGAGACCATCATTCTACTCTTTTTACATCTCTTAGAGGTGGTTTTCGACTAGATGATGGTAGCCCAATTTGGACAGACCTCTTTTCAGCTGCGCTCACATGTTAAATGTTGTTGGAAAAATTAAATGGAGTGCACTTTCTGGGATTTCTGGGAAGAAGTAGCTGTATGGTTACCTGGGAAGAGCTCTGCCATTTGGGAGGGATTAGCCCATAAATTTGACCTTATCAGGAATGTGGTATATTTTCTTATAGGCCTTCTATAGTATTTCATTGATCTCTCCTAAGATTACAGCTGAATATCCAGTAATAATAATAATAATACATTTTATTTATAGGCGCCTTTCAAAACACCCAAGGTCACTGTACAGGTAAAACAGGGTTTAAAATACATAACAGACATCAAAACATTTAACAAACTGTAATACACTAAAAGATACAATAAAAAGAAAAAAGATTCGGTTTAAAAATTAAAAAATCTGGAGAGAGTGACAGTCAAGGAGGGTATGATTGGAGAAAAAGGTGTCACGGTCACTGGTGCTGGCAAAGGAGAACCCAAAAGCAAGACAACGAGGCAGGCGAGTTGCAAGGGAAAATCAGTTTACTAGTCCAAAAAACAGGCAGGGTCAAAACCGGGAGATCAGAATAGGCAAACAAATCCGACAGGGAGCAGGCAGGAATCCGTAGTCCAAGAGAGGCAAAACAAGGTCAGAACAATGAAGGCAGAACTGGAAATGCTGGAGAGCTTGGCAAAGAACTACACAAGACAATCTGGCAGGAATCAAGTGAAAATGGACTAGTATATATACTGAGGAACTAATGAGCAAATGGACTGCAGGTGAGGAGGAAATGGGCGGGGAAAACCAGGTGAGGGAAATGAGTTGATAGCATGGCAGGGAAGGAGGGCCGGATCTGAAATGACAGGAGAGTTAATGAAGTGACATGGAACAAAGATAAACAAACTAAGAGTTAGTGTAACTACGTTACAAAAGGTGGGTTTTGAGATGGGATTTGAAAATTGCCAAAGTGTCAATGTTGCGGATGTTGGGTGGAAGGGAATTCCAGAGGCGGGGGGCGGAACGGCTGAAGGCTCTGGACCCCATGGTGGTCATGCGGGCAGGAGGGATGGTGAGGCTGATGGATGAAGATGATCTAAGCGTCCGGCTGGGTGTGTTGACGTGGAGAAGTTCTGTCAGATAAGGAGGGGCAAGGTTGTGGAGGGCTTTGAATGTTAAGAGCAGGATTTTATAGGTGATGCGGTGGGTGATGGGAAGCCAGTGAAGCTGCTGGAGAACAGGGGTGATGTGATGAGAAGAAGGGGTCCTGGTGATAATCCGGGCAGCAGCATTTTGCACAAGCTGTAGTTTACGGAGGGACTTGAGGGGGAGACCAGTGAGAAGTGAGTTGCAGTAATCCAGGCGGGAGGTGACGAGGGAGTGGACCAGGATGGCGGTATTGTCGGCGGTAAGGGACGGGCGGAGATGGAAATATGCAGACCGGGTAATGTTATTAATGTGTGAGTGGTAAGACAGAGTGCTGTCCAGGACGACACCCAGACTCTTGACTTGAGGGGAGGGGGAGACAGAGAAGTTGTCAATGGTGATGGTGAAACTGTTAGCTTTGGAGAGGGTGGATTTAGAACCAACGAGAAGAACCTCAGTTTTGTCACTGTTCAGTTTGAGAAAGTTGGAGGAGAACCAAGTCTTGATTTCTTGGAGACAGTCACAGAGGGAGGTGGGAGGGAGGATGGAGGTGGGGTTAGAGGAAAGGTAGAGCTGGGTGTCGTCCGCATAGCAGTGAAAGTGGATATTGTATTTATGGAATATGTGACCGGGGGGGGAGGTAAATGATGAAGAGGACTGGGCCGAGGACAGAACCTTGTGGTACACCAGAGGAGATGGCTGGGATGCAAAAGTTTTTAGTTGAATGAATTGAGTTCGGCCAGTGAGATAAGAGCGAAACCAGTCCAGGGGTGTGCCAGATAGTCCAATGGAAACCAGTCTATGGAGAAGGATGGGGTGGGAAATAGTGTCGAAAGCTGCTGTCAGGTCAAGGACGATGAGAATGGATAGGAGTCCAGAGTCTGCTGCCAGGAAGAGGTCGTTGATGAGTGTATATGAAGTGCATATTTGAAATAACCTGCTATGACCTTTCCCTCTGTGAAGTCTAAAACTTTTGTTAGTATTTATGATCTCCCTCTCTGTCTCTCTGCATGAAGAACAAACATTTTATAATATTTACGATCTCTCTGGGGAAAATGGTGAGAGGATCTGTTGATGTTCTTGATCTTCTTACCTTTCCCTCTTGGAGTTAGTGTTGGTGAGATGACCTTTGGCCATCTCTTTCTGAAGTAATGAAACAGATGTGGTGAAGTAAGTTATGAAAGATAATGACAGAAGTTGGTACCTTAAATGGTCAGTTTTAAGAATGTTTATTCATGTTTCTCCTGTGGGTATAAGACCTAGCCCGGGAGAAGAGGGGTAGAACAATTTGGAACATTGGGCATGAAGATTTGAAGTATTTTCTGATCAAGAGATGCATCTCAAACTCACTTGTACCTTTGAATAAAGTCCTAATTATTCAAGTCAAGACGAGTTGCGGCTTTCTTCTTTTCAAGCATCCACAGACCGACATCAGCAGCCACGAAAAGTCACGACAGAGATTTAATTTGTAGATTATAGTTTTCCAACGTTTCATAAGGAAACTGGCTGAATTTAAGGAATGATACTACTACTACTTGTATTCTGTTGCTTCATTTAGAACAGGAACTTACACGGTGAACCATTAAGTTTCTTTCGAATCTTCCTTACGAATTCTCCTTCACATCTTGATCTCTCCTCATGATGTTTTCCATCAAGGTCAAGAAAAAGTGTTTAGGAAAGGACATAAGAGGTTTTTTTTACTATTCGATTGCACCCATAGATTGGTAGAGGGATATGAGATGAAACAGTGAGGTGATGTAGCATTTCAGTGTCCAGATGTGGTAAGCCAGGGGTGTCCAAACATCTTTTAAAGAGGGCCAGATTTGAATATGTGAAGATGCCCGGGGGCCAATACTAACAGTTTAAAAATGAAAAACAATGAAAGTTACATACAAATACACTTTTTGTAATGGGTTTGGTTTGGACCCAATAGCAGCACAAGGACAGGCAGGTATCGTGGTCGGGGACAGAAGGCTGAGGTGATTTACCAGGAGATCCGTCAGGCAGGATAGTCAGAGGCAAGCAGGGTCTCGTCCACGGTATTCGTCCGAGACGTCCACCTCCATCCTCTCATCCCCGACAGTAGGGAATGTGCCATCTGCGTCAGAGAGGGGGTTATCGTTGTCCCCCTCGTCAGCATCGGACTCGTCCTCCGAAGGTTCTGATCGATGGGATGGCCGGGGTGTTGGTGTCTGTGGTCTGGGGATATAACCGGTTCTGGTGGGTTGATCGGGGTGACGCTGATGAAAATCCCTGATGAGGTGGTGATCCAATACGTGTCTGGCAGGAACCCAGGATCTCTCCTCGGGGCCATATCCTTCCCAGTCCACCAGGTATTGGAGACCACTCCCACGTCGGCGGGACTGCAGGAGACGGCGGACCGTGTAGGTTAGACCTCCGTCAATGAAACGAGGAGGTGGAGGAGGTGGGGTGGCAGGGACCAGGGTACTCTCTCGGACCGGCTTGATTCTGGAGACGTGGAATGTGGGATGGACGCGCATAGATCTGGGGAGTTTGAGTCTGACCGCTGCCGGGTTGATGATCTTGACAACCTCGAAGGGACCAATGAAGCGAGGGGCCAGCTTCTTAGACTCCACCCTCAGGGGAAGGTCACGGGTGGAGAGCCAAACTTTTTGACCTAGCTGATATTCTGGTGCCTGGGAGCGGTGGCGGTTGGAGGCAGAGGCATAGCGACCAGCAGCTTTGAGGAGGGCAGCTCGAGCTCGGATCCAGGTCCTGCGGCAGCGACGGATGAAGGCCTGGACGGATGGACAGGAAGTCTCTCTCTCTAGGGTCGGGAACAGAGGTGGCTGGAACTGGTCAGGGTGTTGTGGGAGTATTCCACCCGCAGGAGCTGTTCGGACCAAGATGATGGAGATTGTGATGTCATGCAGCGGAGTGCCGTCTCCATCTCCTGATTCTTGCGCTCCGTCTGACCGTTGGACTGGGGATGGTATCCTGACGAGAGACTGACGGTGGCCCCCAGGAGCGAGCAGAATTCCCTCCAGAAAACAGAGGCAAACTGGGGGACCCGATCAGAGACCACGTCCACTGGGATGCCATGGAGACGGACCACATGCTTCAGCAACAGTTTAGCAGTCCCCTTGGTTGAAGGGAGCTTGGGCAGGGGCACGAAGTGGGCCATCTTGCTAAAACGGTCCACAACCGTCAGAATGGTGGTGTTGCCGCTGGATGGTGGTAGGCCGGTGACGAAGTCCACGGAGATGTGTGACCATGGACGATGAGGTACCGGTAGAGGGTGCAGAAGACCAGCAGGAGCTTGGAGCGTAGGTTTATGTTGGTTGCAGGTGGGGCAGGCGTTGACGAAGCTCCGAGTATCCTCTGCCAGAGTGGACCACCAGAAGCGACGCTGCACGACCTCTTTAGTCCGCTGGATCCCAGGGTGGCAGGTGAGTTTGGAGCTGTGAGCCCACTGGATGACCTCGGACCGGAGGTCAGGTGGAACGTACAGGCGTTCTGGTGGACAGGAACTGGGTCCGGGCTGGTCCTGGATGGCGGCTCGGACCCTCTCCTCCACCTCCCAGGTAAGTGTGGCGATGAGACGTGAGGCTGGAAGAATGGTATCGGGCTCACCAGCCTCCCTCTCCTCTCCCTGGAACTGCCGAGACAAGGCATCAGGTTTGACGTTGCGGGACCCCGGCCGATATGAGAGGGAGAAGTTGAATCTGGTCAGGAAAAGTGACCACCGGGCCTGGCGCGAGTTAAGTCTCTTGGCTGACTGGATGTATTCAAGGTTCTTGTGATCTGTCCACACCAGGAACGGTAGTTTGGTCCCCTCTAACCAGTGTCGCCACTCCTCCAGAGCCAACTTCACTGCTAGTAACTCTCTGTTACCAATATCATAGTTTCTTTCGGCCGGGGTCAACCGCCTGGAGAAAAAGGCGCAGGGGTGTAGCTTTTGGTCGATGACGGCCTTCTGAGAAAGGATGGCCCCAACTCCCACATCGGAGGCGTCCACTTCGAACACGAACTGTCGTTCGGTGTCAGGCATAACGAGGATGGGGGCCGTTGTAAAACATGTCTTCAGGGACCGGAAAGCCTCATCGGCGGCCGAAGACCACCGGAAGGACACCTTGGAGGAGGTGAGGGCCGTGAGGGGGGCTGCCACCGTGCTGTACCCTCTGATGAACCTCCGGTAAAAGTTGGCAAAGCCCAGAAAACGTTGAAGCTGCTTACGGGAGTCCGGAGTGGGCCAGGAGGTGACGGCGGAGACCTTGGCAGAGTCCATCTGGACGGTCCCCCTCCCTATGACGTACCCCAGGAAGGAGATGGACGGAACATGGAACTCACACTTCTCAGCCTTGACGAAGAGTGAATTCTCCAGGAGCCGTTGGAGAACCCTCTGGACATGGTGAATGTGTTCGTCCTTGGATCGGGAGAAGATCAGGATGTCATCGAGGTAGACGAAAACAAACTTGTTAAGCATGTCTCTGAGTACGTCGTTAACGAGGGCCTGGAAGACGGCAGGGGCATTGGTGAGGCCAAAAGGCATCACCAGGTACTCATAGTGGCCGGTGGGGGTGTTGAACGCCGTCTTCCCTTCGTCTCCCTCTCGGATCCGGACCAGGTGATAGGCGTTGCGTAGATCAAGTTTGGTGAATACTGTGGCTCCCTCCAAGAGCTCGAACGCTGAGGCGATGAGGGGCAGGGGATAACGGTTTTTCACCGTAATGTCATTCAGTCCTCGATAGTCAATACAAGGGCGGAGTGTCTTGTCCTTCTTTGTCACAAAGAATAAGCCCGCCCCTGCCGGAGATGATGAGGGTCGGATGATGCCGGCGGCCAAAGAGTCATTAATGTAAGTGTCCATGGCCCCTCTCTCAGAGGCGGAAATGGAGTACAGGCGACCTCTGGGTGGAGCAGAACCAGGCTGGAGGTTGATGGCGCAGTCGTAGGGTCTATGCGGGGGAAGAGAGGTTGCTTTGGCTTTGCTGAAGACCTCTCGAAAGTCTAGGTATTCGGCGGGGACCCCCGACATATCTGGAGCAGGACTGGAACAGGTAGATGGTGTGGACATGGTGGCTTGTTTAAGACAGACCTGATGACAAGTTGGACTCCAACCCAGGATCGCCCCCGTGGACCAGTCTATGTGTGGGTTATGACGTCGGAGCCAGGGGAATCCCAGGAGGAGCAGGTGACGAGGAGAGGACAGGATGTGAAACTGGATAGTCTCGTGGTGGTTGCCAGACAGGAGCATGTGGATGGGCACCGTCTGGTGGGTGACAGTCCCCAGGAGGTGACCGTCCAGGGCATTGGCAGGAACAGGAACTGGCAGGCGAATCCGACTGATGCCTAGCTGAAGTGCTAGGTCGTTGTCGATGATGTTAGCGTCTGAACCAGAGTCTATGAGTGTGGCAAGAGTCTGAGAGCCTTGGGGTAGCAGCAGTCGGGCCTGGCACAGGGGACGTGAGATGGAGGAGGGTTTCGATGTGTGCCTCACCAGGACCTCCTCCCTCACTGGTGAGCCTGACCCTTTTGCTGGACACTTGGAAATGAAATGTCCAGGCTTACCACAGTAGAGGCAGAGGTTCCCTCTGCGGCGCCTCTCTCACTCTTGTGGGGTTAGGCTGGCCCGGCCGATCTGCATGGGCTCAGAATCCCTCCTCGGTGTGCTGGTGGGCGGAGTTAATGACCTGGGCGGAGCTGGAGGACGAGGAGCCGGAAGCCGCTCCACTCGTCCCTGCCGTCTCTCTCGGTGTCTAGCTTGAATCCGTCTGTCCACACGGGAGGCCAGCTCGATGATATCGTCGAGAGATGCAGGAAGGTCGTAGGACACCAGCTCGTCCTTGACGTAGTCGGCCAGCCCCAACAGGAAGGCGTCCACCTGAGCCGCCTGGTTCCACTCGCTCCTCCGAGCCCGGATGCGGAAGTCAATGGCGTAGTCAGTCACCGAGCAGGATCCCTGTGCGAGACCCAGGAGACCCCCGGAAGCGTCGGGACCTCTGGATGCTACACCGAACACCTTGCGGAGTTCAGTGGTGAAGGCGTTGAAGGAGGAGCAAGCCGGCGTGTGGCGTTCCCACTCAGCTGTTCCCCACAGCCGAGCGCGACCCGTCAGGCTATTAATCGTGAAAGCCACCTTAGCTTCCTCGGAGGCGAAGGTGTGGGGCTGCAGAGCAAAAAGGATTGAACAGTTTGTGATAAATGGATTACAACCCTCTGGGTCCCCGGCGTAGCGTTCCGGGACTCCCACTCGAGCCTCTAGTACGGGACCAGGATGTGCCGGAGCTCGTGGAGGAGGAGGACCCGGAGGAGCACCCGGAGGAGCTGGCAGAGAGACGGACTGGGCAAAAGCCGTGGTGAGTTGTTGAACCTGGGCAGATAGCGTGGCTAGCGCTTGCTCCTGGTTAGCTGCTGCTAACTGAATGTTAGCCGTGGTGGAGGCTAACATCGCCTCTTGGCGCTGGAGCTGGGTCTCCACCCGGTCTAGGCGAGCCAGTGGATCGGGGCTGTGTGCTGGGTCCATTCTTTGGCCAGATTGTACTGTAATGGGTTTGGTTTGGACCCAATAGCAGCACAAGGACAGGCAGGTATCGTGGTCGGGGACAGAAGGCTGAGGTGATTTACCAGGAGATCCGTCAGGCAGGATAGTCAGAGGCAAGCAGGGTCGAAACCGGGACATCAGGCAGAGAAACGCTGGAGAGTCTGGTGCAAGCATCGAGAACAATCTGGCAATGAGTGAGTGTGGAGCTGGGGCTTAAATGCAGCCAGAGCAGAGCAGAGAGCACAGGTGAGTGGAGTTGGCTTGATGAGAGGGGTGTGTCTGATTGACAGATTGAAGCAGGCAGGTGCAGAGTAGTGAGGCAGAGATGAACTGTGACACTTTTCTGTTCAATTTTATTTTCATTGTCACAACTATCTTTTTTTTTTTTTTTAAATGTCAATGTAACCAAATCTAAGCCAATCAGACATGAACAAATCTAAAAACAATTCTGCCTTTCTTTCACATCTGAAGTCAGATAACAAAGAATAAATTGTATGGAATACATTAGAGTTGAATGAAGTTGATACAAATCTTAACCTCATGTTCATTTTAAACATGACTTATGCAAAGTCTGTTAACATTCAAGTTTAAAATGTATCACTCTTGCTCTTGTCTTTAACAAAATCATTCAGAAAGTAATATTTTGTGTCACATCTACAGATATAACACCAGCATCTGTCCTTAGAGGTTAACGTTTAGCTCATTCAAATTCTTCGTTATGTCAACCAAAAAGACAAATCTGTCAGCCATACAGTATCTGACAATCCTAGCAGGCCATAAATAATATGTCATGATGTCAGATGCTGGAGGGGAGGCTCGGGGGTGTAAGGGTGTCTGTGGCAGGGGGCAGAGGGAGGAGGGGAGGCAGAGCAGGGAGGGAGTTGAGTATCCTGACTGCCTGGTGGCAGAAACTGTCCTTGAGCCTGCTGGTTTTGGCCCGTAGACTCCGCAGTCTCCTTCCCGATGGCCTGATGGCTCTGCAGGTGAGGCGGGAGTTGAAAATGTCCAGAAGGGGGGTTAGAGAGACACCAATGATCTTCTCGGCTGCTCTCACGATGCGCTGCAGAGTCTTGCAGCAGGACACGGTGCAGGCGCCGTACCACACGGTGATGCAGCTGGACAGGATGCTCTCGATGGTGCCTCTGTAGAATGTGGTCATGATGGGGGTCGGGGCTCTTGCTCTTCTTAGCTTGCGGTTGACACTGGACATGCCTGTGGTTAGCAGTAACCTAGTTACACAGAGGAAGAAGTTCCCGTGCTTTTGCTTTACCCTCAGTCGAAAGTAATTTAATTCAGTAACAGTCAAGTTTATAGATAACACGAAAAGTAACCAGCGTTACAAAAAGTAAAGATAGAGAGCAGGTTTCACAGAGGAGACATGCTTATTTTCATGTATAGAGAACAGAAGCACTTTAAAGTGATGCCTTGTGTGCGTTGCATTTTGTTTTACAGGTAACAATGGCTGGAAATTTTTTATTATCGGCAATAAGCATCTGTTTGTCACTGCCACAGACTCCAGTCTGCACTGATAAACTTCAGAACTCCAGAGAAAAATCAAATCAGTCATAATGATCCAAAAAGTTTTTAAATCAGGTCAACATTTATATCCATATTCATATGCTCTTACTCACTTGACCACATGAGCTTTCTCTCTTTTTCTCTGAAGTCGTGAACTCTGAGGAGCCATGAGCGAGGACTTATGAGAGCGCCCTTCACTGAAGTCTTTTACCAGCCAACATGCCCCCTTATTGGATATCAATTATTAACTGGAAGCTGCAGTCGATCAGACTAATCTGATCACAACATAAATGGAGTTTCATACAAGACAGAAAACACATTAACTCCCAAGTTTAAGATTTGATTTGTTTTCTGATTCACCATCTAGTTAAAATATGTTAATTGTAGCTCAACAACAAAAAGACCACAAACAACTTTCTTAATTTACTAGAAAAGATTTTTCTTTTCATCCATTATTTCCCTTTTTTGTGTATACAATTAAAGTCAGAGAGAGGAGAGTCTGTCTACCGCAAAGAAACAAGGATTGTAAAAGGAGAATTAAAGGAGAATGTAAAATTCAGAATTCAGAATTCAGAATTATTTAGGAAAAGACAACTGCACTAGACTATGGCATTATGCAGCAGTGGATTTTATATGTGGTTGTTATTGAGGTGGTCTGTGGTAAAACTACAAAAGATTTAGAAGATGGACTACCAAAAGTGTGTCTGAGATATTTCTCCTTGTGCATTTTTATCATGTTTCATACAGGATATATAAACGTGGATAAATGTGAAAAATACGATTTCACTATCAAGGTCAGACCTGAAATAATAAAGTAATATAGACCACCTGTTACAAAAGTGAAATGAAATGGTTGGAATGTTACACTTGCCCTTCTGCCCACTCATATATGAGCATATTAAAAAATGATGGCAAAAGATGGATGATGGACCTCACACACAAATGTGATATTCATGTTTTATACATTATTTTCAATGGCCAGTATATGTTCTAGCCTATCTAGTTATTAACAACATTTAGAGAAAGTCTTTCAGTCCAGCAGAGAGCAAACGTGAACACTTCTGTATGTCAAAGCAGCTCCACAGTCAACAACACAGAACTAATACAGAGAACTGCAGGAGATGAGCAACGAGCCATGAGCAGTTCATCAAAGTTTAGAAGAAAGCAGTTCAGTGAGGACACAGAGCAGGTTTCACATAGGTGATGAGCACTACACTACACTACTTACACTTCATATCTCATTCACCCATTAACACACATTCATACTGTCGAAGAAATCATCGAGTGAACTGACGGTCACAGAGGGTATCTGAGCCAGTGAGTTGACCCAGAGCAAATGAAGTGGAGCACTTTTATACAGAAAGACAACCGTGATCAAAGAATATGTAAAAGGGTAGGGACTGGGGGGCATTTGCATTAAGACCTGAAGTCATCAAGTAAACAATAGACATCACCTGATTAGCGAGTCTGCACTGTCCCCAATGTACAGTATACAGGTATTGTGTTGATCAAGGAACCAACCTGGTAGGGGGCTAAAGGTTTCCCCTAGATATTACTTGATTCAGTTAGTCTATACTATGTTAAATGTGTATTTTCTTCATCAATCCATACTTTTTTTTTTTTTTTTGAACACTGAATCAAGATAAAATTAAAATGAACAAAGAATACAACAAATGAGAAAAATGTAAAACTTAAAACAAACAACAAACAAAATAACATAATGGTGTTAATAACTCAAGTGGTTGATTCAGTGGTAGGGGGTTTAAAGAGTCTTGAGACAAACAATCAAAATACTTAACAATGAGGACAACAGAACCAAGCAGGACAATTACAAAATTAAATAACCAATGTCTCTAACTTTTCCTTAAAAGTCAAACAAACCAATGGTTACCAGATTGTCTTGGCTGTATTATTCAGATTGTTGATCGTATAGCATTCAGTTTTGATGACAGCACAATTTTCTCCTTGAGAGGCCAGTAGGAAATTTAATCTGGCATGGTTTGGTTAAGCCATCATTGTTACTGTCTGTTGTCTTCATGTTGTCTTTTGTGATGAAAAATTGCAAAATCTTAACCCTTTAACGCCTGAATTTATATAGCTGTATATAAAAAAATGTTTTATGTGTGTTTTTGCGTTTAAGTAGATGGTAAATTATGTTGAGATTGTTAATTTGATAGAAATTTCGGTATGTTGCAAATTTGCAACAACAGGCATAATGATAAATGAAAAGTACTTGCCGAAGGTTCCTAGGTCCGTATCGAATATGTGCTAACCGGCATTGGGGGAATGCAGGCGCTATCTCGGCCGCTATAACGGTTTGTCGCATATTCGTGCCATTCGGCACTAAAGGGTTAAACTTCTTGGAAAAAGTTTCTTATATGATCTAAGGTTACCATAACTACATAAGATGGAATGAGGGTAACAAAAATTATATCCATAGTGTTCGTGTGTGTGCGATTGGTGTGTGCCTGTGTATGCGTGCATGCATGGCTGTAAAGTGAAGCTCATGTGCCAAAACAGCAGTGGTTAGACAGCTACTTGAATCTTGCTACAGAACATGTCAACCTCCATATTCAGATGCTCAACCTAACAGCAAAACAAATTTACAGAAACATGCTTACAACTTGGTAAAAGAATTACTTTGGTCACTGTAGCAAATTTCCTGTTTAACTGTACTGAGGGTGTATTTTATAGAACTTAATTCATGTTATTTTAAGGCTTAAGGCTCAACATAATCAACAGCATGACTGTTTTGATTAACAGATAGGTGTTGTTACGAATGGCTCGTTTGAGCACTCAGTTATTGTTCAGTCCACTTTAGGTCCACAATGATTCTTGTCTTAGCCCATGTTTAGAGTGGTCAGGAGGTGGTAGAGGCAAAACTGTCAAGATGACGAGGGTCAGAGCCAACACAATGACCTTCACAACGGCTCTTCGGAAACCTGTTGGGGACGTCGCAGATATGACATCCATTCATTATGCAGTCCATGGTATACCAGTTTCTTGGTATAGTAAGTGGCACAGAGAGGATTGGCATTGTTGGTATCACTTCATTTGGACCACATATCCCAGACCATCATTTGGAAAATGTCCATATGCTTTTGTGCCCCAAACCCAGTATACCCATTTGGGTACTGGTACAGAGCAAAGATTCATCTTCTGGACTCAACAATTAAATTCTCTGATGAAACGACTGTGGAGTCATATTGAATATTCCTTGGTGAAAGGTTCTCTTTTACCTTCAACATGTCATTTTAATGGCTTTGGTAAGGGTTAGGAGTGTTGCGATAAGAGCAGTTGGCATGGAGTTGTTTGCAGAATGATTGTCCCGTGTGTAAAGAGAGGGAACAAGTACAATGTCTATAGGTGCCGTTGAAGTTTGAAGTGTCACAGGGGTTTATGGGCAAAGCCATCAATAAGAGTCCATTTCCTGTACTGTGTGGGATGAATCCCAATACATGATAGTTCTTAGGGTTTGGGCTGTCATTTTTTTAACTGGAGATAGGTTAGGGTTGTGGCTCATATCATCTTAGGTTTCAAATATTTTTATTAGAGCACATTGCAACATTGTTATATTATCTACATCATAACAAGAGTATAATGTATATCCATATAGAAATGTGTGCAGTTAGGACATACTGTCCTCTTTTTGTTTTTAGAACATAACAACAATGGAAAATGAATAACAGATAAACATACAGAGTACAGAAAAGCAAACGAACAAAAACAAAACCTAAATAAATCCCTCCCTCCCACCCTACCCAGCCTTACCCTTCCGTCTAAATACTACTTTATTATAGTTAGGGGGAAACATTAATTTCCACTACCAGGTGTGAGGTGACCAAATTTTTTCAAAGAGTGGGATCCATAAGAGTATATTTTATTCTCTCTAAGTGGAGAGTGTTAGTAATATCACTAAGCCACATCTTTGTGGTGGGTGTTTCTTTATTTTTCCAATTGCATTTCTTTGCGATGATGAGACTATAGGAGAGGAGACATTGTTGGTAGTTGTTTAACCTTTCAATATCGTCTGAAATTCCCAAAATAATAATGTGTGGATTAGGCTCCAACTGTATGTTAAGTATTTTAGAGATTAAACTGAAGATATTAAACCAAAAGATCTTAACCTTGGGACACAGAACGAAGCTGTGAAGCAACGTGTCTTCTGCAACAAGGCATCTGTCACAAATAGGGGATATCTCAGGGTATATTCTGTGTAACCTCTCCTTCAGAATAGTGAAGACGATGTAGAATCTTAAAGTGAATTAGGCAGTGCCTAGCATTATTAGAACAACGATGAGTATGTTCCAAACTCTTTTCCCATAGAGGGTCCGGAATCTCAGTGCCCATTTCTTCCTCCCATTTTGTTTTTATTAAAGTGGAGATCACTGGACTGATAGACTGCAAAGTGTCATAAATATAAGATATCGATTTTTCTGAGCAAGACATGGGCCGGAGGCATCTATCAAGACAAGAGCCTGAGAAAGTCTCAAAATTTTGCAAATATTTTCTTACATAGTCTCTAATTTGCAAGTATCTAAAGAAACTATTACCCGGTATATTATATTTACTCTGTAATTGTGCAAAGGATGCAAAAATGCCTTTAATGTATAACTCTCCTATTGTATGGATGCCTCTGTTCTTCCAGAGATTAAAAGTATTATCCAGAGTGGATGGAGGAAACGTAGGGTTTCCAGTGATAGGTAATGCATAAAATATGGGTTTCAACTTGAAGTGTGATTTAATTTGTTTCCAAATACGCACTGTACTGTGGATCATCACATTGCTATTGTACAAAGACTTCTCAATAGTGTAAGGTGCCAGAAGGATGGCACCTATAGAGTTAGGCTGGCATGCCTCTTGTTCTAATTCGAGCCAGTTTGGTGGGGTAGCTGTGTTATCCAGCCAGTATGCCATAATCTTGATTTGTGAGGCCCAGTAATACAATAAAAAATTCGGGAGTGCCAAGCAAGTGTAGGAGCCCCAGATCAGCTGTGCACTCGATCAACCTCTCCACTTTGTCCTGAGAAGAAGAGAAAACAAAAACAACCAGTATCTTGCGAAAAACATCTGATACAATATAACATAATCAGATACTAAGCAACTACTATTATCAGATAATCATAGATCAGGCGTGTCCAAAATCCGAGTGTGAACCAAAAACATCTTTCCACTATCACTCAATATTATTCCAATTATCCCCCTTTGTATCTTATTGTTCATTTTACTCCCCATATTACTATCCATACTGGTCCCTATTCAGAATTTTGAGCACCTCTGCTCCAGGCAACAAGGCTGATTCCCATTAACAAATGGATATGTATTTAAACAATTCAATTATCAAACCAAACACAAAAGAAATCAAATAAACATGCATACATAGATTACTCAAATACTAAATGAATGAGTATCAAAACTATCACTACCCTAACATAGTCATCTTAATATATGATGACACTCTAATAAGATCAAAAACTCAAAATGGATACATTTCCATCACATAACCTCCTATCACTACTTCCTCATTGTCATTATCCAAGTCATCTTTAGTTAATAATGGCATCTGGGTTTGTCCTTCAGTCATCACCACTCCAATCCATCTAAGAATCATAGCTTTAGCAAAGGTCAGCATTAGTGTACAAAAACAAAACATCACACACAGTGATAAGACAAATGCATTGACACAGAAGCAGAACCCAATCCCCCAACTTTGCTCTAACTATAGTCTCTAAAGCGCTTAGGTTTGACCTTCTTTCGGACTGGTCTTGGGCTTCTTGGTTTACTTGCACCGCTGGGTTCTCTTGGAGGAGCATCACATTCCTCTGGAACCTCTGGTGGAACATTTTCCGGGGGGTCTGACCCCTCTGGAGCATGCTGTAAGTCAACTTCACTGAACCTTTTTTCTTGCCCATCGGTTGAGAGGTCAGTCTTAACACTAACAGGCACATGAACATGATCATCATGAGTATCCATGGCATGGTTAGTCTGCTCCTCTGGATCGTCTTCATCATGATTTTGCGGACGTGGTGTCTCCTCTCTTGGAGCCTTTACACAATGTGTTAAGTGATACCACGTTGGAGACCCTTTAACCTGCACCGCCGTTCCTGTACAGCGGACAACCTCAAATGGTCCTTCTCGATGAGCGTTGAACCATTTTCTTCTGAACACCTTCACAAACACCTTGTCTCCAGTACTCCTATAGTATTCTTTTCTGTCTCTCTGTTCTCTTCTCCAACCTCCTGCTGTTGTTGTTCCTGTTTCTTAGAGACATACGCAGACATACTCCTACGTAGAATAGTTAAATACTTAACGTATGCTTTCATCTCATCTTCCAATAGAGACAAGCTTGGTCCTGCATGACGTCCACTACATATATTATTACTGTCATTAATGTTACCAGATCTCCATTACAGTTTATAGTAACTTAGTTAATGATTTGCTGCTGCTGTGCATCTGTGTCTCTCTATCTCTATCACAGGTTCCACTGCTACTGTAATCATTTTATCATTCATTGTAATCCATTGTCATTTTTCATTGTAATTACACAAAATGTTTCTGTTGACTTGTTGACTGTACACGTGACATCTATTGCACGTCTGTCCGTCCTGGGAGAGGGATCCCTCCTCTGTGGCTCTTCCTGAGGTTTCTTCCACTTTTTTCCCTGTTAAAAGGGTTTTTTGTGGGCAAGTTTTTCCTCACTCGAACCGAGGGTCTAAGGACAGAGGGTGTCACTCCCTGTACAGACTGTGAAGCCCTCCGAGGCAAAATGTATTTTGCGACTTTGGGCTATACAAATAAAATTTGATTGATTGATTGATTGACCTTTACCGCTCGTACGCAAACAAGGAGTTGGCATTCGTCTGCCTGTAAGCAACTCATGCGGTGTCATATGCAGCTCACGCAACTCAGTTGAACGACACACCATTAATGCAAGTGGAAGCGCTACTACCCAATTTAATCCCGTATGTTGACAGATTTTAGCAACTCGGTTTTTAATTACTCTGTTCATTTTTTCACAAATTCCCTGACTTTGGGGATGGTAGACCGCTCCAAGACGCTGTTTGATTCCTAGTTTTTGTAGAATCAGCTTCACTGTTTTATCTACAAACTCACGTCCATTATCGCTACTTATGCGATCAGGTAAACCACATCGAGGTAAAACTTCACAACACAAGAACTTAGCAACAGATTGAGCATCTTTCCTATGACATGATCAATTTGCTCAAGCAAGTATGGTGCCCAAAAACCATACTCTTTTGTTATTTTCCTTCTAACTTCCCCCCTTGCAACATGGGCTTGCCCATGTGCCTCCTGAATCATTAGACCCAGCAAATCAGGGGTGCCACTATCAGTCCTAGCACCTCTCTACTTCTTTTATGCAATCATGGGACTCCGACTTCGACTCCGACTTCCTCCAAGGTTGGCAAAGTCTCAGCTGGGTTCACTGTAGTACATCTAGCTAAGGTAACCTCCTCCTGTTCTAAAAGTCTATAATAGTCTCTGAGCCTAGGCATGTTCGCGGCAATGAACTTCTCTCACACTCTAGCTGGTTCCAATAGCTCTTGACTCAAATTTCCAATCCAGAACACTAAAGAAACATCAGTCTCTGTTGTCATAAATAGTTGATGACAATGGTCAAAATGCACTTCAAACTGACACTAATATAAGTATCATGATCTTCTGATTTTTATAGCAGAGCTCAATTGGTGTTGTGGTGGGAATCAGCTGTTTAACACCCCCAAATACGATTGTCCGCACAAATTTGCCAGACATGGAGAGGTGAGTAGCATCTTTAGGACGGATACAGGTAAAAGCAGCTCCGCTATCAACCATTGCTCTCAAAGGTTGATCATTTACTTTCACCACAATTGTTGGATCTTGTTCCGGCCCTGACACTACCAGCTGACACCTTCCCCACGGATCTTCCGGGCATCCCTAGAATCCCGGTTCTGGGCCCCTGTTGGGGTTTACCGGTTCTCTGGGTGGATATGGTTGCCACCTAGATCTTCCTCTGAAGCTTCCTCTGGTAAATTCTCTACTTGGCTGACTACAATCACGCACAAAATGTCCAATCTGTCCACAGTTATAACATTCTTCTGAAGGCTGTTGAAAGCCTGAATTGAAATTTCCTCTTCCTCCTCTTCCTAAGTTTCCTCGGCCTCTTCCTCTCCTTACTTGTGACTGCCCAAGAACTGCATCCAGAATGGAAGTAAGCAGCTCCTGCTGCTGTTGTGGCTTTGCCGATTGAAGCTGAGTCTGGTCTGGCTGTGGCTGATTCTGTTGAGGAGGACCTTGGCTTTGCATGACTAGGGCCTGCTTCTTCTCTTTCTTTTTGTTATCCATTAGTTGCATTTGAGTGAGTTTCCTAAGAGTCTCTTGGTCCTGCTGTCTCTCTTCCAACTCCCTTTGAGTTCGCCACCCTTCTTCCTCTGCCAATTTCCTTCTAATCTGGGTGGAGTATTGTCCTGGAGATGGAGTATGCTGACACTCCCAATCACCATTGTCACTGTTGCTGGTATCATCATCTTTTACATCTATTTTCCCCAAAGGCTGTTTTCCTCTCCTCTCAGCTCTGGCCAATATCTTCTTCACTGAGGGATCATATCCTCCAAGTGGCCTAGTGTCATCATCACTGTCATACTCATGCTTCCTGGAGGTTGCTTTCCCTGATCCAGGTTCTTTTGGCTTCTTTTTTATCATCCCTGGTTTCTTGGACTTGGTGTAAGGACGCATCACTATGGTTGTTGTAGCTTTTCCTTCTTCAATCACTCTTCTCTCATCATCTTCAATATAGTATGCACCATCATGACTCAGAACTGGAAGTTGGGGATAAATATCAGCTGATTTAATTTCACCTTTCTTCTCATAAGGTGGGGGGTCCTTGATCGGTGGTGGCAACATCACTGGTGACTGATGTGAAAAAGGTGTTTTGATCTCTGCCATTAACTTCCCTGCTTTCTCCAAATTTTCTTCTATCATTGTTGGAACTTTCTCCTTTTCCTTGCTACTTCCTTTCTGTGATATCTTTGCAATATCTTTAACAAGTGGATTATTTTTCTGTACTATATCCACAGGAGTGATCACCTTTAGAGTGTTAGTGTCCTTTTTCGGCATCTTGCAATAAATTGATTATGTAGTAATTAACAATAATATATATGTTTTCTTTTTTTTCTTTTTTGGCTCCAGAGCCTGGAATCAAAGGAGAGAAGCCCCAAAATTCAAATATCAATACTTCAACAACAAATTTGCAGTATCTATCTATCTATCTATCTATCTATCTATCTATCTATCTATCTATCTATCTATCTATCTATCTATCTATCTATAAACTCCCAATTACCATTACTACACTCAAATGATTGAGTGACTAATCAAACAACAATACACTGCTTATTCACATATGATCAATCAGTTGCCAAGTTCTCATTCATATAACCGATTTCCAACATATGGTGCATATATGCGTTTTATAGCATATGTGTGTTTTTTATTAATAATTCGCACTGGCCTTTTGTGGAGCTGACAACGGCGGAGCGCAGACAAACCCCCAGTGCACTAGACGTTCGGGATGTCTCTCTTCAAAGGCCCCACACGTGGTGGTCCACTCAACTTTAGGACTCTCGGGCAGATATAGATAAAAGGCAAAAACAAACAAAACAGAAATTCAATGCCTTATTCAACACATTTTCTTTATATAAACAATTAACTGATTCAACATTGTATATTAATCAGTTATTTATATCAACTAGATTAACCCTATTTGAAAAGACAGGTATTAAATATGTAAGTAATCACAATGTATATCTCATTATATATATATATATATATATATATATATATATATATATATATATATATATATATATATATATATATATATATATATATATCTCGTTTTTACGCATACCTATGTATACATTCAAGCTAAAGACTTAATCAATCATCTTAACACAGAACCCTTTTTAATTGCAGCATTAACTTTTTCCCCGTTTTATCTGCCAACATACTGGATCATTTATAAATTTAGAGGATCTTGATCAAATAATTTTATGAAAAAACAATGGCTAGTCACAAATAGAAAACTTTATCAGGCTTCAATTTAACCCCCCTTTTCAGATTTTGACCTGCACGCTGCAGCACCAGAGGTGCAGGTGTTGTGTAGCGGTGGTGCTGGACCCAAAATGCAGACAAAACAACTGAGGGAGATGGAGCAAAACTGAAGTTTAATATGAACTGAGGGGTGAGGGGACGTCTCCTGACGTAGGAAAGGTTGGGGAGGCAGGCAAGCACGGGGGGGGGGTTGGAGCAGGGAACGAAGGAGGGGGAAAGCGTGGCAGGGAAGGCGAAGCTGAAGGGTGCGGTGGCAGGGAGGCTTGGAAGTCCTTGAGCTGGATCCTGAGGGCAGAGAACACAGGTAAGAAAGACTGGAAATCTCAGGTAGAAGTTCACAAAGGTAAACAGGCCGATCTACCACGTAGCGGTGACAATCTGGCAGCGAAGACACAGGAGACCAGCCTTTAAGTACAGCTCTGGATGATGATGATGATGAGTCTCAGGTGTGCACAGCCAGCTCCTCAGCCACCTGGCAAACCACACCCATCTCCTGCTAAGAGAGCACAGAGCCCAACCCCCAGCCTCAACACACCACAGCAGGCAGGGAGTGACTTCTACGTCTGTGTAATCTTTAGCTCTGCCTAACACTCGCACATGCGCAGTTCAGTGTCGGGGTAATTTTCAAAGAGAGCAGAACTGCTGTTCTGAGGTGGAGCTGGTTACAGCACTCCACTTCTTTCTAACAAACAAACCACATTTATAACCTAGGCAAGCACAGAACAAACAGTAACACAGAACAAAAGTCACAGACTAACACAAAACATAGTCCTAATTTGAAGCTTCTTATTATTATTATTTTGCTGTAATCCAATTTCTTCTTTTCTTTACTTTTATAGGCTTTAGGCTTTTAGGCTTTACTCTTTAATCTCTATCTTACTTCTTTACTTTATTTTACTCATAGTCTGCAGACTTTCTCTTCTCTATTACTTCTTCACTTTATCGACAGCTGTATTCTTTCATGCATGCTTGGGTTCTTCAGCGACTTACAGAAAGCGTCCCCCACATGCACTGTCACAGCCCACATGCATTACTCGGGAAATGTGTGTTTTTTCATTCATCCCTCCATTTACTCTTATTGTTTATGCAAACTTGAGTTCTTCAGTGACTTACAGAAAGCGTCCCCCACATGCACTGTCACAGCCCATTTGCATTTATCAACACATTCATTCTCTAGCACCTTTTATGCTTCTTAATTTTCCCCCATTCACTTTTTCCTCTATCATTGTATTAACCAATCACACACATTTCACTGTCCTTCTACCAATACAATGACGGCACACTACTTAATGCCTATGCCTCTTCTTTTTAGCCTATTTTAACTTTATTACTTTTGTTTGTTTTATCAAAATTTAGAACGGCCTTCTCTTCACAATCATCCACCAGCCTTTCCTCCACAGGATTCTTTTTCTTGCGAACCCACCACTTTGCAAAGAAAACAGCTATACACAGTACTAAAACCCAAATTTGAGGCTAGCTCACCTCCTTTTTTGAGCTCTGGTTTTGGACTTTACACTGTGTCGAGTTGATTCCCGCAGGCGGTTTTGCGCAGTCAATTCATCCTCTTCGTGACGCCAATTATGTCGTGACTTTTCCATGGCTGCAGATGTCGGTCTGTGGATGCTTGAAAAGAAAAGAGCCGCAACTCATCTTGACTTGAATAATTAGGACTTTATTCAAAGAAACAAGTGAGTTTGGGATGCATCCCTTGATCAAAAATACTTCAACTCTTCATGCCGAATGTTCCAAATTGTTCCAAATTCTCCTACATCGTTCCAAAAATCTCGTGCGCCTCTTCTCCTGGGCTAGGTCTTATACTCACAGAAGAAACATGAATAAACATTCTTAAACTGACCATTTAAGGTACCAACTTCCGTCATTATCTTTCATAACTTACTTCACCGCATCTGTTTCATTACCTAAGAAAGAGATGTCCAAAGGTTATCTCACAAACTCTATAACTCAGAGAGAGAAAGGTAAAAAGTTCAGCTGAACCTCACACCATTCTCCCCAGAGAAATCGTAAATACTATAGAATGTTTATTCTTCATGTAGAGAGACAGAGAGAGATCATAAATACTAACGAATGTTCAGTCTTCACAGAGGGAAAGGTTATAGTAGGTTATTTCAAGTATGCACTTCATATGCACTCCATAGTCAGCTGTAATCTTTAGAGAGATCAATGAAATACTATAAAAGACCTATAAGAAAATACACCACAAGAGATTGCACTTATTTAAGAAATCTTGCATAGCTGTATAGTCTGTATCGTTTTTGGAAGTGTACAAATTTTTGTAAAATTGGAGAAATCGATCATTAATGTCCTTGGGTTTAATCAGAATCTCACCTTTATCAGATTTAATTTTATGTAATGTGCAATCATTTTCCTGTTTTCTGAGTTGCCGGGCTAAGAGTCTATGTGGCTTGTCATTAAACTCAAAATGTTTTTGTTTTGTATATAAAAATGCCTTACTAATCTTTGCCGAGAGTATCTTATTATATTCATATTTTAAGGCTGATATCTCTTTATGCAAGTCACTGGAGGGAGTTTTGGCATTTTCTTTATCCAGGAGGTTAATTTGGTTGTCTAGTTCAAGTAATCTAGCTTTGTTCATTTTCCTTCTAGATGCTTCAAATGAAATGATAGAGCCTCTAATAAATGCTTTGAATGCCTCGCATAGAACAGAAGGGGTGGTTTCTGAATTATCATTAGTATCAAAATAGAGGGATATCTGAGATTTTAAATAATCAAAGAATTCTTTTTCGGTTAGTAAAAGAGGGTTTAGCCTCCAGTTTGTCTGTGGCTTCACAATGTTTTGAATATTCAGAGTACACATAAGGGGACTGTGATCTGAGATCAAAATGTTGTGGTATTTCGTATTTACAGCATATGGCGTTAGTTTTGCATCTATGAGAAAAAATCTATCCTGCTCTAAGAGTTATGTGTTGCAGAATAAAAGGAGTAATCCCTACCAGTCGGATTGGCTATTCTCCAAATATCAGACAGATTAGTATTTTTGATAAATGTATTAAGAAAGACACTTGAATTACTCTTCTCTGCTCTGCGAGTGGAAGATCTGTCTAAATACGGATCTAACACACAATTGAAGTCCCCTGCAATAATCAAATTCGTTTGGGATAAATCTGGTATAAGAGAGATTACCTTCTGAAAAAATGATGGATTGTCTATATTCGGAGCGTATATGTTCATCAAGGTGAGAGGTGTAGAATATATTTCCCCAGTTACAATCAGAAACCGACCTTCCTTATCAGATATTGTATCTTTGTGAATGAAGGGAATGCCTTTCCTTATCATAATTGCTGTACCTCTTGCTTTAAAATGAAATGATGAGTGGTATACATTATTGATCCATTTACACCTTAATCTGATATGAGAGTCTTTTTTCAAGTGGGTTTCTCGTAAGAATATCAGATCTGGTGCTAATGATTTAGCACCAGATGTCTCCCACCGGAGACTGTCCTTTGTTACCCAAATATCAAGCCGTGGGTAACAAAGGAAGTCAAAACCATCCTCAATGACAAGAAGAGGGCTTTCACAGCTGGCAGCAGGGAGGAGGTGCGAACAATCCAGAGGGAGCTGAAGGTGAAGATCAAGGAGGCCAAACAGAAGTATAGGAGGAAGCTGGAGTGGAAACTCCAGCAGAACAACATGAGGGAGGTCTGGAGTGGAATGAGAACCATCACTGGCTTCAGACCAACCAGCAATAGAGGAGTTGGGGGCAACGTGGACTGGGCAAACGAGATGAATCTGTTTTTTAACAGATTTGACTCTGTGACCTCGGCTCATCCTCCCATGGGCTCCTCTGCTGCATGCCTGCAGTTAGCGCCCACTCCACTCTCTCTCCCTCCCCCCCTCCTACAGCCCCCTCTTCCTCCAGTGATGGCCCCCCGCACACCTCCTCCTCCCCTGGCTCCCAAGGTGATGACACTCTCCAACACAACACCTCTACCCCTCCCCCACCGGTCACCTCCTCACTCCACATCACCGCTGATCAAATCAGGAGGCAGCTGAAGAGACTCCATGCAGGCAAGTCCGCAGGACCTGATGGTGTGAGCCCCAGGGTTCTGAAAGCCTGTTCCCTCCAGCTATGTGGAGTGCTACACCACATCTTCAGCCTGAGTCTGAGTCTTCACAGGGTCCCCGTACTGTGGAAGACGTCATGCATCGTTCCTGTGCCCAAAATGCCGCGCCCCAGCGGATCCAAGGACTACAGACCCGTGGCACTGACGTCACACATAATGAAGACCCTGGAGAGACTCATCCTGGATCAGCTCCGGCCCATGGTGAGACCACTACTAGACCCCCTCCAGTTCGCCTACCAGCCCCGACTAGGAGTTGAGGATGCCATCATCTACCTGCTCAACCGTGTCTACGCTCACTTGGACAAGACGGCGAGCACTGTGAGAGTCATGTTTTTTGACTTCTCCAGTGCATTCAATACCAACAGGCCAGCTCTACTGAGTGAGAAACTGACAGCAATGCGGGTGGAGCCCCCCCTTGTGTCCTGGATTGTGGATTACCTGACTGGCAGACCACAGTATGTGCGCCTGCAGCACTGTACGTCAGACAGACTGATCAGCAACACTGGGGCACCGCAGGGGACTGTCCTCTCTCCCTTCCTCTTCACCCTGTACACCACGGACTTCAGCTACTGCACAGAGACCTGCCATCTTCAGAAGTTTTCTGACGACTCTGCAGTAGTTGGACTTATCAGTAAGGGTGAGGAGACTGAGTACAGGGGTGTGGTGGACAACTTTGTCACGTGGTGTGAGCAGAACCATCTGCAGCTCAACGTGGCAAAAACTAAAGAACTGGTGGTGGACCTGAGGAGGACCAGGGCTCCAGTGACCCCTATCTCCATCCGTGGGGTTAACGTGGACTTAGTGAAGGAATACAAGTACTTAGGGGTGTACTTGGACAATAAACTGGACTGGACTAAAAACACAGACGCACTCTACAGGAAGGGTCAAAGCCGTCTCTATTTTCTGAGGCGGCTGAGGTCCTTCAACATCTGCCGGACAATGCTGCGGATGTTTCACGAGTCTGTGGTGGCCAGTGCCATTCTCTACGCTGTGGCGTGCTGGGGCAGCAGACTGAAGGTGCGGGACGCCAACAGACTAAACAAACTCATCCGCAAAGCCAGCCATGTTGTTGGAGAGGAGCTTAACTCCCTGACAGCAGTGTCAGAGAGAAGGATGTTGTCCAGGATTAGGTCCATACTGGACAACTCTCTCCATCCTCTCCATGACTTGCTGACCAGCCACAGAAGCACATTCAGCAAGAGACTCATTCCACCACACTGCACCACAGAGCGCCACAGGAAATCATTCCTGCCTGTGGCCATTAAACTGTACAATTCTTCTGTACAATAAACCAGCTCGCTATGGCCTGTACAATTAAGCAGCTTACTTCTAAAAGCAGCTTATTTCTAGGTGCAATATCACCTCAACAGAGACTTATTTATTGTATATTGTATATTCTTCTGTATATATTGTTAAGATGGGGGGGGGGGGGGGGTTTGGAGGTTTATTCTTATAGTTTTTAACTTTGTAATTCTGTTTATATTTAACATTGTAATTTTTGTAATATTTAAATTGTAATTTATCTTTTTCTCCTATTTTAAGTTGTTGTATTGTATTATTCTGGCTGCTATAATATTCTTTACCTTTGTACACTGGAGCGCTGTGACGAAAGAATTTCCTGCAAGGGATTAATAAAGTATATTCTATTCTATTCTATTCTATTCTATTCTTCTATTTAAGATGAGCAAAGATTTTACCTCTTTTAATTGGGTTGTTAAGTCCACGCACATTCCAGCTAGCTAAGGTTAGACCCTTCCTTCCTTCTCTTGTATTCAGATCATCTTGTATTGGCATATCAGAAAAAAGTAGAGTAAATAAGTGTTCCAATTAGTACACCTTCAAATTGTGATTTTATAGTAGTAAAACGGCTAAGTCCCATCCCTCCCTTCCCCTTCCTATAAGCTCTTTTAAACCCCCTGGAACAAACTGAGTAAACAAAGAACAAGAACATTTCTAGCCAGTACTAAACAAACATATGGCACGAAAGTACTTCGGGAAGTGTTAAAAAAAAAAAGATAATAATGAGAGAAAATAAAAGGAAAAGAAAAGAAGTTAGTCTAACCAAAAACTATTACTTCCCTGAGCTGTTACTGTTAACCCTTGTTAACCTTAGTAACTAGAGCTTCTCAAATAGCTCGTCAGATTAATTTGAATAAAACAAAAACATTTACGCTGTCAGGTATAAAATGATGTGTGGCCTAACGCACAGTCTCACCATATTTTGATGGATTGAACCCGTATGTATAACTGCTCGCTATCCACCCAGCTGGGCCACCTGGTGTGTCTATTCCTCTGTCATTGTCTATTGTGGCTGTCCAAAGTGTTTCTCGGCGTAATCTTGAGCTTCCTTCGGGTCGGTGAACGACATTTTCACTCCTCCGTGTGTCACCATCAGCCTGGCAGGATAAATCAGTCCGTATCTGATGTCTGATCTTCCTCGTAACATTTCTCTAACTTTAGTGAACGCAGCTCTCTGTTTGACCACAGAAGGAGGGAAGTCTGGAAATATGTGTATTTTCCGCCCCTGGTATTCCAGCTTATTCTTTTCCATGGCCCTACGTAGTATTTCCTCACGGACGTGGTAGTAGTGAAGTCTTAAGATGAAGGGTCGTGGAGGGTCCTCTGGTTTCGGTTTCTGGCGGTTTATCCTGTGTGCGCGATCTATCAGTGGTTGCTCCGGCAGAGACAGCGCTTCGGTTAGGAGTTGTGAGATGAACTCTCTGGGCCGTGGTCCCTCTTTTCCCTCCGGTATTCCTATAATCCTAATATTGTTCCGTCTGGAGCGCGCCTCGAGGTCCTCACATTTTTCATCCAGGTGTTTAACTTTAGTTGTCAGATGATCCACTGTAGATTGCAGTGTGGAGAGGATGTCAGAGTGGGATGAAGCGCTTTCTTCTAGCTCTTTTAGAGCAGTCTCGTGCACTGCTGATATGCCTCTCAGCTCAGAAATAGATTTCTGGACGTTTTCATTAAGTGATGAAATCTCGCCCCTGATGGTAGCAGAAACTTCTGTGATACGGTTTTCTATGGTGGCACAAACCTCTGATCTGATCCGGTTCACATCTGCGCTTAAAGCAGCGATGGCCGCGAGCACCGTCTTATGATATGAGGAAGAAGACTCACAGGATGACGAGTGAAGACCCACAGGATGAAGAAGGAAGACCCAAAGTGTGATGAGGGGTCTTGTCAATCTCTGGTGGAGGAGACGTTTTCTTCCATGGATGTGTGGATCCAGATGTAGTGGTCTTCACAGTCCACTGCCATGTTGGTGGTCAGCAGGAGGTGTTGGTGTTTTGTACCAACGTGGCTTTCAAGGTTTTCAACGTTCTTCCTTTGGAACTCTCTGTTGACTCAGACTCAGTCCCCTGGATGGATGTTGTGGCACAGATTGTCACTAGGAGAAGACTGGACAGCTTTTACTTGTCTGTGGAACAGCTGAACAGCAGAGGTTATAGCAGAACAAAAACATTATGGCTTGAACCATGGCATGGAGATCCATATTCTTCATGCATAGCACTGAGTTGCTTGATATAGTCATTGGAGTGGGTGCTGAACTCATTGACATTAAGGTCAGAAGTAACAGCATCGTCTATTTCAGACTTCTGTCTGAGTTGATGCTCTGTGGAATGTTGAATCTGGGAACAATGTCTTTCAGCAGACATTTTCCTGTGGAAACAGTGTCAGTTTTCTTGCAATTCCTGGCTTCATGCCAGTTTGACCAAAAACACATACATACAAGAATTTTGTCATAACAATCACATTTTTGCATATAGATAAAATCAATTTGCATCATTTCAAAAGGTTCCCGTGGGGAAGGATGTGTCAACACCGTTGTCTGTACGGTTGTACCTGGGTTATATGACAAATTAGGCATTTTTCACACTACTTTTGTGCATAGGTTGGAAATCCTGGAGCACCAGTCTACCAGTCTTTCAACATTATCAGACACATCCCCCCTTTGGCCACATGTGACAAGCTATGTGACATGTGAGCCAACGGAATGGGGGGGGCCAGGGGGGCCATTGGCCCCCCCACTTTACGGCCCTGCCCAACCACGCCCGGTTCCACCAGTCGCACATCACCATATGCCATTAGGCCAGGACCCGACTGTACTGACAGGCTGTGACCTCTCTCTCTCTCTCTCTCTCTCTGTGTCTCGCTCTCGCTCTCGCCCTCGCTATCTAATCTAATAAATAAATAAATATATATTTTTTAATCTTAATTTAGCCTATTCAAAACGGAGTGGGCACTTTCTGTCTATTGATCGCGCAGCAGCTGTATACATACACATACACACACGCACGCACATCGCTGTCCACGGTGTTGTGACTGACTCCTGAACCGGCTCTATAAGCACTGATGCGGAGGGTTTTCTATCATGCTCACGGGCTCAAAGAGAGACAGTGATGCACACAAGCCCAATGACTGAGATAAACTAAATTAAATTTTTTGGGGTGTTTTAGCTCTTTTCTCAGAGCGGAATGAAAGCAAATGTACGGAGCCCGTCTGGTGACATGGGTGGAAAAAAAAATTCTGTGGCCACGAATTAATAACGTGTGGGAACGAGATCCTATTCTGTGGCCATGATTTGTTTAATGCGTGGGAACGAGATTATTCAAGTTCCAGATTGATGGGATGGTGTCCTGTTTTGGAGCGGCCGTCAATTGTGCAGTAAATGCAGGAGAAAGGGCTTCTCAATCCGTGGCAGCGGCAGCTAGAAGCTTGCTGCCACTACTAAAAACCAAAAAACTAAAAACAAATGCCCATAACAGCAGCAGTTGCCGTGGCAGGGCAGTGGTAACTGCCTCAGACACCAGCAGCTGCCAAAGAAACCGGCAGGTGCCACTACTAGCTGCCGCTGCCACGAATTGAGCCAGCCCTGGCTGGGAAATTATACTTTTATATTTAAGATTATAAACCTGTAAACCAACTAGGATCGGGGCTGTACATCAAAACACTCTGTCGACCTGATCAGGCCAGTGGCTCATGTGCGCTAAAGTTATCTTTGTGGAGGGGGCGTGGCGCATCGGCTGCAGGGGAGAGGTGTGGAGACGGCTCAGGAGAGCAGCGCAAGGGGAGATGATTACCACACCTGCACATTGTTAACTAATCACTCTCCCCTTTATCAGTAGCGTACTGGACCGGGCAGCAGGGCAGTCGGGTTTGTGGCGTGTCGCCCTGATTAATAAAACTAATCAAAACGGTTACTGGTTCCCAGAGTGTCTTTGTGCTGAGAGGACTCACGGTGGCAACAGACCTGCCACAATCCTTCACTTTAGATGATAATTGTAGGACATATTGTATGAATGAAAATGTCTAACCGCAAGTGATTTAAGAATATCATTGTAATTCATCCCTAGATTAAAATAAAATCAGAACAATGAAAACAATCCTGATTATCATTATTTTATAGGTAGGCCTACGTGTATTAATGTAGGCCTAATTGTTCTTAATATGATTGTTGTTTGGAGTATTTATGGTATAATAACAACCTGTCACATGCATATAATAATATTCGATATAACCTAGGCTTAGGCTATAGCTATTTGATCTTAATTATAAAATGAAGGTAGCCATGTGGTAACAAAAATGTGTGCGCCCTCACACTCCAGCAACTATCTGGGTGGGTGTTGCTCCCCAATCCTGCCATAAACTCAATCCCGTTTATTTATTATTATAATATTTATTATTACCGCAGCATACACGTGATCCAGGTGTTCACGTGCACCGTGCCAAACTGCCACGCATGGTCTCGTGGCAACTATATTATGACTTTCGGGGAATTCACTTGTGTTCACTTCTTTGTGGTCAGAAACGGCAGCATGTATAAAGCACTTGGTTTTACCAATGATCATCATCATTCCTATTTTAATAACATGAAAAACAAGAATAGGTGAAAAGTAGCCGCTGCAGTCTGTGCATTTTCAGCGAAATACAGAGAGGAGCTATTTATTTCACTAATAACACACTTTGATAAACAACAACAGAGAAATACCTATCCACCCCTCTGTGTGGAAAAAGAGCACATTCACATTCATGCGTGCTGCAGTTCGTTACATAAATTGTTATTTCCGTTTTCAAAAGACAAACTCTTATTGCAAAGGATAGCCTACTTTTCCACTTGATCTGATGAATGTCATTAAAAAACACGCACCGACGTTACAGTGTGACAAAAATGAGTATGTGCGCCTGACAGTCATTCAGGTTTAGGGCGTCACAACAACCCGAGAGAGAGAGAGAGAGAGAGAGAGAGAGAGAGAGAGAGAGAGACTCTCTCTTTCTCTCCGGCCCCCCCACCTCTAAAATGAATCCGGCGCCGCTGATGTGAGCTAACCACGGGTACAGATGTGTGGGAGCCACAATGCGGCCGTCACTGTGGACCCACAGGTTATTTACATATTTACGACCATGAGAAAACCAAGACCATTGTTCCTTTACATCAGCAGCCTCCTGTAAAAGGCCACATCATTAGGGGAAGCAAAAGTCATTAGCAGGTATAGGATAGAACCTAGACAGAAAAGACAATTCTAGCATTTCCCTTGGCTGCATGGTCAACCAAGGCATTGCCTGTAAAGACAGGGTCATTGGATTTGAAGTTAGCACTAGACTTAACAGCAGCAATAGGTGATGGTGGTTGGCATGCACCTAACAGTTCACCAATCTAACAGTGTTTTGACATTTGATGTAATAATCCTCAGTTTGCCCATATTGTTAATAATCAATGCAGACACTGAAAATATCAAATCAAATCAAATCAAATTTTATTTGTATAGCCCAAAGTCGCAAAATACATTTTGCCTCGGAGGGCTTCACAATCTGTACAGGGAGTGACACCCTCTGTCCTTAGACCCTCGGTTCGAGTGAGGAAAAACTTGCCCACAAAAAACCCTTTTAACAGGGAAAAAAGTGGAAGAAACCTCAGGAAGAGCCACAGAGGAGGGATCCCTCTCCCAGGACGGACAGACGTGCAATAGATGTCACGTGTACAGTCAACAAGTCAACAGAAACATTTTGTGTAATTACAATGAAAAATGAGGGATGACCTGAGCCAGCCCTAACTATAAGCTCTATCAAAAAGGAAAGTCTTAAGTTTACTCTTAAAAGTGTTGACCGTGTCTGCCTCCCGAACCCAAAATGGTAGTTTGTTCCACAGAAGAGGAGCTTGATAGCTGAAAGCTCTGGCTCCCAATCTACTTTTGGAAACTATAGGAACTACAAGGAACCCAGCATTCTGAGAGCGCAGTGTTCTAGAGGGGTAGTAAGGTACTATGAGCTCTTTTAGATATGATGGTGCCTGACCATGAAGAGCTTTGTATGTAAGGAGAAGAATTTTAAATTCTATTCTAGATTTAACAGGTAGCCAATGCAAGGAAGCCAAAATGGGAGAGATGTGATCTCTGATCTTGTGTGATCAATTGACTCAAAATCAGTGTGGAATCATGTTGCTACACTGGCTGCATGAGATACACCTCTTGTTTTTACATTTTAAATCTCTAAATATTTTTTATTAATTTTTATATGGAAATATTAGCATTTTAGCAAATTTTTATATAGAAATATTAGCATTTTAGCTCAATAGCTTCCAGGTCATGTGATCAATTGACTCAAAATCAGTGTGGGATCATGTTGCTACACTGCCTGCATGAGATACACCTCTTGTTTTTACATTTTGAATCTCTAAATATTTTTTATAAATTTTTTTATGAAAATATTAGCATTTTAGCTAATTTTTATATGTAAATATTAGCATTTTAGCTCAATAGCTTCCAAGTCATGTGATCAATTGACTCAAAATCAGTGTTGGATCATGTTGCTACACTGGCTGCATGAGATACACCTCTTGTTTTTACATTTTAAATGTGTTCATATTTTTTTATTAATCTTTATATGGAAATATTAGCATTTTTGCTCAATAGCTTCAAGGTCATGTGATCAATTGACTCAAAATCAGTGTGGGATCATGTTGCTACACTGGCTGCATGAGATACACCTCTTGTTTTTACATTTTAAATCTGTTCAGATTTTTTATTAATCTTTATATGGAAATATTAGCATTTTTGCTCAATAGCTTCCAGGTCATGTGATCAATTGACTCAAAATCAGTGTGGGATCATGTTGCTACACTGGCTGCATGAGATACACCTCTTGTTTTTACATTTTAAATCTGTTCAGATTTTTTATTAATTTTTATATGGAAATATCAGCATTTTAGCTCAATAGCTTCCAGGTCATGTGATCAATTGACTCAAAATCAGTGTGGGATGATGTTGCTACACTGCCTGCATGAGATACACCTCTTGTTTTTACATTTTAAATCTCTAAATATTTGTTATTAATTTTTATATGAAAATATTAGCATTTTAGCTAATTTTTATATGTAAATATTAGCATTTTAGCTCAATAGCTTCCAGGTCATGTGATCAATTGACTCAAAATCAGTGTGAGATCATGTTGCTACACTGTCTGCATGAGATACACCTCCTGTTTTCACATTTTAAAACTCTAAATATTTTTTATTAATTTTTATATGGAAATATTAGCATTTTAGATAATTTTTATATGTAAATATTAGCATTTTAGCTCAATAGCTTCCAGGTCATGTGATCAATTGACTCAAAATCAGTGTGGGATCATGTTGCTACACTGGCTGCATGAGATACACCTCTTGTTTTTACATTTTAAATCTCTAAATATTTTTTATTAATTTCTATATGGAAATATTAGCATTTTAGCTAATTTTTATATGTAAATATTAGCATTTTAGCTCAATAGGTTCCAGGTCATGTGATCAATTGACTCAAAATCAGTGTGGGATCATGTTGCTACACTGGCTGCATGAGATACACCTCTTGTTTTTACATTTTAAATCTCTAAATATTTTTTATTAATTTTTATATGGAAATATTAGCATTTTTGCTCAATAGCTTCCAGGTCATGTGATCAATTGACTCAAAATCAGTGTGGGATGATGTTGCTACACTGGCTGCAAAGATACACCTCTTGTTTTTACATTTTAAATCTGTTCAGATTTTTTATTAATTTTTATATGGAAATATTAGCATTTTAGCTCAATAGCTTCCAGGTCATGTGATCAATTGACTCAAAATCAGTGTGGGATCATGTTGCTACACTGGCTGCAAAGATACACCTCTTGTTTTTACATTTTAAATCTGTTCAGATTTTTTATTAATTTTTATATGGAAATATTAGCATTTTAGCTCAATAGCTTCCAGGTCATGTGATCAATTGACTCAAAATCAGTGTGGGATCATGTTGCTACACTGGCTGCATGAGATACACCTCTTGTTTTTACATTTTAAATCTCTAAATATTTTTTATTAATTTCTATATGGAAATATTAGCATTTTAGCTAATTTTTATATGTAAATATTAGCATTTTAGCTCAATAGCTTCCAGGTCATGTGATCAATTGACTCAAAATCAGTGTGGGATCATGCTGCTACACTGGCTGCATGAGATACACCTCTTGTTTTTACATTTTAAATCTGTTCATATTTTTTATTAATTTTTATATGGAAATATTAGCATTTTAACTAATTTTTATATGTAAATATTAGCATTTTAGCTCAATCGTCTCCAGGTCATGTGATCAATTGACTCAAAATCAGTGTGGGATCATGTTGCTACACTGGCTGCATGAGATACACCTCTTGTTTTTACATTTTAAATCTGTTCAGATTTTTTATTAATTTTTATATGGAAATATTAGCATTTTAGCTCAATAGCTTCCAGGTCATGTGATCAATTGACTCAAAATCAGTGTGGGATCATGTTGCTACACTGGCTGCATGAGATACACCTCTTGTTTTTACATTTTAAATCTCTAAATATTTTTTATTAATTTTTATATGGAAATATTAGCATTTTAGCTCATTTCTATATGTAAATATTAGCATTTTTGCTCAATAGCTTCCAGGTCATGTGATCAATTGACTCAAAACCAGTGTGGGATCATGTTGCTACACTGGCTGCATGAGATACACCTCTTGTTTTTACATTTTAAATCTATTCAGATTTTTTATTAATTTTTATATGGAAACATTAGCATTTTAGCTCAATAGCTTCCAGGTCATGTGATCAATTGACTCAAAATCAGTGTGGGATGATGTTGCTACACTGGCTGCAAAGATACACCTCTTGTTTTTACATTTTAAATCTGTTCAGATTTTTTATTAATGTTTATATGGAAATATTAGCATTTTAGCTCAATAGCTTCCAGGTCATGTGATCAATTGACTCAAAATCAGTGTGGGATCATGTTGCTACACTGGCTGCATGAGATACACCTCTTGTTTTTACATTTTAAATCTCTAAATATTTTTTATTAATTTCTATATGGAAATATTAGCATTTTGGCTAATTTTTATATGTAAATATTAGCATTTTAGCTCAATAGGTTCCAGGTCATGTGATCAATTGACTCAAAATCAGTGTGGGATCATGTTGCTACACTGGCTGCATGAGATACACCTCTTGTTTTTACATTTTACATCTCTAAATATTTTTCATTAATTTTTATATGGAAATATTAGCATTTTTGCTCAATAGCTTCCAGGTCATGTGATCAATTGAGTCAAAATCATTGTGGGATCATGTTGCTACACTGGCTGCATGAGATACACCTCTTGTTTTTACATTTTAAATCTGTTCATATTTGATCAAAACTGACCTGGAACCGACCTGAAATTGACCAAAGACCAACCAACAGACTAAAAACTGACCAAAACTGACCTGGAACTGACCTGAAATTTACCAAAGATCAACCAACAGACTAAAGACTGACCAAAACTGATCAAAACTGACCTGGAACCGACCTGAAATTCACCAAAAACCAACCAACAGACTAGAAACAGACCAAAACTGATCAAATCTGACCTGGAACTGACCTGAAATTGACCAAAGACCAACCAACAGACTAGAAACCGACCAAAACTGATCAAAACTGACCTAGAACTGACCTGAAATTGACCACAGACCAACCAACAGACTAAAAACTGACCAAAACTGACCTGGAACTGACCTGAAATTGACAAAAGACCAACCAACAGACTAAAAACTGACCAAAACTGACCTGGAACTGACCTGAAATTTACCAAAGATCAACCAACAGACTAAAAACTGACCAAAACTGATCAAAACTGACCTGGAACTGACCTGAAATTGACCTGAAATTGACCAAAGACCAACCAACAGACTAAAAACTGACCAAAACTGACCTGGAACTGACCTGAAATTGACCAAAGACCAACCAACAGACTAAAAACTGACCAAAACTGACCTGGAACTGACCTGAAATTGACCAAAGACCAACCAACGGACTAGAAACAGACCAAAACTGATCAAAACTGACCTGGAACTGACCTGAAATTGACCAAAGACCAACCAACAGACTAGAAACAGACCAAAACTGATCAAAACTGACCTGGAACTGACCTGAAATTGACCAGAAACCAATCTACAGACTAGAAACAGACCAAAACTGATCAAAACTGACCTGGAACTGACCTGAAATTGACGACAAAACAACCTACAGACTAAAAACTGACCAAAACTGATCTAGAACTGACCTGAAATTGACCAAAGACCAACCAACAGACTAAAAACTGACCAAAACTGATCAAAACTGACCAAAGATCAACCAACAGACTAAAAACTGACCAAAACTGACCTGGAACCAACCTGCAATTGACCAAGAACCAACCAACAGACTAAAAACTGACCAAAACTGATCAAAACTGACCTGGAACTGACCTGGAACCAACCTGAAATTGACCAAAGACCAACCAACAGACTAAAAACTGACCAAAACTGACCTGGAACTGACCTGAAATTGACCAAAGACCAACCAACAGACTAGAAACAGACCAAAACTGATCAAAACTGACCTGGAACTGACCTGAAATTGACCAAAGACCAACCAACAGACTAGAAACAGACCAAAACTGATCAAAACTGACCTGGAACCGACCTGAAATTGACCAAAAACCAACCAACAGACTAAAAACTGACCAAATCTCACAGGAAAGGTGACCAAAAACCAACCAACAGACTAGGAACAGACCAAAACTGACCAAAACTGACCTGGAACTGACCTGAAATTGACCAAAGACCAACCTACAGACTAAAAACTGATCAAAACTGACCTGGAACCAACCTGAAATTGACCAAAAACCAACCAACAGACTAAAAACTGACCAAAACTGACCAAAACTGACCTGGAACTGACCTGAAATTGACCAAAGACCAACCAACAGACTAGAAACTGATCAAGACTGACCTAGAACTGACCTGAAATTGACCACAGACCAACCAACAGACTAAAAACTGACCTGGAACTGCCCTGAAATTGACCAAAGACCAACCAACAGACGAGAAACAGACCAAAACTGATCAAAATTGACCTGGAACTGACCTGAAATTGACCAAAACCAACCAACAGACTAAAAACTGACCAAAACTGACCTGGAACTTACCTGAAATTGACCAAAGACCAACCAACAGACTAAAAACTGACCAAATCTCACAGGAAAAGTGACCAAAAACCAACCAACGGGCTAGAAACAGACCAAAACTGATCAAAACTGACCTGGAACTGACCTGAAATTGACCAAAGACCGACCAACAGACTAAAAACTGACCAAAACTGACCTGGAACTGACCTGAAATTGACCAAAGACCAACCAACAGACTAAAAACTGATCAAGACTGGCCTGGAACTGACCTGAAATTGACCACAGAACAACCATCAGACTAGAAACAGACCAAATCTCAGTTAAAGTGACCAAAAACCAACCAACAGACTAAAAACTGACCAAATCTCACAGGAAAAGTGACCAAAAACCAACCAACAGACTAAAAACTGACCAAAACTGATCAAAACTGACCTGGAACTGACCTGAAATTGACCAAAAACCAACCAACAGACTAAAAACTGACCAAAACTGACCTGGAACTGACCTGAAATTGACCAAAGACCAATCAACAGACTAAAAACTCACCAAAACAGACCTGGAACTCACCTGAAATTGACCAAAGACCAACCTACAGACTAAAAACTGATCAAAACTGACCTGGAACTGACCTGAAATTGACCAAAGACCAACCAACAGACTAAAAACTGATGAAGACTGGCCTGGAACTGACCTGAAATTGACCACAGACCAACCAACAGACTAGAAACAGACCAAAACTGATCAAAACTGACCTGAAATTGACCAAAGTAGGGATCGACCAATTATCGGCCTGGCCGATAATATCGGCCGATATTCTGCATTTCTGCGATCATCGGCATCGGCCGTTTTTTTCACCGATAACCGATAAAATTAATTAATGTATTTTAAAACGCGCTCCTTTGGCTCTGATGCAGCCGTCTCTGCCTGAAGTCACCACTCTTTTGGCTGTGTACCAATGTCCCGCCCACAGCCCTCACTGATTGGCTGTCTCACTTGTGCCAAGTAGCCAATCAATCAACACAGAAGCTACTACATGCAGTGCCACAGACGGAGGAGAAAAAGAGGACTGCTCCGGTGAGCCAGCAGAAAAGGCAGTGTCAGTCCAAGTTTCAAAGCCCTTTAGGATGAAGTTTTAAAAAATACCACAACCTTATGATCAATTTCAGTGATAACATGCAGGCCCAGAGTCGACATTTCACCAACCTACTTGTCTAATCACATCAAGCATACGACTTTGCAATATAGGACTAGCATCACTCACGACAAAAAAAAAAAAAAGAAAGAAAGAAAAAAAGATGTAAGTGAAGATGACCTGAAGTCCCTTGCTTAATAAAATAAAAATATGACATAGGTAGGCTGTAGCAAGTATAAGGGAGGAAAACCTGCAGTTTGGCTCTTAAACTTAAACTTTTCACAACTTCAACACGGGGTAGACTATTTAATGATGGCCCACCGCTACATTATAATTACCACGACCGCTTTAGAGCTGGGGCCAGACGCACAATAATAATAGGAGACCCTTACGGTTATCATTACTTTGTGGGAATAATTAATCTCCTAACGTGTCTCAGCCCGTGGGGCGGCTCCCGGTTTATCAATAAACAACACCCGAGGTGATTATAGCCTATAAGTTTAACACCACACGCTAACGTGTCCTTGTTTGTTTTCAATTGCCTCTCCCTCAGCGCTCATGCTCTCACTACACTATGATCACACAGAATAGATGTTAAATATTCTTCTGTTTGCCGGTCACTCGTAAAGTCCAGGGAAATGATGGGCCATTTCAATGGGTCAAGCAGCGAGCACACGTCGAGTTTTTATCAATCAATAAATTTACCGTCGCGTCTACAACTCATGTGTGTAAAGTAGCCTTTATTGTTTGCATTTACAATTGACCAAGAACCAACCTACAGACTAAAAACTGACCAAAACTGATCAAAACTGACCTGGAATTGACCTGAAATTGACCAAAGACCAGCCAACAGACTAAAAACTGACCAAAACTGACCTGGAACTGACCTGAAATTGACCACAGACCAACCAACAGACTAAAAACTGATCAAGACTGGCCTGGAACTGACCTGAAATTGACCACAGACCAACCAACAGACTAGAAACAGATCAAAACTGATCAAAACTGACCTGGAACTGACCTGAAATTGACCAAAAACCAACCAACAGACTAAAAACTGACCAAAACTGATCAAAACTGACCTGGAACCGACCTGAAATTGACCAAAAACCAACCAACAGACTAAAAACTGACCAAAACTCACAGGAAAAGTGACCAAAAACCAACCAACAGACTAAAAACTGACCAAAACTGATCAAAATTGACCTGGAACTGACCTGAAATTGACCAAAGACCGACCACCAGACTAAAAACTGACCAAAACTGACCTGAAACTGACCTGAAATTGACCAAAGACCAACCAACAGACTAAAAACAGACCAAAACTGATCAAAACTGACCTGGAACTGACCTGAAATTGACCAAAGACCAACCAACAGACTAGAAACAGACCAAAACTGATCGAAACTGACCTGGAACTGACCTGAAATTGACCAAGAACCAACCTACAGACTAAAAACTGACCAAAACTGACCAAAACGGACCTGGAACTGACCTGAAATTGACCAAAGACCAACCAACAGACTAGAAACTGATCAAGACTGACCTAGAACTGACCTGAAATTGACCACAGACCAACCAACAGACTAAAAACTGATCAAAACTGACCTGGAACTGACCTGAAATTGACCAAAAACCAACCAACAGACTAGAAACAGACCAAAACTGATCAAATCTGACCTGGAACTGACCTGAAATTGACCAAAAACCAACCAACAGACTAGAAACAGACCAAAACTGATCAAATCTGACCTGGAACTGACCTGAAATTGACCAAAGACCAACCAACAGACTAAAAACTGACCAAAACTGACCTGGAACTGACCTGAAATTGACCACAGACCAACCAACAGACCAAAACTGATCAAAACTGACCTGGAACTGACCTGAAATTGACCAAAGATCAACCAACAGACTAAAAACTGACCAAAACTGACCTGGAACTGACCTGAAATTGACCAAAGACCAACCAACAGACTAAAAACTGATGAAGACTGGCCTGGAACTGACCTGAAATTGACCAAAGACCAACCAACAGACTAGAAACTGATCAAGACTGGCCTGGAACTGACCTGAAATTGACCAAGAACCAACCAACAGACTAGAAACCGACCAAAACTGATCAAAACTGACCTAGAACTGACCTGAAATTGACCACAGACCAACCAACAGACTAAAAACTGATCAAAACTGACCTGGAACTGACCTGAAATTGACCAAAAACCAACCAACAGACTAGAAACAGACCAAAACTGATCAAAACTGACCTGGAACTGACCTGAAATTGACCAAAGACCAACCAACAGACTAAAAACTGACCAAAACTGACCTGGAACTGACCTGAAATTGACCAAAGACCAACCAACAGACTAGAAACAGACCAAAACTGATCAAAACTGACCTGGAACCGACCTGAAATTGACCAAAAACCAACCTACAGACTAAAAACTGACCAAATCTCACAGGAAAGGTGACCAAAAGCCAACCAACAGACTAAAAACTGACCAAAACTGACCTGGAACTGACCTGAAATTGACCACAGACCAACGAACAGACTAAAAACTGATCAAGACTGGCCTGGAACTGACCTGAAATTGACCACAGACCAACCAACAGACTAGAAACAGACCAAAACTGATCAAAACTGACCTGGAACTGACCTGAAATTGACCAAAGACCAACCAACAGACTAGAAACTGATCAAGACTGGCCTGGAACTGACCTGAAATTGACCACAGACCAACCAACAGACTAAAAACTGATCAAAACTGACCTGGAACTGACCTGAAATTGACCAAAAACCAACCAACAGATTAGAAACAGACCAAAACTGATCAAATCTGACCTGGAACTGACCTGAAATTGACCAAAGACCAACCAACAGACTAAAAACTGACCAAAACTGACCTGGAACTGACCTGAAATTGACCACAGACCAACCAACAGACTAAAAACTGATCAAGACTGGCCTGGAACTGACCTGAAATTGACCACAGACCAACCAACAGACTAGAAACAGACCAAAACTGATCAAAACTGACCTGGAACTGACCTGAAATTGACCAAAGATCAACCAACAGACTAAAAACTGACCAAAACTGACCTGGAACTGACCTGAAATTGACCAAAGACCAACCAACAGACTAAAAACTGATGAAGACTGGCCTGGAACTGACCTGAAATTGACCACAGACCAACCAACAGACTAGAAACAGACCAAAACTGATCAAAACTGACCTGGAACTGACCTGAAATTGACCAAGAACCAACCAACAGACTAAAAACTGACCAAAACTGACCTGGAACCAACCTGCAATTGACCAAGAACCAACCAACAGACTAAAAACTGACCAAAACTGACCTGGAACTGACCTGAAATTGACCAAAGACCAACCTACAGACTAAAAACTGATCAAAACTGACCTGGGACTGACCTGAAATTGACCAAAGACCAACCAACAGACTAAAAACTGACCAAAACTGACCTGGAACTGACCTGAAATTGACCAAAGACCAACCAACAGACTAGAAACCGACCAAAACTGATCAAAACTGACCTAGAACTGACCTGAAATTGACTATAGACCAACCAACAGACTAAAAACTGATCAAAACTGACCTGGAACTGACCTGAAATTGACCACAGACCAACCAACAGACTAGAAACAGACCAAAACTGATCAAAACTGACCTGGAACTGACCTGAAATTGACCAAAGACCAACCAACAGACGAGAAATAGACCAAAACTGATCAAGACTGACCTGGAACTGACCTGAAATTGACCAAAGACCAACCAATAGACTAAAAACTGACCAAAGCTGACCTGAAATTGACCAAAAACCAACCAACAATCTAAAAACTGACCTGGAACTCCCCGGAAATTGACCAAAGACCAACCAACAGACTAAAAACTGACCAAAACTGACCTGGAACTGACCTAGAACTGACCTGAAATTGACCACAGACCAACCAACAGACTAAAAACTGATCAAAACTGACCTGGAACTGACCTGAAATTGACCAAAAACCAACCAACAGACTAGAAACAGACCAAAACTGATCAAATCTGACCTGGAACTGACCTGAAATTGACCAAAGACCAACCAACAGACTAAAAACTGACCAAAACTTACCTGGAACTGACCTGAAATTGACCAAAGACCAACCAACAGACTAGAAACAGACCAAAACTGATCAAAACTGACTTGGAACCGACCTGAAATTGACCAAAAACCAACCAACAGACTAAAAACTGACCAAATCTCACAGGAAAGGTGACCAAAAACCAACCAACAGACTAGGAACAGACCAAAACTGACCAAAACTGACCTGGAACTGACCTGAAATTGACCAAAGACCAACCTACAGACTAAAAACTGATCAAAACTGACCTGGAACCAACCTGAAATTGACCAAAAACCAACCAACAGACTAAAAACTGACCAAAACTGACCAAAACTGACCTGGAACTGACCTGAAATTGACCAAAGACCAACCAACAGACTAGAAACTGATCAAGACTGACCTAGAACTGACCTGAAATTGACCACAGACCAACCAACAGACTAAAAACTGATCAAAACTGACCTGGAACTGACCTGAAATTGACCAAAGACCAACCAACAGACTAAAAACTGACCAAAACTGATCAAAACTGACCTGGAACCGACCTGAAATTGACCAAAAACCAACCTACAGACTAAAAACTGATCAAACCTGACCTGGAACCGACCTGAAATTGACCAAAAACCAACTGACAGAGTAAAAAATGACCAAAATTGATCAAAACTGACCTGGAACCAACCTGAAATTGACCAAAAACCAACGAACAGACTAATAACTGATCAAATATGATCAAAACTAACCTGGAACCGACCTGAAATTGACCAAAGACCAACCAACAGACTAAAAACTGACTAAATCTCACAGGAAAAGTGACCAAAAACCAACCAACAGACTAAAAACTGACCAAAACTGATCAAAACTGACCTGGAACCGACCTGAAATTGACCAAAGACCAACCAACAGACTAGAAACAGACCAAAACTGATCAGAACTGACCTGGAACTGACCTGAAATTGACCAAAGACCAACCAACAGACTAAAAACTGACCAAAACTGACCTGGAACTGACCTGAAATTGACCAAAGACCAACCAACAGACTAAAAACTGATCAAGACTGGCCTGGAACTGACCTGAAATTGACCACAGACCAACCAACAGACTAAAAACTGATGACGACTGGCCTGGAACTGACCTGAAATTGACCACAGACCAACCAACAGACTAGAAACAGACCAAAACTGATCAAAACTGACCTGGAACTGACCTGAAATTGACCAAAGATCAACCAACAGACTAAAAACTGACCAAAACTGACCTGGAACCAACCTGCAATTGACCAAGAGCCAACCAACAGACTAAAAACTGACCAAAACTGATCAAAACTGACCTGGAACTGACCTGGAACCAACCTGAAATTGACCAAAGACCAACCAACAGACTAAAAACTGACCAAAACTGACCTGGAACTGACCTGAAATTGACCAAAGACCAACCTACAGACTAAAAACTGATCAAAACTGACCTGGGACTGACCTGAAATTGACCAAAGACCAACCAACAGACTAAAAACTGACCAAAACTGACCTGGAACTGACCTGAAATTGACCAAAGACCAACCAACAGACTAGAAACCGACCAAAACTGATCAAAACTGACCTAGAACTGACCTGAAATTGACTATAGACCAACCAACAGACTAAAAACTGATCAAAACTGACCTGGAACTGACCTGAAATTGACCACAGACCAACCAACAGACTAGAAACAGACCAAAACTGATCAAAACTGACCTGGAACTGACCTGAAATTGACCAAAGACCAACCAACAGACGAGAAACAGACCAAAACTGATCAAAACTGACCTGGAACTGACCTGAAATTGACCAAAGACCAACCAATAGACTAAAAACTGACCAAAGCTGACCTGAAATTGACCAAAAACCAACCAACAATCTAAAAACTGACCTGGAACTCCCCGGAAATTGACCAAAGACCAACCAACAGACTAAAAACTGACCAAAACTGACCTGGAACTGACCTATCACTGACCTGAAATTGACCACAGACCAACCAACAGACTAAAAACTGATCAAAACTGACCTGGAACTGACCTGAAATTGACCAAAAACCAACCAACAGACTAGAAACAGACCAAAACTGATCAAATCTGACCTGGAACTGACCTGAAATTGACCAAAGACCAACCAACAGACTAAAAACTGACCAAAACTTACCTGGAACTGACCTGAAATTGACCAAAGACCAACCAACAGACTAGAAACAGACCAAAACTGATCAAAACTGACCTGGAACCGACCTGAAATTGACCAAAAACCAACCAACAGACTAAAAACTGACCAAATCTCACAGGAAAGGTGACCAAAAACCAACCAACAGACTAAAAACTGATCAAAACTGACCTGGAACCAACCTGAAATTGACCAAAAACCAACCAACAGACTAAAAACTGACCAAAACTGACCAAAACTGACCTGGAACTGACCTGAAATTGACCAAAGACCAACCAACAGACTAGAAACTGATCAAGACTGACCTAGAACTGACCTGAAATTGACCACAGACCAACCAACAGACTAAAAACTGATCAAAACTGACCTGAAACTGACCTGAAATTGACCAAAAACCAACCAACAGACTAGAAAGAGACCAAAACTGATCAAATCTGACCTGGAACTGACCTGAAATTGACCAAAAACCAACCAACAGACTAGAAACAGACCAAAACTGATCAAATCTGACCTGGAACTGACCTGAAATTGACCAAAGACCAACCAACAGACTAAAAACTGACCAAAACTGACCTGGAACTGACCTGAAATTGACCACAGACCAACCAACAGACCAAAACTGATCAAAACTGACCTGGAACTGACCTGAAATTGACCAAAGATCAACCAACAGACTAAAAACTGACCAAAACTGACCTGGAACTGACCTGAAATTGACCAAAGACCAACCAACAGACTAAAAACTGATGAAGACTGGCCTGGAACTGACCTGAAATTGACCAAAGACCAACCAACAGACTAGAAACTGATCAAGACTGGCCTGGAACTGACCTGAAATTGACCAAGAACCAACCAACAGACTAGAAACCGACCAAAACTGATCAAAACTGACCTAGAACTGACCTGAAATTGACCACAGACCAACCAACAGACTAAAAACTGATCAAAACTGACCTGGAACTGACCTGAAATTGACCAAAAACCAACCAACAGACTAGAAACAGACCAAAACTGATCAAAACTGACCTGGAACTGACCTGAAATTGACCAAAGACCAACCAACAGACTAAAAACTGACCAAAACTGACCTGGAACTGACCTGAAATTGACCAAAGACCAACCAACAGACTAGAAACAGACCAAAACTGATCAAAACTGACCTGGAACCGACCTGAAATTGACCAAAAACCAACCTACAGACTAAAAACTGACCAAATCTCACAGGAAAGGTGACCAAAAGCCAACCAACAGACTAAAAACTGACCAAAACTGACCTGGAACCGACCTGAAATTGACCAAAAACCAACCGACAGAGTAAAAACTGACCAAAATTGATCAAAACTGACCTGGAACCAACCTGAAATTGACCAAAAACCAACCAACAGACTAAAAACTGATCAAAACTGATCAAAACTAACCTGGAACCGACCTGAAATTGACCAAAGACCGACCAACAGACTAAAAACTGACCAAAACTGACCTGGAACTGACCTGAAATTGACCAAGAACCAACCTACAGACTAAAAACTGACCAAAACTGATCAAAACTGACCTGAAATTGACCAAAGACCAGCCAACAGACTAAAAACTGACCAAAACTGACCTGGAACTGACCTGAAATTGACCACAGACCAACCAACAGACTAAAAACTGATCAAGACTGGCCTGGAACTGACCTGAAATTGACCACAGACCAACCAACAGACTAGAAACAGACCAAAACTGATCAAAACTGACCTGGAACTGACCTGAAATTGACCAAAAACCAACCAACAGACTAAAAACTGACCAAAACTGATCAAAACTGACCTGGAACCGACCTGAAATTGACCAAAAACCAACCAACAGACTAAAAACTGACCAAAACTCACCAGGAAAAGTGACCAAAAACCAACCAACAGACTAAAAACTGACCAAAACTGATCAAAACTGACCTGGAACTGACCTGAAATTGACCAAAGACCAACCAACAGACTAAAAACTGACCAAAACTGACCTGGAACTGACCTGCAATTGACCAAAGACCAACCAACAGACTAAAAACTGACCAAAACTGATCAAAACTGACCTGGAACTGAACTGGAACCAACCTGAAATTGACCAAAGACCAACCAACAGACTAAAAACTGACCAAAACTGACCTGGAACTGACCTGAAATTGACCAAAGACCAACCAACAGACTAGAAACAGACCAAAACTGATCAAAACTGACCTGGAACCGACCTGAAATTGACTATAGACCAACCAACAGACTAAAAACTGATCAAAACTGACCTGGAACTGACCTGAAATTGACCACAGACCAACCAACAGACTAGAAACAGACCAAAACTGATCAAAACTGACCTGTAACTGACCTGAAATTGACCAAAGACCAACCAACAGACGAGAAACAGACCAAAACTGATCAAAACTGACCTGGAACTGACCTGAAATTGACCAAAGACCAACCAATAGACTAAAAACTGACCAAAGCTGACCTGAAATTGACCAAAAAACCAACCAACAATCTAAAAACTGACCTGGAACTCCCCGGAAATTGACCAAAGACCAACCAACAGACTAAAAACTGACCAAAACTGACCTGGAACTGACCTAGAACTGACCTGAAATTGACCACAGACCAACCAACAGACTAAAAACTGATCAAAACTGACCTGGAACTGACCTGAAATTGACCAAAAACCAACCAACAGACTAGAAACAGACCAAAACTGATCAAATCTGACCTGGAACTGACCTGAAATTGACCAAAGACCAACCAACAGACTAAAAACTGACCAAAACTTACCTGGAACTGACCTGAAATTGACCAAAGACCAACCAACAGACTAGAAACAGACCAAAACTGATCAAAACTGACCTGGAACCGACCTGAAATTGACCAAAAACCAACCAACAGACTAAAAACTGACCAAATCTCACAGGAAAGGTGACCAAAAACCAACCAACAGACTAGGAACAGACCAAAACTGACCAAAACTGACCTGGAACTGACCTGAAATTGACCAAAGACCAACCTACAGACTAAAAACTGATCAAAACTGACCTGGAACCAACCTGAAATTGACCAAAAACCAACCAACAGACTAAAAACTGACCAAAACTGACCAAAACTGACCTGGAACTGACCTGAAATTGACCAAAGACCAACCAACAGACTAGAAACTGATCAAGACTGACCTAGAACTGACCTGAAATTGACCACAGACCAACCAACAGACTAAAAACTGATCAAAACTGACCTGGAACTGACCTGAAATTGACCAAAAACCAACCAACAGACTAGAAACAGACCAAAACTGATCAAATCTGACCTGGAACTGACCTGAAATTGACCAAAAACCAACCAACAGACTAGAAACAGACCAAAACTGATCAAATCTGACCTGGAACTGACCTGAAATTGACCAAAGACCAACCAACAGACTAAAAACTGACCAAAACTGACCTGGAACTGACCTGAAATTGACCACAGACCAACCAACAGACCAAAACTGATCAAAACTGACCTGGAACTGACCTGAAATTGACCAAAGATCAACCAACAGACTAAAAACTGACCAAAACTGACCTGGAACTGACCTGAAATTGACCAAAGACCAACCAACAGACTAAAAACTGATGAAGACTGGCCTGGAACTGACCTGAAATTGACCAAAGACCAACCAACAGACTAGAAACTGATCAAGACTGGCCTGGAACTGACCTGAAATTGACCAAGAACCAACCAACAGACTAGAAACCGACCAAAACTGATCAAAACTGACCTAGAACTGACCTGAAATTGACCACAGACCAACCAACAGACTAAAAACTGATCAAAACTGACCTGGAACTGACCTGAAATTGACCAAAAACCAACCAACAGACTAGAAACAGACCAAAACTGATCAAAACTGACCTGGAACTGACCTGAAATTGACCAAAGACCAACCAACAGACTAAAAACTGACCAAAACTGACCTGGAACTGACCTGAAATTGACCAAAGACCAACCAACAGACTAGAAACAGACCAAAACTGATCAAAACTGACCTGGAACCGACCTGAAATTGACCAAAAACCAACCTACAGACTAAAAACTGACCAAAACTGATCAAAACTGACCTGAAATTGACCAAAGACCAGCCAACAGACTAAAAACTGACCAAAACTGACCTGGAACTGACCTGAAATTGACCACAGACCAACCAACAGACTAAAAACTGATCAAGACTGGCCTGGAACTGACCTGAAATTGACCACAGACCAACCAACAGACTAGAAACAGACCAAAACTGATCAAAACTGACCTGGAACTGACCTGAAATTGACCAAAAACCAACCAACAGACTAAAAACTGACCAAAACTGATCAAAACTGACCTGGAACCGACCTGAAATTGACCAAAAACCAACCAACAGACTAAAAACTGACCAAAACTCACAGGAAAAGTGACCAAAAACCAACCAACAGACTAAAAACTGACCAAAACTGATCAAAATTGACCTGGAACTGACCTGAAATTGACCAAAGACCAACCAACAGACTAAAAACTGACCAAAACTGACCTGGAACTGACCTGAAATTGACCAAAGACCAACCAACAGACTAAAAACTGACCAAAACTGATCAAAACTGACCTGGAACTGAACTGGAACCAACCTGAAATTGACCAAAGACCAACCAACAGACTAAAAACTGACCAAAACTGACCTGGAACTGACCTGAAATTGACCAAAGACCAACCAACAGACTAGAAACAGACCAAAACTGATCAAAACTGACCTGGAACCGACCTGAAATTGACCAAAAACCAACCAACAGACTAAAAACTGACCAAATCTCACAGGAAAGGTGACCAAAAACCAACCAACAGACTAGGAACAGACCAAAACTGACCAAAACTGACCTGGAACTGACCTGAAATTGACCAAAGACCAACCTACAGACTAAAAACTGATCAAAACTGACCTGGAACCAACCTGAAATTGACCAAAAACCAACCAACAGACTAAAAACTGACCAAAACTGACCTGGAACTGACCTGAAATTGACCAAAGACCAACCAACAGACTAAAAACTGATCAAAACTGACCTGGAACCAACCTGAAATTGACCAAAAACCAACCAACAGACTAAAAACTGACCAAAACTGACCAAAACTGACCTGGAACTGACCTGAAATTGACCAAAGACCAACCAACAGACTAGAAACTGATCAAGACTGGCCTGGAACTGACCTGAAATTGACCACAGACCAACCAACAGACTAAAAACTGATCAAAACTGACCTGGAACTGACCTGAAATTGACCAAAAACCAACCAACAGACTAGAAACAGACCAAAACTGATCAAATCTGACCTGGAACTGACCTGAAATTGACCAAAGACCAACCAACAGACTAAAAACTGACCAAAACTGACCTGGAACTGACCTGAAATTGACCACAGACCAACCAACAGACTAAAAACTGATCAAGACTGGCCTGGAACTGACCTGAAATTGACCACAGACCAACCAACAGACTAGAAACAGACCAAAACTGATCAAAACTGACCTGGAACTGACCTGAAATTGACCAAAGACCAACCAACAGACTAAAAACTGATCAAGACTGGCCTGGAACTGACCTGAAATTGACCACAGACCAACCAACAGACTAAAAACTGATCAAAACTGACCTGGAACTGACCTGAAATTGACCAAAAACCAACCAACAGACTAGAAACAGACCAAAACTGATCAAATCTGACCTGGAACTGACCTGAAATTGACCAAAGACCAACCAACAGACTAAAAACTGACCAAAACTGACCTGGAACTGACCTGAAATTGACCACAGACCAACCAACAGACTAAAAACTGATCAAGACTGGCCTGGAACTGACCTGAAATTGACCACAGACCAACCAACAGACTAGAAACAGACCAAAACTGATCAAAACTGACCTGGAACTGACCTGAAATTGACCAAAGATCAACCAACAGACTAAAAACTGACCAAAACTGACCTGGAACTGACCTGAAATTGACCAAAGACCAACCAACAGACTAAAAACTGATGAAGACTGGCCTGGAACTGACCTGAAATTGACCACAGACCAACCAACAGACTAGAAACAGACCAAAACTGATCAAAACTGACCTGGAACTGACCTGAAATTGACCAAAGATCAACCAACAGACTAAAAACTGACCAAAACTGACCTGGAACCAACCTGCAATTGACCAAGAACCAACCAACAGACTAAAAACTGACCAAAACTGATCAAAACTGACCTGGAACTGACCTGGAACCAACCTGAAATTGACCAAAAAGGGACTGGAGATGACCAAAACCAACCAACAGACTAGAAACCGACCAAAACTGACCAAAACTGACCTGGAACTGACCTGAAATTGACAAAACCAACAGACTAGAAACCAAAACTGACCAAAACTGCCTAGAACGACCTGAAATTGACTATAGACCAACCAACAGACTAAAAACTGATCAAAACTGACCTGGAACTGACCTGAAATTGACCACAGACCAACCAACAGACTAGAAACAGACCAAAACTGATCAAAACTGACCTGTAACTGACCTGAAATTGACCAAAGACCAACCAACAGACGAGAAACAGACCAAAACTGATCAAAACTGACCTGGAACTGACCTGAAATTGACCAAAGACCAACCAATAGACTAAAAACTGACCAAAGCTGACCTGAAATTGACCAAAAACCAACCAACAATCTAAAAACTGACCTGGAACTCCCCGGAAATTGACCAAAGACCAACCAACAGACTAAAAACTGACCAAAACTGACCTGGAACTGACCTAGAACTGACCTGAAATTGACCACAGACCAACCAACAGACTAAAAACTGATCAAAACTGACCTGGAACTGACCTGAAATTGACCAAAAACCAACCAACAGACTAGAAACAGACCAAAACTGATCAAATCTGACCTGGAACTGACCTGAAATTGACCAAAGACCAACCAACAGACTAAAAACTGACCAAAACTTACCTGGAACTGACCTGAAATTGACCAAAGACCAACCAACAGACTAGAAACAGACCAAAACTGATCAAAACTGACCTGGAACCGACCTGAAATTGACCAAAAACCAACCAACAGACTAAAAACTGACCAAATCTCACAGGAAAGGTGACCAAAAACCAACCAACAGACTAGGAACAGACCAAAACTGACCAAAACTGACCTGGAACTGACCTGAAATTGACCAAAGACCAACCTACAGACTAAAAAACTGATCAAAACTGACCTGGAACCAACCTGAAATTGACCAAAAACCAACCAACAGACTAAAAACTGACCAAAACTGACCAAAACTGACCTGGAACTGACCTGAAATTGACCAAAGACCAACCAACAGACTAGAAACTGATCAAGACTGACCTAGAACTGACCTGAAATTGACCACAGACCAACCAACAGACTAAAAACTGATCAAAACTGACCTGGAACTGACCTGAAATTGACCAAAAACCAACCAACAGACTAGAAACAGACCAAAACTGATCAAATCTGACCTGGAACTGACCTGAAATTGACCAAAAACCAACCAACAGACTAGAAACAGACCAAAACTGATCAAATCTGACCTGGAACTGACCTGAAATTGACCAAAGACCAACCAACAGACTAAAAACTGACCAAAACTGACCTGGAACTGACCTGAAATTGACCACAGACCAACCAACAGACCAAAACTGATCAAAACTGACCTGGAACTGACCTGAAATTGACCAAAGATCAACCAACAGACTAAAAACTGACCAAAACTGACCTGGAACTGACCTGAAATTGACCAAAGACCAACCAACAGACTAAAAACTGATGAAGACTGGCCTGGAACTGACCTGAAATTGACCAAAGACCAACCAACAGACTAGAAACTGATCAAGACTGGCCTGGAACTGACCTGAAATTGACCAAGAACCAACCAACAGACTAGAAACCGACCAAAACTGATCAAAACTGACCTAGAACTGACCTGAAATTGACCACAGACCAACCAACAGACTAAAAACTGATCAAAACTGACCTGGAACTGACCTGAAATTGACCAAAAACCAACCAACAGACTAGAAACAGACCAAAACTGATCAAAACTGACCTGGAACTGACCTGAAATTGACCAAAGACCAACCAACAGACTAAAAACTGACCAAAACTGACCTGGAACTGACCTGAAATTGACCAAAGACCAACCAACAGACTAGAAAAGACAAAACTGACCAAAACTGACCTGGAACTGACCTGAAATTGACCACAGACCAACCAACAGACTAGAAACAGACCAAAACTGATCAAAACTGACCTGGAACTGACCTGAAATTGACCAAAGATCAACCAACAGACTAAAAACTGACCAAAACTGACCTGGAACCAACCTGCAATTGACCAAGAACCAACCAACAGACTAAAAATTGACCAAAACTGATCAAAACTGACCTGGAACTGACCTGGAACCAACCTGAAATTGACCAAAGACCAACCAACAGACTAAAAAACTGACCAAAACTGACCTGGAACTGACCTGAAATTGACCAAAGACCAACCTACAGACTAAAAACTGATCAAAACTGACCTGGGACTGACCTGAAATTGACCAAAGACCAACCAACAGACTAAAAACTGACCAAAACTGACCTGGAACTGACCTGAAATTGACCAAAGACCAACCAACAGACTAGAAACCGACCAAAACTGATCAAAACTGACCTAGAACTGACCTGAAATTGACTATAGACCAACCAACAGACTAAAAACTGATCAAAACTGACCTGGAACTGACCTGAAATTGACCACAGACCAACCAACAGACTAGAAACAGACCAAAACTGATCAAAACTGACCTGGAACTGACCTGAAATTGACCAAAGACCAACCAACAGACTAGAAACAGACCAAAACTGATCAAAACTGACCTGGAACTGACCTGAAATTGACCAAAGACCAACCAATAGACTAAAAACTGACCAAAGCTGACCTGAAATTGACCAAAAACCAACCAACAATCTAAAAACTGACCTGGAACTCCCCGGAAATTGACCAAAGACCAACCAACAGACTAAAAACTGACCAAAACTGACCTGGAACTGACCTAGAACTGACCTGAAATTGACCACAGACCAACCAACAGACTAAAAACTGATCAAAACTGACCTGGAACTGACCTGAAATTGACCAAAAACCAACCAACAGACTAGAAACAGACCAAAACTGATCAAATCTGACCTGGAACTGACCTGAAATTGACCAAAGACCAACCAACAGACTAAAAACTGACCAAAACTGACCTGGAACTGACCTGAAATTGACCAAAGACCAACCAACAGACTAGAAACAGACCAAAACTGATCAAAACTGACCTGGAACCGACCTGAAATTGACCAAAAACCAACCAACAGACTAAAAACTGACCAAATCTCACAGGAAAGGTGACCAAAAACCAACCAACAGACTAGGAACAGACCAAAACTGACCAAAACTGACCTGGAACTGACCTGAAATTGACCAAAGACCAACCTACAGACTAAAAACTGATCAAAACTGACCTGGAACCAACCTGAAATTGACCAAAAACCAACCAACAGACTAAAAACTGACCAAAACTGACCAAAACTGACCTGGAACTGACCTGAAATTGACCAAAGACCAACCAACAGACTAAAAACTGATCAAAACTGACCTGGAACTGACCTGAAATTGACCACAGACCAACCAACAGACTAAAAACTGATCAAAACTGACCTGGAACTGACCTGAAATTGACCAAAAACCAACCAACAGACTAGAAACAGACCAAAACTGATCAAAACTGACCTGGAACTGACCTGAAATTGACCAAAGACCAACCAACAGACTAAAAACTGACCAAAACTGACCTGGAACTGACCTGAAATTGACCAAAGACCAACCAACAGACTAAAAACTGATCAAAACTGACCTGGAACTGACCTGAAATTGACCAAAGACCAACCAACAGACTAGAAACAGACCAAAACTGATCAAAACTGACCTGGAACTGACCTGAAATTGACCAAAGACCAACCAACAGACTAAAAACTGATCAAAACTGACCTGGAACTGACCTGAAATTGACCAAAGACCAACCAACAGACTAAAAAACTGATCAAAACTGACCTGGAACTGACCTGAAATTGACCAAAAACCAACCAACAGACTAGAAACAGACCAAAACTGATCAAAACTGACCTGGAACTGACCTGAAATTGACCAAAGACCAACCAACAGACTAAAAACTGACCAAAACTGACCTGGAACTGACCTGAAATTGACCAAAGACCAACCAACAGACTAAAAACTGATCAAAACTGACCTGGAACTGACCTGAAATTGACCAAAGACCAACCAACAGACTAGAAACAGACCAAAACTGATCAAAACTGACCTGGAACTGACCTGAAATTGACCAAAGACCAACCAACAGACTAAAAACTGACCAAAACTGACCTGGAACTGACCTGAAATTGACCAAAGACCAACCAACAGACTAAAAACTGATGAAGACTGGCCTGGAACTGACCTGAAATTGACCACAGACCAACCAACAGACTAGAAACAGACCAAAACTGATCAAAACTGACCTGGAACTGACCTGAAATTGACCAAAGATCAACCAACAGACTAAAAACTGACCAAAACTGACCTGGAACCAACCTGCAATTGACCAAGAACCAACCAACAGACTAAAAACTGACCAAAACTGATCAAAACTGACCTGGAACTGACCTGGAACCAACCTGAAATTGACCAAAGACCAACCAACAGACTAAAAACTGACCAAAACTGACCTGGAACTGACCTGAAATTGACCAAAGACCAACCTACAGACTAAAAACTGATCAAAACTGACCTGGGACTGACCTGAAATTGACCAAAGACCAACCAACAGACTAAAAACTGACCAAAACTGACCTGGAACTGACCTGAAATTGACCAAAGACCAACCAACAGACTAGAAACCGACCAAAACTGATCAAAACTGACCTAGAACTGACCTGAAATTGACTATAGACCAACCAACAGACTAAAAACTGATCAAAACTGACCTGGAACTGACCTGAAATTGACCACAGACCAACCAACAGACTAGAAACAGACCAAAACTGATCAAAACTGACCTGGAACTGACCTGAAATTGACCAAAGACCAACCAACAGACTAGAAACAGACCAAAACTGATCAAAACTGACCTGGAACTGACCTGAAATTGACCAAAGACCAACCAATAGACTAAAAACTGACCAAAGCTGACCTGAAATTGACCAAAAACCAACCAACAATCTAAAAACTGACCTGGAACCCCCGGAAATTGACCAAAGACCAACCAACAGACTAAAAACTGACCAAAACTGACCTGGAACTGACCTAGAACTGACCTGAAATTGACCAAAGACCAACCAACAGACTAAAAACTGATCAAAACTGACCTGGAACTGACCTGAAATTGACCAAAAACCAACCAACAGACTAGAAACAGACCAAAACTGATCAAATCTGACCTGGAACTGACCTGAAATTGACCAAAGACCAACCAACAGACTAAAAACTGACCAAAACTGACTGCTGGAACTGACCTGAAATTGACCAAAGACCAACCAACAGACTAAAAACTGACCAAAACTGACCTGGAACTGACCTGAAATTGACCAAAGACCAACCAACAGACTAAAAACTGATCAAGACTGGCCTGGAACTGACCTGAAATTGACCAAAGACCAACCAACAGACTAGAAACAGACCAAAACTGATCAAAACTGACCTGGAACTGACCTGAAATTGACCAAAAACCAACCAACAGACTAAAAACTGACCAAAACTGATCAAAACTGACCTGGAACTGACCTGAAATTGACCAAAAACCAACCAACAGACTAAAAACTGACCAAAACTGACCTGGAACGGACCTGAAATTGACCAAAAACCAACCAACAGACTAAAAACTGACCAAAACTGATCAAAACTGACCTGGAACTGACCTGAAATTGACCAAAGACCAACCAACAGACTAAAAACTGACCAAAACTGACCTGGAACTGACCTGAAATTGACCAAAGACCAACCAACAGACTAAAAACTGACCAAAACTGATCAAAACTGACCTGGAAACTGGAACCAACCTGAAATTGACCAAAGACCAACCAACAGACTAAAGCAAAACTGACCAAAACTGACCTGGAACTGACCTGAAATTGACCAAAGACCAACCAACAGACTAGAAACAGACCAAAACTGATCAAAACTGACCTGGAACTGACCTGAAATTGACCAAAGACCAACCAACAGACTAAAAACTGACCAAAACTGACCTGGAACTGACCTGAAATTGACCAAAAACCAACCAACAGACTAGAAACAGACCAAAACTGATCAAAACTGACCTGGAACTGACCTGAAATTGACCAAAGACCAACCAACAGACTAAAAACTGATCAAAACTGACCTGGAACCAACTGACCTGAAATTGACCAAAGACCAACCAACAGACTAAAAACTGACCAAAACTGACCAAAACTGACCTGGAACTGACCTGAAATTGACCAAAGACCAACCAACAGACTAGAAACTGATCAAAACTGGCCTGGAACTGACCTGAAATTGACCAAAGACCAACCAACAGACTAGAAACAGACCAAAACTGATCAAAACTGACCTGGAACTGACCTGAAATTGACCAAAGACCAACCAACAGACTAAAAGAAACTGATCAAAACTGACCTGGAACTGACCTGAAATTGACCAAAGACCAACCAACAGACTAGAAACAGACCAAAACTGATCAAAACTGACCTGGAACTGACCTGAAATTGACCAAAGACCAACCAACAGACTAAAAACTGACCAAAACTGACCTGGAACTGACCTGAAATTGACCAAAGACCAACCAACAGACTAAAAACTGATCAAAACTGACCTGGAACTGACCTGAAATTGACCAAAGACCAACCAACAGACTAGAAACAGACCAAAACTGATCAAAACTGACCTGGAACTGACCTGAAATTGACCAAAGACCAACCAACAGACTAAAAACTGACCAAAACTGACCTGGAACTGACCTGAAATTGACCAAAGACCAACCAACAGACTAAAAACTGATCAAGACTGGCCTGGAACTGACCTGAAATTGACCACAGACCAACCAACAGACTAGAAACAGACCAAAACTGATCAAAACTGACCTGGAACTGACCTGAAATTGACCAAAGACCAACCAACAGACTAAAAACTGACCAAAACTGACCTGGAACCAACCTGAAATTGACCAAAAACCAACCAACAGACTAAAAACTGACCAAAACTGATCAAAACTGACCTGGAACTGACCTGGAACCAACCTGAAATTGACCAAAGACCAACCAACAGACTAAAAAAACTGACCAAAACTGACCTGGAACTGACCTGAAATTGACCAAAGACCAACCAACAGACTAAAAACTGATCAAAACTGACCTGGGACTGACCTGAAATTGACCAAAGACCAACCAACAGACTAAAAACTGACCAAAACTGACCTGGAACTGACCTGAAATTGACCAAAGACCAACCAACAGACTAGAAACCGACCAAAACTGATCAAAACTGACCTAGAACTGACCTGAAATTGACTATAGACCAACCAACAGACTAAAAACTGATCAAAACTGACCTGGAACTGACCTGAAATTGACCAAAGACCAACCAACAGACTAGAAACAGACCAAAACTGATCAAAACTGACCTGGAACTGACCTGAAATTGACCAAAGACCAACCAACAGACGAGAAACAGACCAAAACTGATCAAAACTGACCTGGAACTGACCTGAAATTGACCAAAGACCAACCAATAGACTAAAAACTGACCAAAGCTGACCTGAAATTGACCAAAAACCAACCAACAATCTAAAAACTGACCTGGAACTCCCCGGAAATTGACCAAAGACCAACCAACAGACTAAAAACTGACCAAAACTGACCTGGAACTGACCTAGAACTGACCTGAAATTGACCACAGACCAACCAACAGACTAAAAACTGATCAAAACTGACCTGGAACTGACCTGAAATTGACCAAAAACCAACCAACAGACTAGAAACAGACCAAAACTGATCAAATCTGACCTGGAACTGACCTGAAATTGACCAAAGACCAACCAACAGACTAAAAACTGACCAAAACTTACCTGGAACTGACCTGAAATTGACCAAAGACCAACCAACAGACTAGAAACAGACCAAAACTGATCAAAACTGACCTGGAACCGACCTGAAATTGACCAAAAACCAACCAACAGACTAAAAACTGACCAAATCTCACAGGAAAGGTGACCAAAAACCAACCAACAGACTAGGAACAGACCAAAACTGACCAAAACTGACCTGGAACTGACCTGAAATTGACCAAAGACCAACCTACAGACTAAAAACTGATCAAAACTGACCTGGAACCAACCTGAAATTGACCAAAAACCAACCAACAGACTAAAAACTGACCAAAACTGACCAAAACTGACCTGGAACTGACCTGAAATTGACCAAAGACCAACCAACAGACCAGAAACTGATCAAGACTGACCTAGAACTGACCTGAAATTGACCACAGACCAACCAACAGACTAAAAACTGATCAAAACTGACCTGGAACTGACCTGAAATTGACCAAAAACCAACCAACAGACTAGAAACAGACCAAAACTGATCAAATCTGACCTGGAACTGACCTGAAATTGACCAAAAACCAACCAACAGACTAGAAACAGACCAAAACTGATCAAATCTGACCTGGAACTGACCTGAAATTGACCAAAGACCAACCAACAGACTAAAAACTGACCAAAACTGACCTGGAACTGACCTGAAATTGACCACAGACCAACCAACAGACCAAAACTGATCAAAACTGACCTGGAACTGACCTGAAATTGACCAAAGACCAACCAACAGACTAAAAACTGACCAAAACTGACCTGGAACTGACCTGAAATTGACCAAAGACCAACCAACAGACTAAAAACTGATGAAGACTGGCCTGGAACTGACCTGAAATTGACCAAAGACCAACCAACAGACTAGAAACTGATCAAGACTGGCCTGGAACTGACCTGAAATTGACCAAAGAACCAACCAACAGACTAGAAACCGACCAAAACTGATCAAAACTGACCTAGAACTGACCTGAAATTGACCAAAGACCAACCAACAGACTAAAAACTGATCAAAACTGACCTGGAACTGACCTGAAATTGACCAAAAACCAACCAACAGACTAGAAACAGACCAAAACTGATCAAAACTGACCTGGAACTGACCTGAAATTGACCAAAGACCAACCAACAGACTAAAAACTGACCAAAACTGACCTGGAACTGACCTGAAATTGACCAAAGACCAACCAACAGACTAAAAACTGACCAAAACTGACCTGGAACTGACCTGAAATTGACCACAGACCAACCAACAGACTAGAAACAGACCAAAACTGATCAAAACTGACCTGGAACTGACCTGAAATTGACCAAAGACCAACCAACAGACTAAAAAACTGACCAAAACTGACCTGGAACTGACCTGAAATTGACCAAAGACCAACCAACAGACTAGAAACAGACCAAAACTGATCAAAACTGACCTGGAACTGACCTGAAATTGACCAAAAACCAACCAACAGACTAAAAACTGACCAAAACTGACTGGAAGTGACCTGAAATTGACCAAAGACCAACCAACAGACTAGGAACAGACCAAAACTGACCAAAACTGACCTGGAACTGACCTGAAATTGACCAAAGACCAACCTACAGACTAAAAACTGATCAAAACTGACCTGGAACCAACCTGAAATTGACCAAAAACCAACCAACAGACTAAAAACTGACCAAAACTGACCAAAACTGACCTGGAACTGACCTGAAATTGACCAAAGACCAACCAACAGACTAAAAACTGATCAAGACTGACCTAGAACTGACCTGAAATTGACCACAGACCAACCAACAGACTAAAAACTGATCAAAACTGACCTGGAACTGACCTGAAATTGACCAAAAACCAACCAACAGACTAGAAACAGACCAAAACTGATCAAAACTGACCTGGAACTGACCTGAAATTGACCAAAAACCAACCAACAGACTAGAAACAGACCAAAACTGATCAAAACTGACCTGGAACTGACCTGAAATTGACCAAAGACCAACCAACAGACTAAAAACTGACCAAAACTGACCTGGAACTGACCTGAAATTGACCACAGAACCAACCAACAGACCAAAACTGATCAAAACTGACCTGGAACTGACCTGAAATTGACCAAAGACCAACCAACAGACTAAAAACTGACCAAAACTGACCTGGAACTGACCTGAAATTGACCAAAGACCAACCAACAGACTAAAAACTGATCAAAACTGGCCTGGAACTGACCTGAAATTGACCAAAGACCAACCAACAGACTAGAAAACTGATCAAAGACTGACCTGGAACTGACCTGAAATTGACCAAAGAACCAACCAACAGACTAGAAACCGACCAAAACTGATCAAAACTGACCTGGAACTGACCTGAAATTGACCAAAGACCAACCAACAGACTAAAAACTGATCAAAACTGACCTGGAACTGACCTGAAATTGACCAAAAACCAACCAACAGACTAGAAACAGACCAAAACTGATCAAAACTGACCTGGAACTGACCTGAAATTGACCAAAGACCAACCAACAGACTAAAAACTGACCAAAACTGACCTGGAACTGACCTGAAATTGACCAAAGACCAACCAACAGACTAAAAACTGACCAAAACTGACCTGGAACTGACCTGAAATTGACCAAAGACCAACCAACAGACTAGAAACAGACCAAAACTGATCAAAACTGACCTGGAACTGACCTGAAATTGACCAAAGATCAACCAACAGACTAAAAACTGACCAAAACTGACCTGGAACCGACCTGCAATTGACCAAAGAACCAACCAACAGACTAAAAATTGACCAAAACTGATCAAAACTGACCTGGAACTGACCTGGAACCAACCTGAAATTGACCAAAGACCAACCAACAGACTAAAAACTGACCAAAACTGACCTGGAACTGACCTGAAATTGACCAAAGACCAACCAACAGACTAAAAACCAAAACTGATCAAAACTGACCTGGGACTGACCTGAAATTGACCAAAGACCAACCAACAGACTAAAAACTGACCAAAACTGACCTGGAACTGACCTGAAATTGACCAAAGACCAACCAACAGACTAGAAACCGACCAAAACTGATCAAAACTGACCTAGAACTGACCTGAAATTGACTATAGACCAACCAACAGACTAAAAACTGATCAAAACTGACCTGGAACTGACCTGAAATTGACCACAGACCAACCAACAGACTAGAAACAGACCAAAACTGATCAAAACTGACCTGGAACTGACCTGAAATTGACCAAAGACCAACCAACAGACGAGAAACAGACCAAAACTGATCAAAACTGACCTGGAACTGACCTGAAATTGACCAAAGACCAACCAATAGACTAAAAACTGACCAAAGCTGACCTGAAATTGACCAAAAACCAACCAACAATCTAAAAACTGACCTGGAACTCCCCGGAAATTGACCAAAGACCAACCAACAGACTAAAAACTGACCAAAACTGACCTGGAACTGACCTGGAACTGACCTGAAATTGACCAAAGACCAACCAACAGACTAAAAACTGATCAAAACTGACCTGGAACTGACCTGAAATTGACCAAAAACCAACCAACAGACTAGAAACAGACCAAAACTGATCAAAACTGACCTGGAACTGACCTGAAATTGACCAAAGACCAACCAACAGACTAAAAACTGACCAAAACTGACCTGGAACTGACCTGAAATTGACCAAAGACCAACCAACAGACTAGAAACAGACCAAAACTGATCAAAACTGACCTGGAACTGACCTGAAATTGACCAAAAACCAACCAACAGACTAAAAACTGACCAAATCTCACAGGAAAGGTGACCAAAAACCAACCAACAGACTAGGAACAGACCAAAACTGACCAAAACTGACCTGGAACTGACCTGAAATTGACCAAAGACCAACCATACAGACTAAAAACTGATCAAAACTGACCTGGAACCAACCTGAAATTGACCAAAAACCAACCAACAGACTAAAAACTGACCAAAACTGACCAAAACTGACCTGGAACTGACCTGAAATTGACCAAAGACCAACCAACAGACTAGAAACTGATCAAGACTGACCTGGAACTGACCTGAAATTGACCAAAGACCAACCAACAGACTAAAAACTGATCAAAACTGACCTGGAACTGACCTGAAATTGACCAAAAACCAACCAACAGACTAGAAACAGACCAAAACTGATCAAAACTGACCTGGAACTGACCTGAAATTGACCAAAAGACCAACCAACAGACTAAAAACTGACCAAAACTGACCTGGAACTGACCTGAAATTGACCAAAGACCAACCAACAGACTAGAAACAGACCAAAACTGATCAAAACTGACCTGGAACTGACCTGAAATTGACCAAAGACCAACCAACAGACTAAAAAACTGACCAAAACTGACCTGGAACTGACCTGAAATTGACCAAAGACCAACCAACAGACTAAAAATTGACCAAAACTGATCAAAACTGACCTGGAACTGACCTGAAATTGACCTAAAATTGACCAAAGACCAACCAACAGACTAAAAACTGACCAAAACTGACCTGGAACTGACCTGAAATTGACCAAAGACCAACCAACAGACTAAAAACCGACCAAAACTGATCTAAAACTGACCTGGAACTGACCTGAAATTGACCAAAGACCAACCAACAGACTAAAAACTGATCAAAACTGACCTGGAACTGACCTGAAATTGACCAAAAACCAACCAACAGACTAGAAACAGACCAAAACTGATCAAAACTGACCTGGAACTGACCTGAAATTGACCAAAGACCAACCAACAGACTAAAAACTGACCAAAACTGACCTGGAACTGACCTGAAATTGACCAAAGACCAACCAACAGACTAGAAACAGACCAAAACTGATCAAAACTGACCTGGAACTGACCTGAAATTGACCAAAAGACCAACCAACAGACTAAAAACTGACCAAAACTCACAGGAAAGGTGACCAAAAACCAACCAACAGACTAGAAACAGACCAAAACTGACCAAAACTGACCTGGAACTGACCTGAAATTGACCAAAGACCAACCAACAGACCAAAAACTGATCAAAACTGACCTGGAACTGACCTGAAATTGACCAAAAACCAACCAACAGACTAAAAACTGACCAAAACTGACCAAAACTGACCTGGAACTGACCTGAAATTGACCAAAGACCAACCAACAGACTAGAAAACTGATCAAAACTGACCTGGAACTGACCTGAAATTGACCAAAGACCAACCAACAGACTAAAAACTGATCAAAACTGACCTGGAACTGACCTGAAATTGACCAAAGACCAACCAACAGACTAGAAACAGACCAAAACTGATCAAAACTGACCTGGAACTGACCTGAAATTGACCAAAGACCAACCAACAGACTAAAAACTGACCAAAACTGATCAAAACTGACCTGGAACTGACCTGAAATTGACCAAAGACCAACCAACAGACTAGAAACAGACCAAAACTGATCAAAACTGACCTGGAACTGACCTGAAATTGACCAAAGACCAACCAACAGACTAAAAACTGATCAAAACTGACCTGGAACTGACCTGAAATTGACCAAAGACCAACCAACAGACTAAAACGACCAAAACTGATCAAAACTGACCTGGAACTGACCTGAAATTGACCAAAAACCAACCAACAGACTAGAAACAGACCAAAACTGATCAAAACTGACCTGGAACTGACCTGAAATTGACCAAAGACCAACCAACAGACTAAAAACTGACCAAAACTGACCTGGAACTGACCTGAAATTGACCAAAGACCAACCAACAGACTAAAAACTGATCAAAACTGACCTGGAACTGACCTGAAATTGACCAAAGACCAACCAACAGACTAGAAACAGACCAAAACTGATCAAAACTGACCTGGAACTGACCTGAAATTGACCAAAGACCAACCAACAGACTAAAAACTGACCAAAACTGACCTGGAACTGACCTGAAATTGACCAAAGACCAACCAACAGACTAAAAACTGACCAAAACTGACCTGGAACTGACCTGAAATTGACCAAAGACCAACCAACAGACTAGAAACAGACCAAAACTGATCAAAACTGACCTGGAACTGACCTGAAATTGACCAAAGACCAACCAACAGACTAAAAACTGACCAAAACTGACCTGGAACTGACCTGAAATTGACCAAAGACCAACCAACAGACTAAAAACTGACCAAAACTGATCAAAACTGACCTGGAACTGACCTGGAACCAACCTGAAATTGACCAAAGACCAACCAACAGACTAAAAACTGACCAAAACTGACCTGGAACTGACCTGAAATTGACCAAAGACCAACCAACAGACTAGAAACAGACCAAAACTGATCAAAACTGACCTGGAACTGACCTGAAATTGACCAAAGACCAACCAACAGACTAAAAACTGACCAAAACTGACCAAAACTGACCTGGAACTGACCTGAAATTGACCAAAGACCAACCAACAGACTAAAAACTGACCAAAACTGATCAAAACTGACCTGGAACTGACCTGAAATTGACCAAAGACCAACCAACAGACTAAAAACTGACCAAAACTGACCTGGAACTGACCTGAAATTGACCAAAGACCAACCAACAGACTAGAAACAGACCAAAACTGATCAAAACTGACCTGGAACTGACCTGAAATTGACCAAAGACCAACCAACAGACGAGAAACAGACCAAAACTGATCAAAACTGACCTGGAACTGACCTGAAATTGACCAAAGACCAACCAATAGACTAAAAACTGACCAAAGCTGACCTGAAATTGACCAAAAACCAACCAACAATCTAAAAACTGACCTGGAACTCCCCGGAAATTGACCAAAGACCAACCAACAGACTAAAAACTGACCAAAACTGACCTGGAACTGACCTGGAACTGACCTGAAATTGACCAAAAAACAGACAACAGACCAAAACTGATCAAAACTGACCTGGAACTGACGTGGAACTGACCTGAAATTGACCAAAAACCAGACAACAGACTAAAAACTGACCTGGAACTGACCTGAAATTGACCAAAGACCAACCAACAGACTAGAAACAGACCAAAACTGATCAAAACTGACCTGGAACTGACCTGAAATTGACCAAAGACCAACCAACAGACTAAAAACTGACCAAAACTGACCTGGAACTGACCTGAAATTGACCAAAAACCAACCAACAGACTAAAAACAGACCAAAACTGACCAAAACTGACCTGGAACTGACCTGAAATTGACCAAAGACCAACCAACAGACTAAAAACTGACCAAAACTGACCTGGAACTGACCTGAAATTGACCAAAAACCAACCAACAGACTAAAAACTGACCAAAACTGACCTGGAACTGACCTGAAATTGACCGAAATTGACCAAAGACCAACCAACAGACTAGAAACAGACCAAAACTGATCAAAACTGACCTGGAACTGACCTGAAATTGACCAAAGACCAACCAACAGACTAAAAACTGACCAAAACTGACCTGGAACTGACCTGAAATTGACCAAAGACCAACCAACAGACTAAAAACTGACCAAAACTGATCAAAACTGACCTGGAAACTGACCTGAAATTGACCAAAGACCAACCAACAGACTAAAAACTGATCAAAACTGACCTGGAACTGACCTGAAATTGACCAAAGACCAACCAACAGACTAAAAACTGACCAAAACTGATCAAAACTGACCTGGAACTGACCTGAAATTGACCAAAGACCAACCAACAGACTAAAAAGACCAAAACTGACCAAAACTGACCTGGAACTGACCTGAAATTGACCAAAAACCAACCAACAGACTAAAAACTGACCAAAACTGATCAAAACTGACTGACCTGGAACTGACCTGAAATTGACCAAAGACCAACCAACAGACTAAAAACTGATCAAAACTGACCTGGAACTGACCTGAAATTGACCAAAGACCAACCAACAGACTAGAAACGACCAAAACTGATCAAAACTGACCTGGAACTGACCTGAAATTGACCAAAGACCAACCAACAGACTAGAAACAGACCAAAACTGATCAAAACTGACCTGGAACTGACCTGAAATTGACCAAAGACCAACCAATAGACTAAAAACTGACCAAAGCTGACCTGAAATTGACCAAAAACCAACCAACAATCTAAAAACTGACCGCCTGGAACTGACCTGAAATTGACCAAAGACCAACCAAGAGACTAAAACCTGACCAAAACTGACCTGGAACTGACCTGGAACTGACCTGAAATTGACCAAAAAACAGACAACAGACCAAAACTGATCAAAACTGAGCTGGAACTGACGTAGAACTGACCTGAAATTGACCAAAAACCAGACAACAGACTAAAAACTGACCAAAACTGACCTGGAACTGACCTGAAATTGACCAAAGACCAACCAACAGACTAAGAACAGACCAAAACTGATCAAAACTGACCTGGAACTGACCTGAAATTGACCAAAGACCAACCAACAGACTAAAAACTGACCAAAACTGACCTGGAACTGACCTGAAATTGACCAAAGACCAACCAACAGACTAGAAACAGACCAAAACTGATCAAAACTGACCTGGAACTGACCTGAAATTGACCAAAGACCAACCAACAGACTAAAAACAGACCAAAACTGATCAAAACTGACCTGGAACTGACCTGAAATTGACCAAAAACCAACCAACAGACTAAAAACTGACCAAAACTGATCAAAACTGACCTGGAACTGACCTGAAATTGACCAAAGACCAACCAACAGACTAAAAACTGACCAAAACTGACCTGGAACTGACCTGAAATTGACCAAAGACCAACCAACAGACTAAAAACTGATCAAAACTGACCTGGAACTGACCTGAAATTGACCAAAGACCAACCAACAGACTAGAAACAGACCAAAACTGATCAAAACTGACCTGGAACTGACCTGAAATTGACCAAAAACCAACCAACAGACTAGAAACAGACCAAAACTGATCAAAACTGACCTGGAACTGACCTGAAATTGACCAAAGACCAACCAACAGACTAAAAACTGACCAAAACTGACCTGGAACTGACCTGAAATTGACCAAAGACCAACCAACAGACTAAAAACTGATCAAAACTGACCTGGAACTGACCTGAAATTGACCAAAGACCAACCAACAGACTAGAAACAGACCAAAACTGATCAAAACTGACCTGGAACTGACCTGAAATTGACCAAAGACCAACCAACAGACTAAAAAAGACCAAAACTGATCATCAAACTGACCTGGAACTGACCTGAAATTGACCAAAGACCAACCAACAGACTAAAAACTGATCAAAACTGACCTGGAACTGACCTGAAATTGACCAAAAACCAACCAACAGACTAGAACAGACCAAAACTGACCAAAACTGATCAAAACTGACCTGGAACTGACCTGAAATTGACCAAAGACCAACCAACAGACTAAAAACTGATCAAAACTGACCTGGAACTGACCTGAAATTGACCAAAAGACCAACCAACAGACTAGAAACAGACCAAAACTGATCAAAACTGACCTGGAACTGACCTGAAATTGACCAAAGACCAACCAACAGACTAAAAACTGACCAAAACTGATCAAAACTGACCTGGAACTGACCTGAAATTGACCAAAGACCAACCAACAGACTAGAAACAGACCAAAACTGATCAAAACTGACCTGGAACTGACCTGAAATTGACCAAAAACCAACCAACAGACTAAAACTGACCAAAACTGATCAAAACTGACCTGGAACTGACCTGAAATTGACCAAAAACCAACCAACAGACTAAAAACTGACCAAAACTGACCTGGAACTGACCTGAAATTGACCAAAGACCAACCAACAGACTAAAAACTGATCAAAACTGACCTGGAACTGACCTGAAATTGACCAAAGACCAACCAACAGACTAGAAACAGACCAAAACTGATCAAAACTGACCTGGAACTGACCTGAAATTGACCAAAAGACCAACCAACAGACTAAAAACTGACCAAAACTGATCAAAACTGACCTGGAACTGACCTGAAATTGACCAAAAACCAACCAACAGACTAAAAACTGACCAAAACTGACCTGGAACTGACCTGAAATTGACCAAAGACCAACCAACAGACTAAAAACTGACCAAAACTGATCAAAACTGACCTGGAACTGACCTGAAATTGACCAAAGACCAACCAACAGACTAAAAACTGACCAAAACTGACCTGGAACTGACCTGAAATTGACCAAAGACCAACCAACAGACTAAAAACAGACCAAACAACCTGATCAAAACTGACCTGGAACTGACCTGAAATTGACCAAAGACCAACCAACAGACTAAAAACTGACCAAAACTGACCTGGAACTGACCTGAAATTGACCAAAGACCAACCAACAGACTAGAAACAGACCAAAACTGATCAAAACTGACCTGGAACTGACCTGAAATTGACCAAAGACCAACCAACAGACTAAAAACTGACCAAAACTGACCTGGAACTGACCTGAAATTGACCAAAAACCAACCAACAGACTAAAACAGACCAAAACTGATCAAAACTGACCTGGAACTGACCTGAAATTGACCAAAGACCAACCAACAGACTAAAAACTGATCAAAACTGACCTGGAACTGACCTGAAATTGACCAAAGACCAACCAACAGACTAGAAACGACCAAAACTGATCAAAACTGACCTGGAACTGACCTGAAATTGACCAAAGACCAACCAACAGACTAAAAACTGACCAAAACTGATCAAAACTGACCTGGAACTGACCTGAAATTGACCAAAGACCAACCAACAGACTAAAAACTGATCAAAACTGACCTGGAACTGACCTGAAATTGACCAAAGACCAACCAACAGACTAGAAACTGACCAAAACTGATCAAAACTGACCTGGAACTGACCTGAAATTGACCAAAGACCAACCAACAGACTAGAAACAGACCAAAACTGATCAAAACTGACCTGGAACTGACCTGAAATTGACCAAAGACCAACCAACAGACTAAAACGACCAAAACTGATCAAAACTGACCTGGAACTGACCTGAAATTGACCAAAGACCAACCAACAGACTAAAAACAGACCAAAACTGATCAAAACTGACCTGGAACTGACCTGAAATTGACCAAAGACCAACCAACAGACTAAAAACTGACCAAAACCTGGAACTGACCTGGAACTGACCTGAAATTGACCAAAAACCAACCAACAGACTAGAAACAGACCAAAACTGATCAAAACTGACCTGGAACTGACCTGAAATTGACCAAAAACCAACCAACAGACTAAAAACTGACCAAAACTGATCAAAACTGACCTGGAACTGACCTGAAATTGACCAAAGACCAACCAACAGACTAAAAACTGATCAAAACTGACCTGGAACTGACCTGAAATTGACCAAAGACCAACCAACAGACTAGAAACAGACCAAAACTGATCAAAACTGACCTGGAACTGACCTGAAATTGACCAAAGACCAACCAACAGACTAAAAACTGACCAAAACTGATCAAAACTGACCTGGAACTGACCTGAAATTGACCAAAGACCAACCAACAGACTAAAAGACCAAAACTGATCAAAACTGACCTGGAACTGACCTGAAATTGACCAAAGACCAACCAACAGACTAAAAACTGACCAAAACTGACCTGGAACTGACCTGAAATTGACCAAAGACCAACCAACAGACTAGAAACGACCAAAACTGATCAAAACTGACCTGGAACTGACCTGAAATTGACCAAAGACCAACCAACAGACTAAAAACAGACCAAAACTGATCAAAACTGACCTGGAACTGACCTGAAATTGACCAAAAACAGACTAAAAACGACCAAACTGACCTGAAATTGACCAAAACCAACCAAAGACTAAAAACTGACACAAAACTGACCTGGAACTGACCTGAAATTGACCAAAGACCAACCAACAGACTAAAAACTGACCAAAACTGACCTGGAACTGACCTGAAATTGACCAAAGACCAACCAACAGACTAAAAACTGACCAAAACTGACCTGGAACTGACCTGAAATTGACCAAAGACCAACCAACAGACTAGAAACAGACCAAAACTGATCAAAACTGACCTGGAACTGACCTGAAATTGACCAAAGACCAACCAACAGACTAGAAACAGACCAAAACTGATCAAAACTGACCTGGAACTGACCTGAAATTGACCAAAGACCAACCAACAGACTAAAAACTGACCAAAGCTGACCTGAAATTGACCAAAAACCAACCAACAGATCTAAAAACTGACCTGGAACTGACCTGAAATTGACCAAAGACCAACCAACAGACTAAAAACTGACCAAAACTGATCAAAACTGACCTGGAACTGACCTGAAATTGACCAAAAACCAGACCAACAGACCAAAACTGATCAAAACTGACCAAAACTGACCTGGAACTGACCTGAAATTGACCAAAAACCAACCAACAGACTAAAAACTGACCAAAACTGATCAAAACTGACCTAACTGAAATTGACCAAAGACCAACCAACAGACTCAAAACTGATCAAAACTGACCTGGAACTGACCTGAAATTGACCAAAGACCAACCAACAGACTAAAAACTGACCAAAACTGACCTGGAACTGACCTGAAATTGACCAACAATAGACCAACCAACGAGACTACCTGAAATTGACCAAAGACCAACCAACAGACCAAAACTGATCAAAACTGACCTGGAACTGACCTGAAATTGACCAAAGACCAACCAACAGACTAAAAACTGACCAAAAGAACTGACCTGAAATTGACCAAAGACCAACCAACAGACTAAAAACTGATCAAAACTGACCTGGAACTGACCTGAAATTGACCAAAGACCAACCAACAGACTAGAAACAGACCAAACCTGATCAAAACTGACCTGGAACTGACCTGAAATCGACCAAAAACCAACCAACAGACTAAAAACTGACCAAAACTGACTTGGAACTGACCTGAAATTGACCAAAGACCAACCAACAGACTAAAAACTGACCAAAACTGACCTGGAACTGACCTGAAATTGACCAAAGACCAACCAACAGACTAAAAACTGATCAAGACTGACCTGGAACTGACCTGAAATTGACCAAAGACCAACCAACAGACTAGAAACAGACCAAAACTGATCAAAACTGACCTGGAACTTACCTGAAATTGACCAAAAACCAGACAACAGACCAAAACTGATCAAAACTGACCTGGAACTGACCTGAAATTGACCAAAGACCAACCAACAGACTAAAAACTGACCAAAACTGACCTGGAACTGACCTGAAATTGACCAAAGACCAACCAACAGACTAGAAACAGACCAAAACTGATCAAAACTGACCTAGAACTGACCTGAAATTGACCAAAGACCAACCAACAGACTAAAAACTGACCAAAACTGACCTGGAACTGACCTGAAATTGACCAAAGACCAACCAACAGACTAAAAACTGATCAAGACTGACCTGGAACTGACCTGAAATTGACCAAAGACCAACCAACAGACTAGAAACAGACCAAAACTGATCAAAACTGACCTGGAACTTACCTGAAATTGACCAAAAACCAGACAACAGACCAAAACTGATCAAAACTGACCTGGGACTGACCTGAAATTGACCAAAGACCAACCAACAGACTAAAAACTGACCAAAACTGACCTGGAACTGACCTGAAATTGACCAAAGACCAACCAACAGACTAGAAACCGACCAAAACTGATCAAAACTGACCTAGAACTGACCTGAAATTGACTATAGACCAACCAACAGACTAAAAACTGATCAAAACTGACCTGGAACTGACCTGAAATTGACCACGGACCAACCAACAGACTAGAAACAGACCAAAACTGATCAAAACTGACCTGGAACTGACCTGAAATTGACCAAAGACCAACCAACAGACGAGAAACAGACCAAAACTGATCAAAACTGACCTGGAACTGACCTGAAATTGACCAAAGACCAACCAATAGACTAAAAACTGACCAAAGCTGACCTGAAATTGACCAAAAACCAACCAACAATCTAAAAACTGACCTGGAACTCCCCGGAAATTGACCAAAGACCAACCAACAGACTAAAAACTGACCAAAACTGACCTGGAACTGACCTGGAACTGACCTGAAATTGACCAAAAAACAGACAACAGACCAAAACTGATCAAAACTGACCTGGAACTGACGTGGAACTGGCCTGAAATTGACCAAAAACCAGACAACAGACTAAAAACTGACCAAAACTGATCAAAACTGACCAAAACTGACCTGGAACTGACCTGAAATTGACCAAAGACCAACCAACAGACTAAAAACTGATCAAAACTGACCTGGGACTGACCTGAAATTGACCAAAGACCAACCAACAGACGAGAAACAGACCAAAACTGATCATAACTGACCTGGAACTGACCTGAAATTGACCAAAGACCAACCAATAGACTAAAAACTGACCAAAGCTGACCTGAAATTGACCAAATACCAACCAAGAGACTAAAACCTGACCAAAACTGACCTGGAACTGACCTGGAACTGACCTGAAATTGACCAAAAAACAGACAACAGACCAAAACTGATCAAAACTGACCAAAACTGACCTGGAACTGACCTGAAATTGACCAAAGACCAAACAACAGACTAAAAACTGACCAAAACTGACCTGGAACTGACCTGAAATTGACCAAAGACCAACCAACAGACTAAAAACTGATCAAAACTGACCTGGAACTGACCTGAAATTGACCAAAGACCAACCAACAGACTAGAAACAGACCAAAACTGATCAAAACTGACCTGGAACTGACCTGAAATTGACCAAAGACCAACCAATAGACTAAAAACTGACCAAAGCTGACCTGAAATTGACCAAAACCACCAACATCTAAAAACTGACCTGGAACTGACCTGAAATTGACCAAAGACCAACCAACAGACTAAAAACTGACCAAAACTGACCGGAACTGACCTGGAACTGACCTGAAATTGACCAAAGACCAACCAACAGACCAAAAATAAATGACTGATCAAAACTGACCTGGAACTGACCTGAAATTGACCAAAAACCAACCAACAGACTAAAAACTGACCAAAACTGATCAAAACTGACCAAAACTGACCTGGAACTGACCTGAAATTGACCAAAGACCAACCAACAGACTAAAAACTGACCAAAACTGACCTGGAACTGACCTGAAATTGACCAAAGACCAACCAACAGACTAGAAACAGACCAAAACTGATCAAAACTGACCTGGAACTGACCTGAAATTGACCAAAGACCAACCAACAGACTAAAACGACCAAAACTGATCAAAACTGACCTGGAACTGACCTGAAATTGACCAAAAACCAACCAACAGACTAAAAACTGACCAAAACTGATCAAAACTGACCTGGAACTGACCTGAAATTGACCAAAGACCAACCAACAGACCAAAACTGATCAAAACTGACCTGGAACTGACCTGAAATTGACCAAAGACCAACCAACAGACTAAAACGACCAAAACTGATCAAAACTGACCTGGAACTGACCTGAAATTGACCAAAGACCAACCAACAGACTAAAAACTGATCAAAACTGACCTGGAACTGACCTGAAATTGACCAAAGACCAACCAACAGACTAGAAACAGACCAAAACTGATCAAAACTGACCTGGAACTGACCTGAAATTGACCAAAGACCAACCAACAGACTAAAAACTGACCAAAACTGACCTGGAACTGACCTGAAATTGACCAAAGACCAACCAACAGACTAAAAACTGACCAAAACTGACCTGGAACTGACCTGAAATTGACCAAAGACCAACCAACAGACTAAAAACTGATCAAGACTGACCTGGAACTGACCTGAAATTGACCAAAGACCAACCAACAGACTAGAAACAGACCAAAACTGATCAAAACTGACCTGGAACTGACCTGAAATTGACCAAAACCAACCAACAGACTAAAACAGACCAAAACTGATCAAAACTGACCTGGAACTGACCTGAAATTGACCAAAGACCAACCAACAGACTAAAAACTGACCAAAACTGACCTGGAACTGACCTGAAATTGACCAAAGACCAACCAACAGACTAGAAACAGACCAAAACTGATCAAAACTGACCTGGAACTGACCTGAAATTGACCAAAGACCAACCAACAGACTAAAAACTGACCAAAACTGACCTGGAACTGACCTGAAATTGACCAAAGACCAACCAACAGACTAAAAACTGATCAAAACTGACCTGGAACTGACCTGAAATTGACCAAAGACCAACCAACAGACTAGAAACAGACCAAAACTGATCAAAACTGACCTGGAACTGACCTGAAATTGACCAAAAACCAGACAACAGACCAAAACTGATCAAAACTGACCTGGGACTGACCTGAAATTGACCAAAGACCAACCAACAGACTAAAAACTGACCAAAACTGACCTGGAACTGACCTGAAATTGACCAAAGACCAACCAACAGACTAGAAACCGACCAAAACTGATCAAAACTGACCTAGAACTGACCTGAAATTGACTATAGACCAACCAACAGACTAAAAACTGACCAAAACTGACCTGGAACTGACCTGAAATTGACCAAAGACCAACCAACAGACTAGAAACAGACCAAAACTGATCAAAACTGACCTGAAATTGACCAAAGACCAACCAACAGACTAGAAACAGACCAAAACTGATCAGAACTGACCTGGAACTGACCTGAAATTGACCAAAGACCAACCAACAGACTAAAAACTGACCAAAGCTGACCTGAAATTGACCAAAAACCAACCAACATCTAAAAACTGACCTGGAACTGACCTGAAATTGACCAAAGACCAACCAACAGACTAAAAACTGACCAAAACTGACCTGGAACTGACCTGAAATTGACCTCAAATGACCAACCAACAGACTAAAACAGACCAAAACTGATCAAAACTGACCTGGAACTGACCTGAAATTGACCAAAGACCAACCAACAGACTAAAAACTGACCAAAACTGATCAAAACTGACCTGGAACTGACCTGAAATTGACCAAAGACCAACCAACAGACTAAAAACTGATCAAAACTGACCTGGAACTGACCTGAAATTGACCAAAGACCAACCAACAGACTAGAAACAGACCAAAACTGATCAAAACTGACCTGGAACTGACCTGAAATTGACCAAAGACCAACCAACAGACTAGAAACAGACCAAAACTGATCAAAACTGACCTGGAACTGACCTGAAATTGACCAAAGACCAACCAACAGACTAAAAACTGACCAAAACTGACCTAAAACTGACCTGAAACTGACCTGAAATTGACCAACCAACAGAAACTAGACAAAACTGACCAAAACTGACCTGGAACTGACCTGAAATTGACCAAAGACCAACCAACAGACTAAAAGACCAAAACTGATCAAAACTGACCTGGAACTGACCTGAAATTGACCAAAGACCAACCAACAGACTAAAAACTGACCAAAACTGATCAAAACTGACCTGGAACTGACCTGAAATTGACCAAAAACCAACCAACAGACTAAAAACTGACCAAAACTGACCAAAACTGACCTGGAACTGACCTGAAATTGACCAAAGACCAACCAACAGACTAAAAACTGACCAAAACTGACCTGGAACTGACCTGAAATTGACCAAAGACCAACCAACAGACTAGAAACAGACCAAAACTGATCAAAACTGACCTGGAACTGACCTGAAATTGACCAAAGACCAACCAACAGACTAAAAACTGACCAAAACTGACCAAAACTGACCTGGAACTGACCTGAAATTGACCAAAAGACCAACCAACAGACCAAAACTGACCAAAACTGACCTGGAACTGACCTGAAATTGACCAAAAACCAACCAACAGACTAAAAACTGATCAAAACTGACCTGGAACTGACCTGAAATTGACCAAAGACCAACCAACAGACTAAAAACTGATCAAAACTGACCTGGAACTGACCTGAAATTGACCAAAAACCAACCAACAGACTCGAAACTGACCAAAACTGACCAAAACTGACCTGGAACTGACCTGAAATTGACCAAAGACCAACCAACAGACTAAAAACTGACCAAAACTGACCTGGAACTGACCTGAAATTGACCAAAGACCAACCAACAGACTAAAAACTGACCAAAACTGATCAAAACTGACCTGGAACTGACCTGAAATTGACCAAAGACCAACCAACAGACTAAAAACTGACCAAAACTGACCTGGAACTGACCTGAAATTGACCAAAGACCAACCAACAGACTAGAAACAGACCAAAACTGATCAAAACTGACCTGGAACTGACCTGAAATTGACCAAAGACCAACCAACAGACTAGAAACAGACCAAAACTGATCAAAACTGACCTGGAACTGACCTGAAATTGACCAAAAACCAACCAACAGACTAAAAACTGACCAAAACTGACCTGGAACTGACCTGAAATTGACCAAAGACCAACCAACAGACTAAAAACTGATCAAAACTGACCTGGAACTGACCTGAAATTGACCAAAGACCAACCAACAGACTAGAAACGACCAAAACTGATCAAAACTGACCTGGAACTGACCTGAAATTGACCAAAGACCAACCAACAGACTAAAAACTGACCAAAACTGATCAAAACTGACCTGGAACTGACCTGAAATTGACCAAAGACCAACCAACAGACTAAAAACTGATCAAAACTGACCTGGAACTGACCTGAAATTGACCAAAGACCAACCAACAGACTAGAAACTGACCAAAACTGATCAAAACTGACCTGGAACTGACCTGAAATTGACCAAAGACCAACCAACAGACTAAAAACAGACCAAAACTGATCAAAACTGACCTGGAACTGACCTGAAATTGACCAAAAGACCAACCAACAGACTAAAAACTGACCAAAACTGACCTGGAACTGACCTGAAATTGACCAAAGACCAACCAACAGACTAGAAACAGACCAAAACTGATCAAAACTGACCTGGAACTGACCTGAAATTGACCAAAGACCAACCAACAGACTAAAAACTGATCAAAACTGACCTGGAACTGACCTGAAATTGACCAAAGACCAACCAACAGACTAGAAACAGACCAAAACTGATCAAAACTGACCTGGAACTGACCTGAAATTGACCAAAGACCAACCAACAGACTAAAAACTGACCAAAACTGACCAAAACTGACCTGGAACTGACCTGAAATTGACCAAAAACCAACCAACAGACTAAAAACTGACCAAAACTGACCTGGAACTGACCTGAAATTGACCAAAGACCAACCAACAGACTAAACAAAACTGATCAAAACTGACCTGGAACTGACCTGAAATTGACCAAAAACCAACCAACAGACTAGAAACAGACCAAAACTGATCAAAACTGACCTGGAACTGACCTGAAATTGACCAAAGACCAACCAACAGACTAAAAACTGACCAAAACTGACCTGGAACTGACCTGAAATTGACCAAAGACCAACCAACAGACTAGAAACGACCAAAACTGATCAAAACTGACCTGGAACTGACCTGAAATTGACCAAAGACCAACCAACAGACTAAAAACTGACCAAAACTGACCTGGAACTGACCTGAAATTGACCAAAGACCAACCAACAGACTAAAAACTGACCAAAACTGACCTGGAACTGACCTGAAATTGACCAAAAACCAACCAACAGACTAGAAACTGACCAAAACTGATCAAAACTGACCTGGAACTGACCTGAAATTGACCAAAGACCAACCAACAGACTAAAAACTGACCAAAACTGACCTGGAACTGACCTGAAATTGACCAAAGACCAACCAACAGACTAGAAACAGACCAAAACTGATCAAAACTGACCTGGAACTGACCTGAAATTGACCAAAGACCAACCAACAGACTAAAAACAGACCAAAACTGATCAAAACTGACCTGGAACTGACCTGAAATTGACCAAAAGACCAACCAACAGACTAAAAACAGACCAAAACTGATCAAAACTGACCTGGAACCTGACCTGAAATTGACCAAAGACCAACCAACAGACTAAAAACTGACCAAAACTGACCTGGAACTGACCTGAAATTGACCAAAGACCAACCAACAGACTAAAAAGAAAAACTGACCAAAACTGACCTGGAACTGACCTGAAATTGACCAAAGACCAACCAACAGACTAAAAAACTGATCAAAACTGACCTGGAACTGACCTGAAATTGACCAAAGACCAACCAACAGACTAAAAACAGACCAAAACTGATCAAAACTGACCTGGAACTGACCTGAAATTGACCAAAAACCAACCAACAGACTAAAAACTGACCAAAACTGATCAAAACTGACCTGGAACTGACCTGAAATTGACCAAAAGACCAACCAACAGACTAAAAACTGACCAAAACTGATCAAAACTGACCTGGAACTGACCTGAAATTGACCAAAGACCAACCAACAGACTAAAAACTGATCAAAACTGACCTGGAACTGACCTGAAATTGACCAAAGACCAACCAACAGACTAAAAACAGACCAAAACTGATCAAAACTGACCTGGAACTGACCTGAAATTGACCAAAAACCAACCAACAGACTAAAAACTGACCAAAACTGACCTGGAACTGACCTGAAATTGACCAAAAACCAACCAACAGACTAAAAACTGACCAAAACTGACCTGGAACTGACCTGAAATTGACCAAAGACCAACCAACAGACTAAAAACTGATCAAAACTGACCTGGAACTGACCTGAAATTGACCAAAGACCAACCAACAGACTAGAAACAGACCAAAACTGATCAAAACTGACCTGGAACCGACCTGAAATTGACCAAAAACCAACCAACAGACTAAAAACTGACCAAAACTGACCAAAACTGACCTGGAACTGACCTGAAATTGACCAAAGACCAACCAACAGACTAAAAACTGATCAAAACTGACCTGGAACTGACCTGAAATTGACCAAAGACCAACCAACAGACTAGAAACGACCAAAACTGATCAAAACTGACCTGGAACTGACCTGAAATTGACCAAAGACCAACCAACAGACTAGAAACAGACCAAAACTGATCAAAACTGACCTGGAACTGACCTGAAATTGACCAAAGACCAACCAACAGACTAAAAACTGACCAAAACTGACCTGGAACTGACCTGAAATTGACCAAAGACCAACCAACAGACTAGAAACAGACCAAAACTGATCAAAACTGACCTGGAACTGACCTGAAATTGACCAAAAACCAACCAACAGACTAAAAACTGACCAAAACTGACCAAAACTGACCTGGAACTGACCTGAAATTGACCAAAGACCAACCAACAGACTAAAAACTGATCAAAACTGACCTGGAACTGACCTGAAATTGACCAAAGACCAACCAACAGACTAGAAACAGACCAAAACTGATCAAAACTGACCTGGAACTGACCTGAAATTGACCAAAGACCAACCAACAGACTAAAAACTGATCAAAACTGACCTGGAACTGACCTGAAATTGACCAAAGATCAACCAACAGACTAAAAACTGACCAAAACTGATCAAAACTGACCTGGAACCGACCTGAAATTGACCAAAAACCAACCAACAGACTAAAAACTGACCAAAACTGACCAAAACTGACCTGGAACTGACCTGAAATTGACCAAAGACCAACCAACAGACTAAAAACTGATCAAAACTGACCTGGAACTGACCTGAAATTGACCAAAGACCAACCAACAGACTAGAAACAGACCAAAACTGATCAAAACTGACCTGGAACTGACCTGAAATTGACCAAAGACCAACCAACAGACTAAAAACTGACCAAAACTGACCTGGAACTGACCTGAAATTGACCAAAGACCAACCAACAGACTAGAAACAGACCAAAACTGACCTGGAACCGACCTGAAATTGACCAAAGACCAACCAACAGACTAGAAACAGACCAAAACTGACCAAAACTGACCTGAAACTGACCTGGAAAAACCAACCAACAGACCAACCAACAGACAAACAGACCAAAACTGATCAAAACTGACCTGGAACTGACCTGAAATTGACCAAAGACCAACCTACAGACTAAAAACTGATCAAAACTGACCTGGAACCGACCTGAAATTGACCAAAAACCAACCAACAGACTAAAAACTGATCAAAACTGACCTGGAACTGACCTGAAATTGACCAAAGACCAACCAACAGACTAAAAACTGACCAAAACTGACCAAAACTGACCGGAACTGACCTGAAATTGACCAAAGACCAACCAACAGACTAAAAACTGACCAAAACTCACAGGAAAAGTTACCAAAAACCAACCAACAGACTGAAAACTGACCAAAACTGATCAAATCTGACCTGGAACTGACCTGAAATTGACCAAAGACCAACCAACAGACTAAAAACTGATCAAAACTGACCTGGAACTGACCTGAAATTGACCGAAGACCAAACAAGAGACTAAAAACTGATCAAAACTGACCTGGAACTGACCTGAAATTGACCAAAGATCAACCAACAGACTAAAAACTGACCAAAACTGATCAAAACTGACCTGGAACCGACCTGAAATTGACCAAAAACCAACCAACAGACTAAAAACTGACCAAAACTGACCAAAACTGACCTGGAACTGACCTGAAATTGACCAAAGACCAACCAACAGACTAGAAACTGATCAAGACTGGCCTGGAACTGACCTGAAATTGACCACAGACCAACCAACAGACTAGAAACAGACCAAAACTGATCAAAACTGACCTGGAACTGACCTGAAATTGACCAAAGACCAACCAACAGACTAGAAACAGACCAAAACTGATCAAAACTGACCTAGAACTGACCTGAAATTGACCGAAGACCAAACAAGAGACTAAAAACTGATCAAAACTGACCTGGAACTGACCTGAAATTGACCAAAGATCAACCAACAGACTAAAAACTGACCAAAACTGATCAAAACTGACCTGGAACCGACCTGAAATTGACCAAAAACCAACCAACAGACTAAAAACTGACCAAAACTGACCAAAACTGACCTGGAACTGACCTGAAATTGACCAAAGACCAACCAACAGACTAAAAACTGATCAAGACTGGCCTGGAACTGACCTGAAATTGACCACAGACCAACCAACAGACTAGAAACAGACCAAAACTGATCAAAACTGACCTGGAACTGACCTGAAATTGACCGAAGACCAAACAAGAGACTAAAAACTGATCAAAACTGACCTGGAACTGACCTGAAATTGACCAAAGATCAACCAACAGACTAAAAACTGACCAAAACTGATCAAAACTGACCTGGAACCGACCTGAAATTGACCAAAAACCAACCAACAGACTAAAAACTGACCAAAACTGACCAAAACTGACCTGGAACTGACCTGAAATTGACCAAAGACCAACCAACAGACTAGAAACAGACCAAAACTGATCAAAACTGACCTGGAACTGACCTGAAATTGACCACAGACCAACCAACAGACTAGAAACGCCAAAACTGATCAAAACTGACCTGGAACTGACCTGAAATTGACCAAAGACCAACCAACAGACTAAAAACTGATCAAAACTGACCTGGAACTGACCTGAAATTGACCAAAGACCAACCAACAGACTAAAAACTGACCAAAACTGATCAAAACTGACCTGGAACTGACCTGAAATTGACCAAAGACCAACCAACAGACTAAAAACAGACCAAAACTGATCAAAACTGACCTGGAACTGACCTGAAATTGACCAAAGACCAACCAACAGACCAAAACTGATCAAAACTGACCTGGAACTGACCTGAAATTGACCAAAGACCAACCAACAGACTAAACGCAAAACTGATCAAAACTGACCTGGAACTGACCTGAAATTGACCAAAGACCAACCAACAGACTAGAAACAGACCAAAACTGATCAAAACTGACCTGGAACTGACCTGAAATTGACCAAAGACCAACCAACAGACTAAAAACTGATCAAAACTGACCTGGAACTGACCTGAAATTGACCAAAGACCAACCAACAGACTAAAAACAGACCAAAACTGATCAAAACTGACCTGGAACTGACCTGAAATTGACCAAAAACCAACCAACAGACTAAAAACAGACCAAAACTGATCAAAACTGACCTGGAACTGACCTGAAATTGACCAAAGACCAACCAACAGACTAAAAACTGATCAAAACTGACCTGGAACTGACCTGAAATTGACCAAAGACCAACCAACAGACTAGAAACAGACCAAAACTGATCAAAACTGACCTGGAACTGACCTGAAATTGACCAAAGACCAACCAACAGACTAAAAACTGACCAAAACTGACCTGGAACTGACCTGAAATTGACCAAAGACCAACCAACAGACTAAAAACAGACCAAAACTGATCAAAACTGACCTGGAACTGACCTGAAATTGACCAAAAACCAACCAACAGACTAAAAACTGACCAAAACTGACCAAAACTGACCTGGAACTGACCTGAAATTGACCAAAGACCAACCAACAGACTAAAAACTGATCAAAACTGACCTGGAACTGACCTGAAATTGACCAAAGACCAACCAACAGACTAACCAAAACTGATCAAAACTGACCTGGAACTGACCTGAAATTGACCAAAGACCAACCAACAGACTAAAAACTGACCAAAACTGACCTGGAACTGACCTGAAATTGACCAAAGACCAACCAACAGACTAAAAACTGACCAAAACTGACCTGGAACTGACCTGAAATTGACCAAAGACCAACCAACAGACTAGAAACAGACCAAAACTGATCAAAACTGACCTGGAACTGACCTGAAATTGACCAAAGACCAACCAACAGACTAAAAACTGACCAAAACTGACCAAAACTGACCTGGAACTGACCTGAAATTGACCAAAGACCAACCAACAGACTAAAAACTGACCAAAACTGACCTGGAACCCTGAAATTGACCAAAGACCAACCAACAGACTAAAAACTGACCAAAACTGATCAAAATCTGACCTGGAACTGACCTGAAATTGACCAAAGACCAACCAACAGACTAAAAACTGACCAAAACTGACCTGGAACTGACCTGAAATTGACCAAAGACCAACCAACAGACTAGAAAACCAAAACTGATCAAAACTGACCTGGAACTGACCTGAAATTGACCAAAGACCAACCAACAGACTAAAAACTGACCAAAACTGATCAAAACTGACCTGGAACTGACCTGAAATTGACCAAAAACCAACCAACAGACTAAAAACAGACCAAAACTGACCAAAACTGACCTGGAACTGACCTGAAATTGACCAAAGACCAACCAACAGACTAAAAACTGATCAAAACTGGCCTGGAACTGACCTGAAATTGACCACAGACCAACCAACAGACTAGAAACAGACCAAAACTGATCAAAACTGACCTGGAACTGACCTGAAATTGACCAAAGACCAACCAACAGACTAGAAACAGACCAAAACTGATCAAAACTGACCTGGAACTGACCTGAAATTGACCAAAGACCAACCAACAGACTAAAAACTGACCAAAACTGACCTGGAACTGACCTGAAATTGACCAAAGACCAACCAACAGACTAAAAACTGACCAAAACTGATCAAAACTGACCTGGAACTGACCTGAAATTGACCAAAAACCAACCAACAGACTAAAAACTGACCAAAACTGACCAAAACTGACCTGGAACTGACCTGAAATTGACCAAAGACCAACCAACAGACTAAAAACTGACAAAACTGATCAAAACTGCCTGGAACTGACCTGAAATTGACCAAAGACCAACCAACAGACTTGAAACAGACCAAAACTGATCAAAACTGACCTGGAACTGACCTGAAATTGACCAAAGACCAACCAACAGACTAAAAACTGATCAAAACTGACCTGGAACTGACCTGAAATTGACCAAAGACCAACCAACAGACTAAAAACTGACCAAAACTGATCAAAACTGACCTGGAACCGACCTGAAATTGACCAAAAACCAACCAACAGACTAAAAACTGACCAAAACTGACCAAAACTGACCTGGAACTGACCTGAAATTGACCAAAGACCAACCAACAGACTAAAAACTGATCAAAACTGACCTGGAACTGACCTGAAATTGACCAAAGACCAACCAACAGACTAGAAACAGACCAAAACTGATCAAAACTGACCTGGAACTGACCTGAAATTGACCAAAGACCAACCAACAGACTAAAACTGACCAAAACTGATCAAAACTGACCTGGAACTGACCTGAAATTGACCAAAGACCAACCAACAGACTAAAAACTGACCAAAACTGATCAAAACTGACCTGGAACTGACCTGAAATTGACCAAAAACCAACCAACAGACTAAAAACTGACCAAAACTGATCAAAACTGACCTGGAACTGACCTGAAATTGACCAAAGACCAACCAACAGACTAAAAACTGATCAAAACTGACCTGGAACTGACCTGAAATTGACCAAAAACCAACCAACAGACTAAAAACTGACCAAAACTGATCAAAACTGACCTGGAACTGACCTGAAATTGACCAAAGACCAACCAACAGACTAAAAAAACTGATCAAAACTGACCTGGAACTGACCTGAAATTGACCAAAGACCAACCAACAGACTAGAAACTGACCAAAATCTGAAATTGACCAAAGACCAACCAACAGACTAAAAACTGACCAGAACTGACCTGGAACTGACCTGAAATTGACCAAAGACCAACCCAACAGAACAGACCAAAACTGATCAAAACTGACCTGGAACTGACCTGAAATTGACCAAAGACCAACCAACAGACTAAAAACTGACCAAAACTGACCTGGAACTGACCTGAAATTGACCAAAGACCAACCAACAGACTAGAAACTGACCAAAACTGATCAAAACTGACCTGGAACTGACCTGAAATTGACCAAAGACCAACCAACAGACTAAAAACTGACCAAAACTGATCAAAACTGACCTGGAACTGACCTGAAATTGACCAAAAACCAACCAACAGACTAAAAACTGACCAAAACTGACCTGGAACTGACCTGAAATTGACCAAAAACCAACCAACAGACTAAAAACTGACCAAAACTGATCAAAACTGACCTGGAACTGACCTGAAATTGACCAAAGACCAACCAACAGACTAAAAACTGATCAAAACTGACCTGGAACTGACCTGAAATTGACCAAAGACCAACCAACAGACTAAAAACTGATCAAAACTGACCTGGAACTGACCTGAAATTGACCAAAGACCAACCAACAGACTAAAAACTGACCAAAACTGATCAAAACTGACCTGGAACTGACCTGAAATTGACCAAAAACCAACCAACAGACTAAAAACTGACCAAAACTGACCAAAACTGACCTGGAACTGACCTGAAATTGACCAAAGACCAACCAACAGACTAGAAACTGATCAAAAACTGGCCTGGAACTGACCTGAAATTGACCACAGACCAACCAACAGACTAGAAACAGACCAAAACTGATCAAAACTGACCTGGAACTGACCTGAAATTGACCAAAGACCAACCAACAGACTAGAAACAGACCAAAACTGATCAAAACTGACCTGGAACTGACCTGAAATTGACCAAAGACCAACCAACAGACTAAAAACTGACCAAAACTGACCTGGAACTGACCTGAAATTGACCAAAGACCAACCAACAGACTAAAAACTGACCAAAACTGATCAAAACTGACCTGGAACCGACCTGAAATTGACCAAAAACCAACCAACAGACTAAAAACTGACCTGATCAAAACTGACCTGGAACTGACCTGAAATTGACCAAAGACCAACCAACAGACTAAAAACTGATCAAAACTGACCTGGAACTGACCTGAAATTGACCAAAGACCAACCAACAGACTAGAAACAGACCAAAACTGATCAAAACTGACCTGGAACTGACCTGAAATTGACCAAAGACCAACCAACAGACTAGAAACAGACCAAAACTGATCAAAACTGACCTGGAACTGACCTGAAATTGACCAAAGACCAACCAACAGACTAAAAACTGACCAAAACTGATCAAAACTGACCTGGAACTGACCTGAAATTGACCAAAAACCAACCAACAGACTAAAAACTGACCAAAACTGACCAAAACTGACCTGGAACTGACCTGAAATTGACCAAAGACCAACCAACAGACTAGAAACTGATCAAGACTGGCCTGGAACTGACCTGAAATTGACCACAGACCAACCAACAGACTAGAAACAGACCAAAACTGATCAAAACTGACCTAGAACTGACCTGAAATTGACCAAAGACCAACCAACAGACTAAAAACTGACCAAAACTGACCTGGAACTGACCTGAAATTGACCAAAGACCAACCAACAGACTAGAAACAGACCAAAACTGACCTGGAACCGACCTGAAATTGACCAAAAACCAACCAACAGACTAAAAACTGACCAAATCTCACAGGAAAAGTGACCAAAAACCAACCAACAGACTAAAAACTGATCAAAACTGACCTGGAACTGACCTGAAATTGACCAAAGACCAACCAACAGACTAAAAACTGATCAAAACTGACCTGGAACCGACCTGAAATTGACCAAAAACCAACCAACAGACTAGAAACAGACCAAAACTGATCAAAACTGACCTGGAACTGACCTGAAATTGACCAAAGACCGACCAACAGACTAAAAACTGACCAAAACTGACCTGGAACTGACCTGAAATTGACCACAGACCAACCAACAGACTAGAAACAGACCAAAACTGATCAAATCTGACCTGGAACTGACCTGAAATTGACGACAAAAGAACCTACAGACTAGAAACAGACCAAAACTGATCAAAACTGACCTGCAATTGACCACAGACCAACCAACAGACTAAAAATTGATCAAAACTCACAGGAAAAGTTACCAAAAACCAACCAACAGACTGAAAACTGACCAAAACTGATCAAATCTGACCTGGAACTGACCTGAAATTGACCAAAGACCAACCAACAGACTAAAAACTGATGAAAACTGACCTGGAACTGACCTGAAATTGACCGTAGACCAAACAAGAGACTAAAAACTGATCAAAACTGACCTGGAACTGACCTGAAATTGACCAAAGATCAACCAACAGACTAAAAACTGACCAAAACTGATCAAAACTGACCTGGAACCGACCTGAAATTGACCAAAAACCAACCAACAGACTAAAAACTGACCAAAACTGACCAAAACTGACCTGGAACTGACCTGAAATTGACCAAAGACCAACCAACAGACTAGAAACTGATCAAGACTGGCCTGGAACTGACCTGAAATTGACCACAGACCAACCAACAGACTAGAAACAGACCAAAACTGATCAAAACTGACCTGGAACTGACCTGAAATTGACCAAAGACCAACCAACAGACTAGAAACAGACCAAAACTGATCAAAACTGACCTAGAACTGACCTGAAATTGACCACAGACCAACCAACAGACTAAAAACTGATCAAAACTGACCTGGAACTGACCTGAAATTGACCAAAGACCAACCAACAGACTAGAAACAGACCAAAACTGATCAAAACTGACCTGGAACCGACCTGAAATTGACCAAAAACCAACCTACAGACTAGAAACAGTCCAAAACTGATCAAAACTGACCTGGAACTGACCTGAAATTGACCAAAACCGACCAACAGACTAAACACTGACCAAAACTGACCTGGAACTTACCTGAAATTGACCAAAGACCAACCAACAGACTAAAAACTGATCAATACTGGCCTGGAACTGACCTGAAATTGACCACAGACCAGCCAACAGACTAGAAACAGACCAAAACTGATCAAAACTGACCTGGAACTGACCTGAAATTGACCAAAGACCAACCTACAGACTAAAAACTGATCAAAACTGACCTGGAACCGACCTGAAATTGACCAAAAACCAACCAACAGACTAGAAACAGACCAAAACTGATCAAATCTGACCTGGAACTGACCTGAAATTGACCAAAACCGACCAACAGACTAAAAACTGACCAAAACTGACCTGGAACTGACCTGAAATTGACCAAAGACCAACCAACAGACTAGAAACAGACCAAAACTGATCAAAACTGACCTGGAACCGACCTGAAATTGACCAAAAACCAACCAACAGACTAAAAACTGACCAAATCTCACAGGAAAAGTGACCAAAAACCAACCAACAGACTAAAAACTGATCAAAACTGACCTGGAACTGACCTGAAATTGACCACAGACTAGAAACAGACCAAAACTGATCAAAACTGACCTGGAACGGAACTGAAATTGACCAAAGACCAACCTACAGACTAAAAACTGATCAAAACTGACGTGGAACTGACCTGAAATCGACCAAAAACCAACCAACAGACTAAAAACTGACCAAAACTGACCTGGAACTGACCTGAAATTGACCAAAGACCAACCAACAGACTAAAAACTGATCAAGGCTGACCTGGAACTGACCTGAAATTGACCAAAGACCAACCAACAGACTAGAAACAGACCAAAACTGATCAAGACTGACCTGGAACTGACCTGAAATTGACCAAAGACCAACCAACAGACTAGAAACTGACCAAAACAGACTAAAAACTGACCAAAACTGACCTGAAATTGACCAAAGACCAACCAACAGACTAAAAACTGACCAAAACTGACCTGGAACTGACCTGAAATTGACCAAAAGACCAACCAACAGACTAGAAACTGACCAAAACTGACCTGGAACTGACCTGAAATTGACCAAAAACCAACCAACAGACTCAAAACTGACCAAAACTGATCAAAACTGACCTGGAACCGACCTGAAATTGACCAAAAACCAACCTACAGACTAAAAACTGATCAAAACTGACGTGGAACTGACCTGAAATCGACCAAAAATCAACCAACAGACTAAAAACTGACCAAAACTGACCTGGAACTGACCTGAAATTGACCAAAGACCAACCAACAGACTAGAAACAGACCAAAACTGATCAAAACTGACCTGGAACTGACCTGAAATTGACCAAAGACCAACCAACAGACTAGAAACTGACCAAAACAGACTAAAAACTGACGAAAACTGACCTGAAATTGACCAAAGACCAACCAACAGACTAAAAACTGACCAAAACTGACCTGGAACTGACCTGAAATTGACCAAGAACCAACCTACAGACTAAAAACTAACCTAAACTGACCTGGAACTGACCTGAAATTGACCAAAAACCAACCAACAGACTAGAAACAGACAAAAATTGATCAAAACTGACCTGGAACCAACCTGAAATTGACCAAAAACCAACCGACAGAGTAAAAACTGACCAAAATTGATCAAAACTGACCTGGAACCAACCTGAAATTGACCAAAAACCAACCAGCAGACTAAAAGTTGACCAAAACTCACCTGGAACCGACCTGAAATTGACCAAAAACCAACCAATAGACTAAAAACTGATCAATACTGACCTGGAACTGACCTGAAATTGACCACAGACTAGAAACAGACCAAAACTGATCAAAACTGACCTGGAACGGAACTGAAATTGACCAAAGACCAACCTACAGACTAAAAACTGATCAAAACTGACGTGGAACTGACCTGAAATCGACCAAAAACCAACCAACAGACTAAAAACTGACCAAAACTGACCTGGAACTGACCTGAAATTGACCAAAGACCAACCAACAGACTAAAAACTGATCAAGGCTGACCTGGAACTGACCTGAAATTGACCAAAGACCAACCAACAGACTAGAAACAGACCAAAACTGATCAAAACTGACCTGGAACTGACCTGAAATTGACCAAGAACCAACCTACAGACTAAAAACTAACCTAAACTGACCTGGAACTGACCTGAAATTGACCAAAAACCAACCAACAGACTCAAAACTGACCAAAACTGATCAAAACTGACCTGGAACCGACCTGAAATTGACCAAAAGACCAACCAACAGACTAAAAACTGACCAAAACTGACCTGGAACTGACCTGAAATTGACCAAAAACCAACCAACAGACTAAAAACTGACCAAAACTGACCTGGAACTGACCTGAAATTGACCAAAGACCAACCAACAGACTAAAAACTGATCAAAACTGACCTGGAACTGACCTGAAATTGACCAAAGACCAACCAACAGACTAGAAACAGACCAAAACTGATCAAAACTGACCTGGAACTGACCTGAAATTGACCAAAAACCAACCAACAGACTAGAAACAGACCAAAACTGATCAAAACTGACCTGGAACTGACCTGAAATTGACCAAAAACCAACCAACAGACTAAAAACTGACCAAAACTGACCTGGAACTGACCTGAAATTGACCAAAGACCAACCAACAGACTAAAAACTGATCAAAACTGACCTGGAACTGACCTGAAATTGACCAAAGACCAGCCAACAGACTAGAAACAGACCAAAACTGATCAAAACTGACCTGGAACTGACCTGAAATTGACCAAAGACCAACCAACAGACTAAAAACTGATCAAAACTGACCTGGAACTACCGACCTGAAATTGACCAAAAACCAACCAACAGACTAGAAACAGACCAAAACTGATCAAAACTGACCTGGAACTGACCTGAAATTGACCAAAGACCAACCAACAGACTAAAAACTGACCAAAACTGACCTGGAACTGACCTGAAATTGACCAAAGACCAACCAACAGACTAGAAACAGACCAAAACTGATCAAAACTGACCTGGAACCGACCTGAAATTGACCAAAAACCAACCAACAGACTAAAAACTGACCAAAACTCACCAGGAACTGACCTGAAATTGACCAAAAACCAACCAACAGACTAAAAACTGACCAGAACTGACCTGAAATTGACCAAAAACCAACCTACAGACTAAAAACTGACCAAATCTCACAGGAAAATTGACCAAAAACCAACCAACAGACTAAAAACTGATCAAAACTGACCTGGAACTGACCTGAAATTGACCAAAGACCAACCAACAGACTAAAAACTGATCAAAACTGACCTGGAACCGACCTGAAATTGACCAAAAACCAACCAACAGACTAGAAACAGACCAAAACTGATCAAAACTGACCTGGAACTGACCTGAAATTGACCAAAAACCAACCAAACAGACTAAAAACTGACCAAAACTGACCTGGAACTGACCTGAAATTGACCAAAGACCAACCAACAGACTAAAAACTGATCAAAACTGGCCTGGAACTGACCTGAAATTGACCACAGACCAACCAACAGACTAGAAACAGACCAAAACTGATCAAAACTGACCTGGAACTGACCTGAAATTGACCAAGAACCAACCTACAGACTAAAAACTGACCAAAACTGATCAAAACTGACCTGGAACTGACCTGAAATTGACCAAAAACCAACCAACAGACTAAAAACAGACCAAAACTGATCAAAACTGACCTGGAACCGACCTGAAATTGACCAAAGACCAACCAACAGACTAAAAACTGACCAAAACTGATCAAAACTGACCTGGAACTGACCTGAAATTGACCAAAAACCAACCAACAGACTAAAAACAGACCAAAACTGATCAAAACTGACCTGGAACTGACCTGAAATTGACCAAAAACCAACCAACAGACTAAAAACTGACCAAAACTGACCTGGAACTGACCTGAAATTGACCAAAGACCAACCAACAGACTAAAAACTGATCAAAACTGACCTGGAACTGACCTGAAATTGACCAAAGACCAACCAACAGACTAGAAACAGACCAAAACTGATCAAAACTGACCTGGAACTGACCTGAAATTGACCAAAAACCAACCAACAGACTAGAAACAGACCAAAACTGATCAAAACTGACCTGGAACTGACCTGAAATTGACCAAAGACCAACCAACAGACTAAAAACTGACCAAAACTGACCTGGAACTGACCTGAAATTGACCAAAGACCAACCAACAGACTAAAAACTGATCAAAACTGACCTGGAACTGACCTGAAATTGACCAAAGACCAACCAACAGACTAGAAACAGACCAAAACTGATCAAAACTGACCTGGAACTGACCTGAAATTGACCAAAGACCAACCAACAGACTAAAAACTGATCAAAACTGACCTGGAACTGACCTGAAATTGACCAAAAACCAACCAACAGACTAGAAACAGACCAAAACTGATCAAAACTGACCTGGAACTGACCTGAAATTGACCAAAGACCAACCAACAGACTAAAAACTGATCAAAACTGACCTGGAACTGACCTGAAATTGACCAAAGACCAACCAACAGACTAGAAACAGACCAAAACTGATCAAAACTGACCTGGAACTGACCTGAAATTGACCAAAGACCAACCAACAGACTAAAAACTGACCAAAACTGACCTGGAACTGACCTGAAATTGACCAAAAACCAACCAACAGACTAAAAACTGACCAAAAACTGACCTGGAACTGACCTGAAATTGACCAAAGACCAACCAACAGACTAAAACTGACCAAAAACTGACCAAAACTGACCTGGAACTGACCTGAAATTGACCAAAAACCAACCAACAGACTAAAAACTGATCAAAACTGACCTGGAACTGACCTGAAATTGACCAAAGACCAACCAACAGACTAAAAACTGATCAAAACTGACCTGGAACTGACCTGAAATTGACCAAAAACCAACCAACAGACTAGAAACAGACCAAAACTGATCAAAACTGACCTGGAACTGACCTGAAATTGACCAAAGACCAACCAACAGACTAAAAACTGACCAAAACTGACCTGGAACTGACCTGAAATTGACCAAAGACCAACCAACAGACTAAAAACTGATCAAAACTGACCTGGAACTGACCTGAAATTGACCAAAGACCAACCAACAGACTAGAAACAGACCAAAACTGATCAAAACTGACCTGGAACTGACCTGAAATTGACCAAAAACCAACCTACAGACTAAAAACTGACCAAAACTGATCAAAACTGACCTGGAACCGACCTGAAATTGACCAAAGACCAACCAACAGACTAAAAACAGACCAAAACTGATCAAAACTGACCTGGAACTGACCTGAAATTGACCAAAGACCAACCAACAGACTAAAAACTGATCAAAACTGACCTGGAACTGACCTGAAATTGACCAAAGACCAACCAACAGACTAGAAACAGACCAAAACTGATCAAAACTGACCTGGAACTGACCTGAAATTGACCAAAGACCAACCCAACAGACTAAAAACTGACCAAAACTGATCAAAACTGACCTGGAACTGACCTGAAATTGACCAAAAACCAACCAACAGACTAAAAACTGATCAAAACTGACCTGGAACTGACCTGAAATTGACCAAAGACCAACCAACAGACTAAAAACTGACCAAAACTGATCAAAACTGACCTGGAACTGACCTGAAATTGACCAAAAACCAACCAACAGACTAAAAACTGACCAAAACTGATCAAAACTGACCTGGAACTGACCTGAAATTGACCAAAAACCAACCAACAGACTAAAAACTGACCAAAACTGACCTGGAACTGACCTGAAATTGACCAAAGACCAACCAACAGACTAGAAACTAAAAACTGATCAAAACTGACCTGGAACTGACCTGAAATTGACCAAAGACCAACCAACAGACTAGAAACAGACCAAAACTGATCAAAACTGACCTGGAACTGACCTGAAATTGACCAAAGACCAACCAACAGACTAAAAACTGATCAAAACTGACCTGGAACTGACCTGAAATTGACCAAAGACCAACCAACAGACTAGAAACAGACCAAAACTGATCAAAACTGACCTGGAACTGACCTGAAATTGACCAAAGACCAACCAACAGACTAGAAACAGACCAAAACTGATCAAAACTGACCTGGAACTGACCTGAAATTGACCAAAGACCAACCAACAGACTAGAAACAGACCAAAACTGATCAAAACTGACCTGGAACCGACCTGAAATTGACCAAAAACCAACCAACAGACTAAAAACTGACCAAATCTCACAGGAAAAGTGACCAAAAACCAACCAACAGACTAAAAACTGACCAGAACTGACCTGAAATTGACCAAAAACCAACCTACAGACTAAAAACTGACCAAATCTCACAGGAAAAGTGACCAAAAACCAACCAACAGACTAAAAACTGATCAAAACTGACCTGGAACTGACCTGAAATTGACCAAAGACCAACCTACAGACTAAAAACTGATCAAAACTGACCTGGAACCGACCTGAAATTGACCAAAAACCAACCAACAGACTAGAAACAGACCAAAACTGATCAAATCTGACCTGGAACTGACCTGAAATTGACCAAAACCGACCAACAGACTAAAAACTGACCAAAACTGACCTGGAACTTACCTGAAATTGACCAAAGACCAACCAACAGACTAAAGGCTGATCAATACTGGCCTGGACCTGACCTGAAATTGACCACAGACCAACCAACAGACTAGAAACAGACCAAAACTGATCAAAACTGACCTGGAACTGACCTGAAATTGACCAAGAACCAATCTACAGACTAAAAACTGACCAAAACTGATCAAAACTGACCTGGAACCGACCTGAAATTGACCAAAAACCAACCAACAGACTAAAAACAGACCAAAACTGATCAAATCTGACCTGGAACTGACCTGAAATTGACCATAACCGACCAACAGACTAAAAACTGATCAAAACTGACTTGGAACTGAGCTGAAATTGACCACAGATCAACCAACAGACTAGAAACAGACCAAAACTGATGAAACTGACCTGGAACTGCCCAGAAATTGACCAAAGACCAACCAACAGACTAAAAACTGACCAAAACTGATCAAAACTGACCTGGACTTGACCTGAAATTGACCAAAAACCAACCTACATACTAAAAACTGATCAAAACTGACCTGGAACCGACCTGAAATTGACCAAAGACCAACCAACAGACTAAAAACTGACCAAAACGTATCAAAACTGACCTGGAACTGACCTGAAATTGACGAAAAGCCAACCAACAGACTAAACACCTGACCAAAACTGATCAAAACTGACCTGGAACTGACCTGAAATTGACCAAAAACCAACCAACAGACTAAAAACTGACCTGGAACTGCCCTGAAATTGACCAAAGACCAACCAACAGACTAGAAACAGACCAAAACTGACCAAAACTGACCCGGAACTGACCTGAAATTGACCAAAGACCAACCAACAGACCAGAAACAGACCAAAACTGATCAAAACTGACCTGGAACCGACCTGAAATTGACCAAAGACCAACCTACAGACTAAAAACTGATCAAAACTGACCTGGAACCGACCTGAAATTGACCAAAAACCAACCAACAGACTAGAAACAGACCAAAACTGATCAAATCTGACCTGGAACTGACCTGAAATTGACCAAAACCGACCAACAGACTAAAAACTGACCAAAACTGACCTGGAACTTACCTGAAATTGACCAAAGACCAACCAACAGACTAAAGGCTGATCAATACTGGCCTGGACCTGACCTGAAATTGACCACAGACCAACCAACAGACTAGAAACAGACCAAAACTGATCAAAACTGACCTGGAACTGACCTGAAATTGACCAAGAACCAATCTACAAACTAAAAACTGACCAAAACTGATCAAAACTGACCTGGAACCGACCTGAAATTGACCAAAAACCAACCAACAGACTAGAAACAGACCAAAACTGATCAAATCTGACCTGGAACTGACCTGAAATTGACCAAAACCGACCAACAGACTAAAAACTGACCAAAACTGACCTGGAACTGACCTGAAATTGACCACAGACCAACCAACAGACTAGAAACAGACCAAAACTGATCAAATCTGACCTGGAACTGACCTGAAATTCACGACAAAACAACCTACAGACTAGAAACAGACCAAAACTGATCAAAACTAACCTGAAATTGACCAAAGACCAACCAACAGACTAGAAACAGACCAAAACTGATCAAAACTGACCTGGAACCGACCTGAAATTGACCAAAAACCAACCAACAGACTAAAAACTGACCAAATCTCACAGGAAAAGTGACCAAAAACCAACCAACAGACTAAAAACTGATCAAAGCTGACCTGGAACTGACCTGAAATTGACCAAAGACCAACCTACAGACTAAAAACTGATCAAAACTGACCTGGAACCGACCTGAAATTGACCAAAAACCAACCAACAGACTAGAAACAGACCAAAACTGATCAAATCTGACCTGGAACTGACCTGAAATTGACCAAAACCGACCAACAGACTAAAAACTGACCAAAACTGACCTGGAACTGACCTGAAATTGACCACAGACCAACCAACAGACTAGAAACAGACCAAAACTGATCAAATCTGACCTGGAACTGACCTGAAATTGACGACAAAACAACCTACAGACTAGAAACAGATCAAAACTAACCTGAAATTGACCACAGACCAACCAACAGACTAAAAATTGATCAAAACTGACCTTGAACTGACCACAAATTGACCAAAAACCAACCAACAGACTAGAAACAGACCAAAACTAATCAAATCTGACCTGGAACTGACCTGAAATCGACCAAAGACCAACCAACAGACTAGAAACAGACCAAAACTGATCAAAACTGACCTGGAACCGACCTGAAATTGACCAAAAACCAACCAACAGACTAAAAACTGACCAGAACTGACCTGAAATTGACCAAAAACCAACCTACAGACTAAAAACTGACCAAATCTCACAGGAAAAGTGACCAAAAACCAACCAACAGACTAAAAACTGATCAAAACTGACCTGGAACTGACCTGAAATTGACCAAAGACCAACCAACAGACTAGAAACAGACCAAAACTGATCAAATCTGATCTGGAACTGACCTGAAATTGACCAAAACCGACCAACAGACTAAAAACTGACCAAAACTGACCTGGAACTTGCCTGAAATTGACCAAAGACCAACCAACAGACTAAAGGCTGATCAATACTGGCCTGGACCTGACCTGAAATTGACCACAGACCAACCAACAGACTAAAAATTGATCAAAACTGACCTTGAACTGACCACAAATTGACCAAAAACCAACCAACAGACTAGAAACAGACCAAAACTAATCAAATCTGACCTGGAACTGACCTGAAATCGACCAAAGACCAACCAACAGACTAGAAACAGACCAAAACTGATCAAAACTGACCTGGAACCGACCTGAAATTGACCAAAAACCAACCAACAGACTAAAAACTGACCAGAACTGACCTGAAATTGACCAAAAACCAACCTACAGACTAAAAACTGACCAAATCTCACAGGAAAAGTGACCAAAAACCAACCAACAGACTAAAAACTGATCAAAACTGACCTGGAACTGACCTGAAATTGACCAAAGACCAACCAACAGACTAGAAACAGACCAAAACTGATCAAATCTGATCTGGAACTGACCTGAAATTGACCAAAACCGACCAACAGACTAAAAACTGACCAAAACTGACCTGGAACTTGCCTGAAATTGACCAAAGACCAACCAACAGACTAGAAACAGACCAAAACTGATCAAATCTGACCTGGAACTGACCTGAAATTCACAACAAAACAACCTACAGACTAGAAACAGACCAAAACTGATCAAAAATAACCTGAAATTGACCAAAGACCAACCAACAGACTAGAAACAGACCAAAACTGATCAAAACTGACCTGGAACTGACCTGAAATTGACCAAAGACCAACCAACAGACTAGAAACTGACCAAAACTGACCTGGAACCGACCTGAAATTGACCAAAAACCAACATGCAGACTAAAAACTGACCAAAACTGACCTGGAACTGACCACAAATTGACCAAAGACCAACCAACAGACTAGAAACAGACCAAAACTGATCAAAACTGACCTCGAACCGACCTGAAATTGACCAAAAACCAACATGCAGACTAAAAACTGACCAAAACTGATCAAAACTGACCTGGAACTGACCTGAAATTGACCACAGACCAACCAACAGACTAAAAACTGACCTGGAACTGCCCTGAAATTGACCAAAGACCAACCGACAGACTAGAAACAGACCAAAACTGACCTGGAACTGACCTGAAATTGACGACAAAACAACCTACAGACTAAAAACTGATCAAAACTGATCAAAATTGACCTGGAACTGACCTGAAATTGACCAAAAACCAACCGACAGAGTAAAAACTGACCAAAATTGATCAAAACTGACCTGGAACCAACCTGAAATTGACCAAAAACCAACCAACAGACTAAAAACTGATCAAAACTGACCTGGAACTGACTTGAAATTGACCAAAGACCAACCAACAGACTAGAAACAGACCAAAACTGATCAAAACTGACCTGGAACTGACCTGAAATTGACCAAAGACCAACCTACAGACTAAAAACTGACCAAAACTGACCTGAAATTGACCAAATACCAACCAACAGACTAATAACTGATCAAAACTGACCTGGAACTGCCCTGAAATTGAACACAGACCAACCAACAGACTACAAACAGACCAAAACTGATCAAAACTGACCTGGAACTGACCTGAAATTGACCAAAGACCAACCAACAGACTAAACACTGACCAAAACTGACCTGGAACTGACCTGAAATTGACCAAAAACCAACCAACAGACTAAAAACAGACCAAAACTGATCAAATCTGACCTGGAACTGACCTGAAATTGACCAAAGACCAACCAACAGACTAAAAACTAACCAAATCTCACAGGAAAAGTGACCAAAAACCAACCAACAGACTAAAAACTGACCAAAACTGATCAAAACTGACCTGGAACTGACCTGAAATTGACCACAGACCAACCAACAGACTAGAAACAGACCAAAACTGATCAAAACTGACCTGGAACCGACCTGAAATTGACCAAAAACCAACCAACAGACTAAAAACTGACCTGGAACTGCCCTGAAATTGACCAAAGACCAACCAACAGACTAGAAACAGACCAAAACTGACCAAAACTGACCTGGAACCGACCTGAAATTGACCAAAGACCAACCTACAGACTAAAAACTGACCAAAACTGACCTGAAATTGACCAAATACCAACCAACAGACTAATAACTGATCAAAACTGACCTGGAACTGCCCTGAAATTGACCACAGACCAACCAACAGACTACAAACAGACCAAAACTGATCAAAACTGACCTGGAACTGACCTGAAATTGACCAAAGACCAACCAACAGACTAAAAACTGACCAAAACTGACCTGGAACTGACCTGAAATTGACCAAAAACCAACCAACAGACTAAAAACAGACCAAAACTGATCAAATCTGACCTGGAACTGACCTGAAATTGACCAAAGACCAACCAACAGACTAAAAACAGACCAAAACTGACCAAAACTGACCTGGAACTGACCTGAAATTGACCAAAAACCAACCAACAGACTAAAAACAGACCAAAACTGATCAAATCTGACCTGGAACTGACCTGAAATTGACCAAAGACCAACCAACAGACTAAAAACTAACCAAAACTGACCTGGAACTGACCTGAAATTGACCAAAAACCAACCAACAGACTAAAAACAGACCAAAACTGACCTGGAACTGACCTGAAATTGACGACAAAACAACCTACAGACTAGAAACTGACCAAAACTGATCAAAACTGACCTGGAACTGACCTGAAATTGACCAAAAACCAACCTACAGACTAAAAACTGATCAAGACTGACCTGGAACTGACCTGAAATTGACCAAAGACCAACCAACAGACTAGAAACCGACCAAAACTGATCAAAACTGACCTAGAACTGACCTGAAATTGACCAAATACCAACCAACAGACTAATAACTGATCAAAACTGACCTGGAACTGCCCTGAAATTGACCACAGACCAACCAACAGACTAAAAACAGACCAAAACTGATCAAAACTGACCTGGAACTGACCAGAAATTGACCAAAAACCTACCAACAGACTAGAAACAGACCAAAACTGATCAACTCTGACCTGGAACTGACCTGAAATTGACCAAAGACCAACCAACAGACTAGAAACAGACCAAAACTGATCAAAACTGACCTGGAACTGACCTGAAATTGACCACAGACCAACGAACAGAATAGAAACAGACCAAAACTGATCAAAACGTACCTGGAACTGACCTGAAATTGACCAAAGACCAACCAACAGACTAGAAACTGACCAAAACTGATCAAAACTGACCTGGAACCGACCTGAAATTGACCAAAAACCAACCAACAGACTAAAAACTGTCCTGGAACTGCCCTGAAATTGACCAAAGACCAACCAACAGACTAGAAACAGACCAAAACTGATCAAAACTGACCTGGAACCGACCTGAAACTGACCAAAGACCAACCAACAGACTAAAAACTGACCAAAACTGACCTGGAACTGACCTGAAATTGACCAAAGACCAACCAACAGACTAGAAACAGACCAAAACTGATCAAAACTGACCTGGAACTGACCTGAAATTGACCAAAGACCAACCTACAGACTAAAAACTGACCAAAACTGACCTGAAATTGACCAAATACCAACCAACAGACTAATAACTGATCAAAACTGACCTGGAACTGCCCTGAAATTGAACACAGACCAACCAACAGACTACAAACAGACCAAAACTGATCAAAACTGACCTGGAACTGACCTGAAATTGACCAAAAACCAACCAACAGACTAAAAACAGACCAAAACTGACCTGGAACTGACCTGAAATTGACCAAAAACCAACCAACAGACTAAAAACAGACCAAAACTGATCAAATCTGACCTGGAACTGACCTGAAATTGACCAAAGACCAACCAACAGACTAAAAACTAACCAAATCTCACAGGAAAAGTGACCAAAAACCAACCAACAGACTAAAAACTGACCTGGAACTGCCCTGAAATTGACCAAAGACCAACCAACAGACTAGAAACAGACCAAAACTGACCAAAACTGACCTGGAACCGACCTGAAATTGACCAAAGACCAACCAACAGACTAATAACTGATCAAAACTGACCTGGAACTGCCCTGAAATTGACCACAGACCAACCAACAGACTACAAACAGACCAAAACTGATCAAAACTGACCTGGAACTGACCTGAAATTGACCAAAGACCAACCAACAGACTAAACACTGACCAAAACTGACCTGGAACTGACCTGAAATTGACCAAAAACCAACCAACAGACTAAAAACAGACCAAAACTGATCAAAATCTGACCTGGAACTGACCTGAAATTGACCAAAGACCAACCAACAGACTAAAAACAGACCAAAACTGATCAAAACTGACCTGGAACTGACCTGAAATTGACCAAAGACCAACCAACAGACTAAAACAGACCAAAACTGATCAAAACTGACCTGGAACTGACCTGAAATTGACCAAAGACCAACCAACAGACTAAAAACAGACCAAAACTGATCAAAACTGACCTGGAACTGACCTGAAATTGACCAAAGACCAACCAACAGACTAAAAACAGACCAAAACTGATCAAAACTGACCTGGAACTGACCTGAAATTGACCAAAAACCAACCAACAGACTAAAAACAGACCAAAACTAAAAACTGTCCTGGAACTGACCTGAAATTGACCAAAGACCAACCAACAGACTAGAAACAGACCAAAACTGATCAAAACTGACCTGGAACTGACCTGAAATTGACCACAGACCAACCAACAGACTAGAAACAGACCAAAATTGATCAAAACTGACCTGGAACTGACCTGAAATTGACCAAAAACCAACCAACAGACTAGAAACAGACCTAAAACTGATCAAAACTGACCATGGAACCGACCAAAAGATTAGACCAACAGACCAACCAACAGACTAAAAACTGACCTAAAACTGACCTGAAATTGACCAAAGACCAACCAACAGACTAAAAACTGATCAAAACTGACCTGGAACTGCCCTGAAATTGACCACAGACCAACCAACAGACTAGAAACAGACCAAAACTGATCAAAACTGACCTGGAACTGACCTGAAATTGACCAAAAACCAACCAACAGACTAAAAACAGACCAAAACTGACCTGGAACTGACCTGAAATTGACCAAAGACCAACCAACAGACTAGAAACAGACCAAAACTGATCAAATCTGACTTGGAACTGACCTGAAATTGACCAAAGACCAACCAACAGACTAAAAACTGCCCAAAACTGATCAAAACTGACCTGGACACGGAAATTGACCAAAAACCAACCAACAGACTAAAAACTGTCCTGGAACTGCCCTGAAATTGACCAAAGACCAACCAACAGACTAGAAACAGACCAAAACTGATCAAAACTGACCTGGAACCGACCTGAAATTGACCAAAGACCAACCAACAGACTAAAAACTGATCAAAACTGACCTGGAACTGCCCTGAAATTGACCAAAGACCAACCAACAGACTAGAAACAGACCAAAACTGATCAAAACTGACCTGGAACTGACCTGAAATTGACCAAAGACCAACCAACAGACTAAACACTGACCAAACGACCTGGAACTGCCAATTGACCAAAAACCAACCAACAGACTAAAAACTGACCAAAACTGACCTGAAATTGACCAAATACCAACCAACAGACTAATAACTGATCAAAACTGACCTGGAACTGCCCTGAAATTGACCACAGACCAACCAACAGACTACAAACAGACCAAAACTGATCAAAACTGACCTGGAACTGACCTGAAATTGACCAAAGACCAACCAACAGACTAAAAACTGACCAAAACTGACCTGGAACTGACCTGAAATTGACCAAAAACCAACCAACAGACTAAAAACAGACCAAAACTGATCAAATCTGACCTGGAACTGACCTGAAATTGACCAAAGACCAACCAACAGACTAAAAACAGACCAAAACTGACCAAAACTGACCTGGAACTGACCTGAAATTGACCAAAAACCAACCAACAGACTAAAAACAGACCAAAACTGATCAAAACTGACCTGGAACTGACCTGAAATTGACCACAGACCACAATAGAAACTGACCAAAACTGATCAAAACTGACCTGGAACTGACCTGAAATTGACCACAGACCAACCAACAGACTAGAAACAGACCAAAACTGATCAAAACTGACCTGGAACCGACCTGAAATTGACCAAAAACCAACCAACAGACTAAAAACTGACCTGGAACTGCCCTGAAATTGACCAAAGACCAACCAACAGACTAGAAACAGACCAAAACTGACCAAAACTGACCTGGAACTGACCTGAAATTGACCAAAGACCAACCAACAGACTAAAAACTGATCAAAACTGACCTGGAACTGACCGAAATTGACCACAGACCAACCAACAGACTAGAAACAGACCAAAACTGATCAAAACTGACCGGAACCGACCTGAAATTGACCAAAAACCAACCAACAGACTAAAAACTGACCAAAACTGACCTGGAACTGACCTGAAATTGACCACAGACCAACGAACAGACTAGAAACAGACCAAAACTGATCAAAACTGACCTGGAACTGACCTGAAATTGACCAAAGACCAACCAACAGACTAGAAACTGACCAAAACTGATCAAAACTGACCTGGAACCGACCTGAAATTGACCAAAAACCACCACAGACTAAAACTGTCCTGGAACTGCCCTGAAATTGACCAAAGACCAACCAACAGACTAAAAACAGACCAAAACTGATCAAAACTGACCTGGAACCGACCTGAAACTGACCAAAGACCAACCAACAGACTAAAAACAGACCAAAACTGACCAAAACTGACCTGGAACTGACCTGAAATTGACCAAAAACCAACCAACAGACTAAAAACAGACCAAAACTGATCAAAACTGACCTGGAACTGACCTGAAATTGACCAAAGACCAACCAACAGACTAAAAACTAACCAAAAACGAACTGACCTGAAATTGACCAAATACCAACCAACAGACTAATAACTGATCAAAACTGACCTGGAACTGACCTGAAATTGAACACAGACCAACCAACAGACTAGAAACAGACCAAAACTGATCAAAACTGACCTGGAACTGACCTGAAATTGACCAAAGACCAACCAACAGACTAAAAACTGACCAAAATTGACCTGGAACTGACCTGAAATTGACCAAAAACCAACCAACAGACTAAAAACCGACCAAAACTGATCAAAACTGACCTGGAACTGACCTGAAATTGACCAAAGACCAACCAACAGACTAAAAACTAACCAAATCTCACCAGGAAAAGTGACCAAAAACCAACCAACAGACTAAAAACTGACCAAAACTGATCAAAACTGACCTGGAACTGACCTGAAATTGACCACAGACCAACCAACAGACTAGAAACAGACCAAAACTGATCAAAACTGACCTGGAACCACCTGAAATTGACCAAAAACCAACCACAGACTAAAAACTGACCTGGAACTGCCCTGAAATTGACCAAAGACCAACCAACAGACTAGAAACAGACCAAAACTGACCAAAACTGACCTGGAACCGACCTGAAATTGACCAAAGACCAACCTACAGACTAAAAACTGACCAAAACTGACCGGAAAATTGACCAAATACCAACCAACAGACTAATACGATCAAAACTGACCTGGAACTGCCCTGAAATTGACCACAGACCAACCAACAGACTACAAACAGACCAAAACTGATCAAAACTGACCTGGAACTGACCTGAAATTGACCAAAGACCAACCAACAGACTAAAAACTGACCAAAACTGACCTGGAACTGACCTGAAATTGACCAAAAACCAACCAACAGACTAAAAACAGACCAAAACTGATCAAATCTGACCTGGAACTGACCTGAAATTGACCAAAGACCAACAAACAGACTAAAAACAGACCAAAACTGACCAAAACTGACCTGGAACTGACCTGAAATTGACCAAAAACCAACCAACAGACTAAAAACTGACCAAAACTGACCTGAAATTGACCAAATACCAACCAACAGACTAATAACTGATCAAAACTGACCTGGAACTGCCCTGAAATTGACCACAGACCAACCAACAGACTACAAACAGACCAAAACTGATCAAAACTGACCTGGAACTGACCTGAAATTGACCAAAGACCAACCAACAGACTAAAAACTGACCAAAACTGACCTGGAACTGACCTGAAATTGACCAAAAACCAACCAACAGACTAAAAACAGACCAAAACTGATCAAATCTGACCTGGAACTGACCTGAAATTGACCAAAGACCAACCAACAGACTAAAAACAGACCAAAACTGACCAAAACTGACCTGGAACTGACCTGAAATTGACCAAAAACCAACCAACACACTAAAAACAGACCAAAACTGATCAAAACTGACCTGGAACTGACCTGAAATTGACCACAGACCAACGAACAGAATAGAAACAGACCAAAACTGATCAAAACTGACCTGGAACTGACCTGAAATTGACCACAGACCAACCAACAGACTAGAAACAGACCAAAATTGATCAAAACTGACCTGGAACCGACCTGAAATTGACCAAAAACCAACCAACAGACTAAAAACTGACCTAGAACTGCCCTGAAATTGACCAAAGACCAACCAACAGACTAGAAACAGACCAAAACTGACCAAAACTGACCTGGAACTGACCTGAAATTGACCACAGACCAACCAACAGACTAAAAACTGATCAAAACTGACCTGGAACTGACCAGAAATTGACCACAGACCAACCAACAGACTAGAAACAGACCAAAACTGATCAAAACTGACCTGGAACCGACCTGAAATTGACCAAAAACCAACCAACAGACTAAAAACTGACCAAAACTGACCTGGAACTGACCTGAAATTGACCACAGACCAACGAACAGAATAGAAACAGACCAAAACTGATCAAAACGTACTTGGAACTGACCTGAAATTGACCAAAGACCAACCAACAGACTAGAAACTGACCAAAACTGATCAAAACTGACCTGGAACCGACCTGAAATTGACCAAAAACCAACCAACAGACTAAAAACTGTCCTGGAACTGCCCTGAAATTGACCAAAGACCAACCAACAGACTAGAAACAGACCAAAACTGATCAAAACTGACCTGGAACCGACCTGAAACTGACCAAAGACCAACCAACAGACTAAAAACTGACCAAAACTGACCTGGAACTGACCTGAAATTGACCAAAGACCAACCAACAGACTAGAAACAGACCAAAACTGATCAAAACTGACCTGGAACTGACCTGAAATTGACCAAAGACCAACCTACAGACTAAAAACTGACCAAAACTGACCTGAAATTGACCAAATACCAACCAACAGACTAATAACTGATCAAAACTGACCTGGAACTGCCCTGAAATTGAACACAGACCAACCAACAGACTACAAACAGACCAAAACTGATCAAAACTGACCTGGAACTGACCTGAAATTGACCAAAGACCAACCAACAGACTAAACACTGACCAAAACTGACCTGGAACTGACCTGAAATTGACCAAAAACCAACCAACAGACTAAAAACAGACCAAAACTGATCAAATCTGACCTGGAACTGACCTGAAATTGACCAAAGACCAACCAACAGACTAAAAACTAACCAAATCTCACAGGAAAAGTGACCAAAAACCAACCAACAGACTAAAAACTGACCAAAACTGATCAAAACTGACCTGGAACTGACCTGAAATTGACCACAGACCAACCAACAGACTAGAAACAGACCAAAACTGATCAAAACTGACCTGGAACCGACCTGAAATTGACCAAAAACCAACCAACAGACTAAAAACTGACCTGGAACTGCCCTGAAATTGACCAAAGACCAACCAACAGACTAGAAACAGACCAAAACTGACCAAAACTGACCTGGAACCGACCTGAAATTGACCAAAGACCAACCTACAGACTAAAAACTGACCAAAACTGACCTGAAATTGACCAAATACCAACCAACAGACTAATAACTGATCAAAACTGACCTGGAACTGCCCTGAAATTGACCACAGACCAACCAACAGACTACAAACAGACCAAAACTGATCAAAACTGACCTGGAACTGACCTGAAATTGACCAAAGACCAACCAACAGACTAAAAACTGACCAAAACTGACCTGGAACTGACCTGAAATTGACCAAAAACCAACCAACAGACTAAAAACAGACCAAAACTGATCAAATCTGACCTGGAACTGACCTGAAATTGACCAAAGACCAACAAACAGACTAAAAACAGACCAAAACTGACCAAAACTGACCTGGAACTGACCTGAAATTGACCAAAAACCAACCAACAGACTAAAAACAGACCAAAACTGATCAAATCTGACCTGGAACTGACCTGAAATTGACCAAAGACCAACCAACAGACTAAAAACTAACCAAAACTGACCTGGAACTGACCTGAAATTGACCAAAAACCAACCAACAGACTAAAAACAGACCAAAACTGACCTGGAACTGACCTGAAATTGACGACAAAACAACCTACAGACTAGAAACTGATCAAGACTGACCTGGAACTGACCTGAAATTGACCAAAAACCAACCTACAGACTAAAAACTGATCAAGACTGACCTGGAACTGACCTGAAATTGACCAAAGACCAACCAACAGACTAGAAACCGACCAAAACTGATCAAAACTGACCTAGAACTGACCTGAAATTGACCAAATACCAACCAACAGACTAATAACTGATCAAAACTGACCTGGAACTGCCCTGAAATTGACCACAGACCAACCAACAGACTAAAAACAGACCAAAACTGATCAAAACTGACCTGGAACTGACCTGAAATTGACCACAGACCAACGAACAGAATAGAAACAGACCAAAACTGATCAAAACGTACCTGGAACTGACCTGAAATTGACCAAAGACCAACCAACAGACTAGAAACTGACCAAAACTGATCAAAACTGACCTGGAACCGACCTGAAATTGACCAAAAACCAACCAACAGACTAAAAACTGTCCTGGAACTGCCCTGAAATTGACCAAAGACCAACCAACAGACTAGAAACAGACCAAAACTGATCAAAACTGACCTGGAACCGACCTGAAACTGACCAAAGACCAACCAACAGACTAAAAACTGACCAAAATTGACCTGGAACTGACCTGAAATTGACCAAAGACCAACCAACAGACTAGAAACAGACCAAAACTGATCAAAACTGACCTGGAACTGACCTGAAATTGACCAAAGACCAACCTACAGACTAAAAACTGACCAAAACTGACCTGAAATTGACCAAATACCAACCAACAGACTAATAACTGATCAAAACTGACCTGGAACTGCCCTGAAATTGAACACAGACCAACCAACAGACTACAAACAGACCAAAACTGATCAAAACTGACCTGGAACTGACCTGAAATTGACCAAAAACCAACCAACAGACTAAAAACAGACCAAAACTGACCTGGAACTGACCTGAAATTGACCAAAAACCAACCAACAGACTAAAAACAGACCAAAACTGATCAAATCTGACCTGGAACTGACCTGAAATTGACCAAAGACCAACCAACAGACTAAAAACTAACCAAATCTCACAGGAAAAGTGACCAAAAACCAACCAACAGACTAAAAACTGACCTGGAACTGCCCTGAAATTGACCAAAGACCAACCAACAGACTAAACACTGACCAAAACTGACCTGGAACTGACCTGAAATTGACCAAAAACCAACCAACAGACTAAAAACTGACCAAAACTGACCTGAAATTGACCAAATACCAACCAACAGACTAATAACTGATCAAAACTGACCTGGAACTGCCCTGAAATTGACCACAGACCAACCAACAGACTACAAACAGACCAAAACTGATCAAAACTGACCTGGAACTGACCTGAAATTGACCAAAGACCAACCAACAGACTAAAAACTGACCAAAACTGACCTGGAACTGACCTGAAATTGACCAAAAACCAACCAACAGACTAAAAACAGACCAAAACTGATCAAATCTGACCTGGAACTGACCTGAAATTGACCAAAGACCAACCAACAGACTAAAAACAGACCAAAACTGACCAAAACTGACCTGGAACTGACCTGAAATTGACCAAAAACCAACCAACACACTAAAAACAGACCAAAACTGATCAAAACTGACCTGGAACTGACCTGAAATTGACCACAGACCAACGAACAGAATAGAAACAGACCAAAACTGATCAAAACTGACCTGGAACTGACCTGAAATTGACCACAGACCAACCAACAGACTAGAAACAGACCAAAATTGATCAAAACTGACCTGGAACCGACCTGAAATTGACCAAAAACCAACCAACAGACTAAAAACTGACCTAGAACTGCCCTGAAATTGACCAAAGACCAACCAACAGACTAGAAACAGACCAAAACTGACCAAAACTGACCTGGAACTGACCTGAAATTGACCACAGACCAACCAACAGACTAAAAACTGATCAAAACTGACCTGGAACTGACCAGAAATTGACCACAGACCAACCAACAGACTAGAAACAGACCAAAACTGATCAAAACTGACCTGGAACCGACCTGAAATTGACCAAAAACCAACCAACAGACTAAAAACTGACCAAAACTGACCTGGAACTGACCTGAAATTGACCACAGACCAACGAACAGAATAGAAACAGACCAAAACTGATCAAAACGTACCTGGAACTGACCTGAAATTGACCAAAGACCAACCAACAGACTAGAAACTGACCAAAACTGATCAAAACTGACCTGGAACCGACCTGAAATTGACCAAAAACCAACCAACAGACTAAAAACTGTCCTGGAACTGCCCTGAAATTGACCAAAGACCAACCAACAGACTAGAAACAGACCAAAACTGATCAAAACTGACCTGGAACCGACCTGAAACTGACCAAAGACCAACCAACAGACTAAAAACTGACCAAAACTGACCTGGAACTGACCTGAAATTGACCAAAGACCAACCAACAGACTAGAAACCGACCAAAACTGATCAAAACTGACCTAGAACTGACCTGAAATTGACCAAATACCAACCAACAGACTAATAACTGATCAAAACTGACCTGGAACTGCCCTGAAATTGACCACAGACCAACCAACAGACTAAAAACAGACCAAAACTGATCAAAACTGACCTGGAACTGACCAGAAATTGACCAAAAACCTACCAACAGACTAGAAACAGACCAAAACTGATCAACTCTGACCTGGAACTGACCTGAAATTGACCAAAGACCAACCAACAGACTAGAAACAGACCAAAACTGATCAAAACTGACCTGGAACTGACCTGAAATTGACCACAGACCAACGAACAGAATAGAAACAGACCAAAACTGATCAAAACGTACCTGGAACTGACCTGAAATTGACCAAAGACCAACCAACAGACTAGAAACTGACCAAAACTGATCAAAACTGACCTGGAACTGACCTGAAATTGACCAAAAACCAACCTACAGACTAAAAACTGATCAAGACTGACCTGGAACTGACCTGAAATTGACCAAAGACCAACCAACAGACTAGAAACCGACCAAAACTGATCAAAACTGACCTAGAACTGACCTGAAATTGACCAAATACCAACCAACAGACTAATAACTGATCAAAACTGACCTGGAACTGCCCTGAAATTGACCACAGACCAACCAACAGACTAAAAACAGACCAAAACTGATCAAAACTGACCTGGAACTGACCAGAAATTGACCAAAAACCTACCAACAGACTAGAAACAGACCAAAACTGATCAACTCTGACCTGGAACTGACCTGAAATTGACCAAAGACCAACCAACAGACTAGAAACAGACCAAAACTGATCAAAACTGACCTGGAACTGACCTGAAATTGACCACAGACCAACGAACAGAATAGAAACAGACCAAAACTGATCAAAACGTACCTGGAACTGACCTGAAATTGACCAAAGACCAACCAACAGACTAGAAACTGACCAAAACTGATCAAAACTGACCTGGAACCGACCTGAAATTGACCAAATACCAACCAACAGACTAATAACTGATCAAAACTGACCTGGAACTGCCCTGAAATTGACCACAGACCAACCAACAGACTACAAACAGACCAAAACTGATCAAAACTGACCTGGAACTGACCTGAAATTGACCAAAGACCAACCAACAGACTAAAAACTGACCAAAACTGACCTGGAACTGACCTGAAATTGACCAAAAACCAACCAACAGACTAAAAACAGACCAAAACTGACCAAAACTGACCTGGAACTGACCTGAAATTGACCAAAAACCAACCAACAGACTAAAAACAGACCAAAACTGATCAAATCTGACCTGGAACTGACCTGAAATTGACCAAAGACCAACCAACAGACTAAAAACTGACCAAAACTGACCTGGAACTGACCTGAAATTGACCAAAAACCAACCAACAGACTAAAAACAGACCAAAACTGACCAAAACTGACCTGGAACTGACCTGAAATTGACCAAAAACCAACCAACAGACTAAAAACAGACCAAAACTGATCAAATCTGACCTGGAACTGACCTGAAATTGACCAAAGACCAACCAACAGACTAAAAACTAACCAAAACTGACCTGGAACTGACCTGAAATTGACCAAAAACCAACCAACAGACTAAAAACAGACCAAAACTGACCTGGAACTGACCTGAAATTGACCACAGACCAACGAACAGAATAGAAACAGACCAAAACTGATCAAAACGTACCTGGAACTGACCTGAAATTGACCAAAGACCAACCAACAGACTAGAAACTGACCAAAACTGATCAAAACTGACCTGGAACCGACCTGAAATTGACCAAAAACCAACCAACAGACTAAAAACTGTCCTGGAACTGCCCTGAAATTGACCAAAGACCAACCAACAGACTAGAAACAGACCAAAACTGATCAAAACTGACCTGGAACCGACCTGAAACTGACCAAAGACCAACCAACAGACTAAAAACTGACCAAAACTGACCTGGAACTGACCTGAAATTGACCAAAGACCAACCAACAGACTAGAAACAGACCAAAACTGATCAAAACTGACCTGGAACTGACCTGAAATTGACCAAAGACCAACCTACAGACTAAAAACTGACCAAAACTGACCTGAAATTGACCAAATACCAACCAACAGACTAATAACTGATCAAAACTGACCTGGAACTGACCTGAAATTGACCAAAGACCAACCAACAGACTAAAAACTGACCAAAACTGACCTGGAACTGACCTGAAATTGACCAAAAACCAACCAACAGACTAAAAACAGACCAAAACTGATCAAATCTGACCTGGAACTGACCTGAAATTGACCAAAGACCAACCAACAGACTAAAAACAGACCAAAACTGACCAAAACTGACCTGGAACTGACCTGAAATTGACCAAAAACCAACCAACAGACTAAAAACAGACCAAAACTGATCAAATCTGACCTGGAACTGACCTGAAATTGACCAAAGACCAACCAACAGACTAAAAACTAACCAAAACTGACCTGGAACTGACCTGAAATTGACCAAAAACCAACCAACAGACTAAAAACAGACCAAAACTGACCTGGAACTGACCTGAAATTGACGACAAAACAACCTACAGACTAGAAACTGACCAAAACTGATCAAAACTGACCTGGAACTGACCTGAAATTGACCAAAAACCAACCTACAGACTAAAAACTGATCAAGACTGACCTGGAACTGACCTGAAATTGACCAAAGACCAACCAACAGACTAGAAACCGACCAAAACTGATCAAAACTGACCTAGAACTGACCTGAAATTGACCAAATACCAACCAACAGACTAATAACTGATCAAAACTGACCTGGAACTGCCCTGAAATTGACCACAGACCAACCAACAGACTAAAAACAGACCAAAACTGATCAAAACTGACCTGGAACTGACCTGAAATTGACCACAGACCAACGAACAGAATAGAAACAGACCAAAACTGATCAAAACGTACCTGGAACTGACCTGAAATTGACCAAAGACCAACCAACAGACTAGAAACTGACCAAAACTGATCAAAACTGACCTGGAACCGACCTGAAATTGACCAAAAACCAACCAACAGACTAAAAACTGTCCTGGAACTGCCCTGAAATTGACCAAAGACCAACCAACAGACTAGAAACAGACCAAAACTGATCAAAACTGACCTGGAACCGACCTGAAACTGACCAAAGACCAACCAACAGACTAAAAACTGACCAAAATTGACCTGGAACTGACCTGAAATTGACCAAAGACCAACCAACAGACTAGAAACAGACCAAAACTGATCAAAACTGACCTGGAACTGACCTGAAATTGACCAAAGACCAACCTACAGACTAAAAACTGACCAAAACTGACCTGAAATTGACCAAATACCAACCAACAGACTAATAACTGATCAAAACTGACCTGGAACTGCCCTGAAATTGAACACAGACCAACCAACAGACTACAAACAGACCAAAACTGATCAAAACTGACCTGGAACTGACCTGAAATTGACCAAAAACCAACCAACAGACTAAAAACAGACCAAAACTGACCTGGAACTGACCTGAAATTGACCAAAAACCAACCAACAGACTAAAAACAGACCAAAACTGATCAAATCTGACCTGGAACTGACCTGAAATTGACCAAAGACCAACCAACAGACTAAAAACTAACCAAATCTCACAGGAAAAGTGACCAAAAACCAACCAACAGACTAAAAACTGACCTGGAACTGCCCTGAAATTGACCAAAGACCAACCAACAGACTAGAAACAGACCAAAACTGACCAAAACTGACCTGGAACCGACCTGAAATTGACCAAAGACCAACCAACAGACTAATAACTGATCAAAACTGACCTGGAACTGCCCTGAAATTGACCACAGACCAACCAACAGACTACAAACAGACCAAAACTGATCAAAACTGACCTGGAACTGACCTGAAATTGACCAAAGACCAACCAACAGACTAAACACTGACCAAAACTGACCTGGAACTGACCTGAAATTGACCAAAAACCAACCAACAGACTAAAAACAGACCAAAACTGATCAAATCTGACCTGGAACTGACCTGAAATTGACCAAAGACCAACCAACAGACTAAAAACAGACCAAAACTGACCAAAACTGACCTGGAACTGACCTGAAATTGACCAAAGACCAACCAACAGACTAGAAACAGACCAAAACTGATCAAAACTGACCTGGAACTGACCTGAAATTGACCACAGACCAACGAACAGAATAGAAACAGACCAAAACTGATCAAAACGTACCTGGAACTGACCTGAAATTGACCAAAGACCAACCAACAGACTAGAAACTGACCAAAACTGATCAAAACTGACCTGGAACCGACCTGAAATTGACCAAAAACCAACCAACAGACTAAAAACTGTCCTGGAACTGCCCTGAAATTGACCAAAGACCAACCAACAGACTAGAAACAGACCAAAACTGATCAAAACTGACCTGGAACCGACCTGAAACTGACCAAAGACCAACCAACAGACTAAAAACTGACCAAAACTGACCTGGAACTGACCTGAAATTGACCAAAGACCAACCAACAGACTAGAAACAGACCAAAACTGATCAAAACTGACCTGGAACTGACCTGAAATTGACCAAAGACCAACCTACAGACTAAAAACTGACCAAAACTGACCTGAAATTGACCAAATACCAACCAACAGACTAATAACTGATCAAAACTGACCTGGAACTGCCCTGAAATTGAACACAGACCAACCAACAGACTACAAACAGACCAAAACTGATCAAAACTGACCTGGAACTGACCTGAAATTGACCAAAAACCAACCAACAGACTAAAAACAGACCAAAACTGACCTGGAACTGACCTGAAATTGACCAAAAACCAACCAACAGACTAAAAACAGACCAAAACTGATCAAATCTGACCTGGAACTGACCTGAAATTGACCAAAGACCAACCAACAGACTAAAAACTAACCAAATCTCACAGGAAAAGTGACCAAAAACCAACCAACAGACTAAAAACTGACCTGGAACTGCCCTGAAATTGACCAAAGACCAACCAACAGACTAGAAACAGACCAAAACTGACCAAAACTGACCTGGAACCGACCTGAAATTGACCAAAGACCAACCAACAGACTAATAACTGATCAAAACTGACCTGGAACTGCCCTGAAATTGACCACAGACCAACCAACAGACTACAAACAGACCAAAACTGATCAAAACTGACCTGGAACTGACCTGAAATTGACCAAAGACCAACCAACAGACTAAACACTGACCAAAACTGACCTGGAACTGACCTGAAATTGACCAAAAACCAACCAACAGACTAAAAAACTGACCAAAACTGACCTGAAATTGACCAAATACCAACCAACAGACTAATAACTGATCAAAACTGACCTGGAACTGCCCTGAAATTGACCACAGACCAACCAACAGACTACAAACAGACCAAAACTGATCAAAACTGACCTGGAACTGACCTGAAATTGACCAAAGACCAACCAACAGACTAAAAACTGACCAAAACTGACCTGGAACTGACCTGAAATTGACCAAAAACCAACCAACAGACTAAAAACAGACCAAAACTGATCAAATCTGACCTGGAACTGACCTGAAATTGACCAAAGACCAACCAACAGACTAAAAACAGACCAAAACTGACCAAAACTGACCTGGAACTGACCTGAAATTGACCAAAAACCAACCAACACACTAAAAACAGACCAAAACTGATCAAAACTGACCTGGAACTGACCTGAAATTGACCACAGACCAACGAACAGAATAGAAACAGACCAAAACTGATCAAAACTGACCTGGAACTGACCTGAAATTGACCACAGACCAACCAACAGACTAGAAACAGACCAAAATTGATCAAAACTGACCTGGAACCGACCTGAAATTGACCAAAAACCAACCAACAGACTAAAAACTGACCTAGAACTGCCCTGAAATTGACCAAAGACCAACCAACAGACTAGAAACAGACCAAAACTGACCAAAACTGACCTGGAACTGACCTGAAATTGACCACAGACCAACCAACAGACTAAAAACTGATCAAAACTGACCTGGAACTGACCAGAAATTGACCACAGACCAACCAACAGACTAGAAACAGACCAAAACTGATCAAAACTGACCTGGAACCGACCTGAAATTGACCAAAAACCAACCAACAGACTAAAAACTGACCAAAACTGACCTGGAACTGACCTGAAATTGACCACAGACCAACGAACAGAATAGAAACAGACCAAAACTGATCAAAACGTACTTGGAACTGACCTGAAATTGACCAAAGACCAACCAACAGACTAGAAACTGACCAAAACTGATCAAAACTGACCTGGAACCGACCTGAAATTGACCAAAAACCAACCAACAGACTAAAAACTGTCCTGGAACTGCCCTGAAATTGACCAAAGACCAACCAACAGACTAGAAACAGACCAAAACTGATCAAAACTGACCTGGAACCGACCTGAAACTGACCAAAGACCAACCAACAGACTAAAAACTGACCAAAACTGACCTGGAACTGACCTGAAATTGACCAAAGACCAACCAACAGACTAGAAACAGACCAAAACTGATCAAAACTGACCTGGAACTGACCTGAAATTGACCAAAGACCAACCTACAGACTAAAAACTGACCAAAACTGACCTGAAATTGACCAAATACCAACCAACAGACTAATAACTGATCAAAACTGACCTGGAACTGCCCTGAAATTGAACACAGACCAACCAACAGACTACAAACAGACCAAAACTGATCAAAACTGACCTGGAACTGACCTGAAATTGACCAAAGACCAACCAACAGACTAAACACTGACCAAAACTGACCTGGAACTGACCTGAAATTGACCAAAAACCAACCAACAGACTAAAAACAGACCAAAACTGATCAAATCTGACCTGGAACTGACCTGAAATTGACCAAAGACCAACCAACAGACTAAAAACTAACCAAATCTCACAGGAAAAGTGACCAAAAACCAACCAACAGACTAAAAACTGACCAAAACTGATCAAAACTGACCTGGAACTGACCTGAAATTGACCACAGACCAACCAACAGACTAGAAACAGACCAAAACTGATCAAAACTGACCTGGAACCGACCTGAAATTGACCAAAAACCAACCAACAGACTAATAACTGATCAAAACTGACCTGGAACTGCCCTGAAATTGACCAAAGACCAACCAACAGACTAGAAACAGACCAAAACTGACCAAAACTGACCTGGAACCGACCTGAAATTGACCAAAGACCAACCTACAGACTAAAAACTGACCAAAACTGACCTGAAATTGACCAAATACCAACCAACAGACTAATAACTGATCAAAACTGACCTGGAACTGCCCTGAAATTGACCACAGACCAACCAACAGACTACAAACAGACCAAAACTGATCAAAACTGACCTGGAACTGACCTGAAATTGACCAAAGACCAACCAACAGACTAAAAACTGACCAAAACTGACCTGGAACTGACCTGAAATTGACCAAAAACCAACCAACAGACTAAAAACAGACCAAAACTGATCAAATCTGACCTGGAACTGACCTGAAATTGACCAAAGACCAACAAACAGACTAAAAACAGACCAAAACTGACCAAAACTGACCTGGAACTGACCTGAAATTGACCAAAAACCAACCAACAGACTAAAAACTGACCAAAACTGACCTGAAATTGACCAAATACCAACCAACAGACTAATAACTGATCAAAACTGACCTGGAACTGCCCTGAAATTGACCACAGACCAACCAACAGACTACAAACAGACCAAAACTGATCAAAACTGACCTGGAACTGACCTGAAATTGACCAAAGACCAACCAACAGACTAAAAACTGACCAAAACTGACCTGGAACTGACCTGAAATTGACCAAAAACCAACCAACAGACTAAAAACAGACCAAAACTGATCAAATCTGACCTGGAACTGACCTGAAATTGACCAAAGACCAACCAACAGACTAAAAACAGACCAAAACTGACCAAAACTGACCTGGAACTGACCTGAAATTGACCAAAAACCAACCAACACACTAAAAACAGACCAAAACTGATCAAAACTGACCTGGAACTGACCTGAAATTGACCAACAGACCAACGAACAGAATAGAAACAGACCAAAACTGATCAAAACTGACCTGGAACTGACCTGAAATTGACCACAGACCAACCAACAGACTAGAAACAGACCAAAATTGATCAAAACTGACCTGGAACCGACCTGAAATTGACCAAAAACCAACCAACAGACTAAAAACTGACCTAGAACTGCCCTGAAATTGACCAAAGACCAACCAACAGACTAGAAACAGACCAAAACTGACCAAAACTGACCTGGAACTGACCTGAAATTGACCACAGACCAACCAACAGACTAAAAACTGATCAAAACTGACCTGGAACTGACCAGAAATTGACCACAGACCAACCAACAGACTAGAAACAGACCAAAACTGATCAAAACTGACCTGGAACCGACCTGAAATTGACCAAAAACCAACCAACAGACTAAAAACTGACCAAAACTGACCTGGAACTGACCTGAAATTGACCACAGACCAACGAACAGAATAGAAACAGACCAAAACTGATCAAAACGTACTTGGAACTGACCTGAAATTGACCAAAGACCAACCAACAGACTAGAAACTGACCAAAACTGATCAAAACTGACCTGGAACCGACCTGAAATTGACCAAAAACCAACCAACAGACTAAAAACTGTCCTGGAACTGCCCTGAAATTGACCAAAGACCAACCAACAGACTAGAAACAGACCAAAACTGATCAAAACTGACCTGGAACCGACCTGAAACTGACCAAAGACCAACCAACAGACTAAAAACTGACCAAAACTGACCTGGAACTGACCTGAAATTGACCAAAGACCAACCAACAGACTAGAAACAGACCAAAACTGATCAAAACTGACCTGGAACTGACCTGAAATTGACCAAAGACCAACCTACAGACTAAAAACTGACCAAAACTGACCTGAAATTGACCAAATACCAACCAACAGACTAATAACTGATCAAAACTGACCTGGAACTGCCCTGAAATTGAACACAGACCAACCAACAGACTACAAACAGACCAAAACTGATCAAAACTGACCTGGAACTGACCTGAAATTGACCAAAGACCAACCAACAGACTAAACACTGACCAAAACTGACCTGGAACTGACCTGAAATTGACCAAAAACCAACCAACAGACTAAAAACAGACCAAAACTGATCAAATCTGACCTGGAACTGACCTGAAATTGACCAAAGACCAACCAACAGACTAAAAACTAACCAAATCTCACCAGGAACAAAGTGACCAAAAACCAACCAACAGACTAAAAACTGACCAAAACTGATCAAAACTGACCTGGAACTGACCTGAAATTGACCACAGACCAACCAACAGACTAGAAACAGACCAAAACTGATCAAAACTGACCTGGAACCGACCTGAAATTGACCAAAAACCAACCAACAGACTAAAACAGACCAAAACTGACCTGGAACTGCCCTGAAATTGACCAAAGACCAACCAACAGACTAGAAACAGACCAAAACTGACCAAAACTGACCTGGAACCGACCTGAAATTGACCAAAGACCAACCTACAGACTAAAAACTGACCAAAACTGACCTGAAATTGACCAAATACCAACCAACAGACTAATAACTGATCAAAACTGACCTGGAACTGCCCTGAAATTGACCACAGACCAACCAACAGACTACAAACAGACCAAAACTGATCAAAACTGACCTGGAACTGACCTGAAATTGACCAAAGACCAACCAACAGACTAAAAACTGACCAAAACTGACCTGGAACTGACCTGAAATTGACCAAAAACCAACCAACAGACTAAAAACAGACCAAAACTGATCAAATCTGACCTGGAACTGACCTGAAATTGACCAAAGACCAACAAACAGACTAAAAACAGACCAAAACTGACCAAAACTGACCTGGAACTGACCTGAAATTGACCAAAAACCAACCAACAGACTAAAAACAGACCAAAACTGATCAAATCTGACCTGGAACTGACCTGAAATTGACCAAAGACCAACCAACAGACTAAAAACTAACGCAAAACTGACCTGGAACTGACCTGAAATTGACCAAAAACCAACCAACAGACTAAAAACAGACCAAAACTGACCTGGAACTGACCTGAAATTGACGACAAAACAACCTACAGACTAGAAACTGATCAAGACTGACCTGGAACTGACCTGAAATTGACCAAAAACCAACCTACAGACTAAAAACTGATCAAGACTGACCTGGAACTGACCTGAAATTGACCAAAGACCAACCAACAGACTAGAAACCGACCAAAACTGATCAAAACTGACCTAGAACTGACCTGAAATTGACCAAATACCAACCAACAGACTAATAACTGATCAAAACTGACCTGGAACTGCCCTGAAATTGACCACAGACCAACCAACAGACTAAAAACAGACCAAAACTGATCAAAACTGACCTGGAACTGACCTGAAATTGACCACAGACCAACGAACAGAATAGAAACAGACCAAAACTGATCAAAACGTACCTGGAACTGACCTGAAATTGACCAAAGACCAACCAACAGACTAGAAACTGACCAAAACTGATCAAAACTGACCTGGAACCGACCTGAAATTGACCAAAAACCAACCAACAGACTAAAAACTGTCCTGGAACTGCCCTGAAATTGACCAAAGACCAACCAACAGACTAGAAACAGACCAAAACTGATCAAAACTGACCTGGAACCGACCTGAAACTGACCAAAGACCAACCAACAGACTAAAAACTGACCAAAATTGACCTGGAACTGACCTGAAATTGACCAAAGACCAACCAACAGACTAGAAACAGACCAAAACTGATCAAAACTGACCTGGAACTGACCTGAAATTGACCAAAGACCAACCTACAGACTAAAAACTGACCAAAACTGACCTGAAATTGACCAAATACCAACCAACAGACTAATAACTGATCAAAACTGACCTGGAACTGCCCTGAAATTGAACACAGACCAACCAACAGACTACAAACAGACCAAAACTGATCAAAACTGACCTGGAACTGACCTGAAATTGACCAAAAACCAACCAACAGACTAAAAACAGACCAAAACTGACCTGGAACTGACCTGAAATTGACCAAAAACCAACCAACAGACTAAAAACAGACCAAAACTGATCAAATCTGACCTGGAACTGACCTGAAATTGACCAAAGACCAACCAACAGACTAAAAACTAACCAAATCTCACAGGAAAAGTGACCAAAAACCAACCAACAGACTAAAAACTGACCTGGAACTGCCCTGAAATTGACCAAAGACCAACCAACAGACTAAACACTGACCAAAACTGACCTGGAACTGACCTGAAATTGACCAAAAACCAACCAACAGACTAAAAACTGACCAAAACTGACCTGAAATTGACCAAATACCAACCAACAGACTAATAACTGATCAAAACTGACCTGGAACTGCCCTGAAATTGACCACAGACCAACCAACAGACTACAAACAGACCAAAACTGATCAAAACTGACCTGGAACTGACCTGAAATTGACCAAAGACCAACCAACAGACTAAAAACTGACCAAAACTGACCTGGAACTGACCTGAAATTGACCAAAAACCAACCAACAGACTAAAAACAGACCAAAACTGATCAAATCTGACCTGGAACTGACCTGAAATTGACCAAAGACCAACCAACAGACTAAAAACAGACCAAAACTGACCAAAACTGACCTGGAACTGACCTGAAATTGACCAAAAACCAACCAACACACTAAAAACAGACCAAAACTGATCAAAACTGACCTGGAACTGACCTGAAATTGACCACAGACCAACGAACAGAATAGAAACAGACCAAAACTGATCAAAACTGACCTGGAACTGACCTGAAATTGACCACAGACCAACCAACAGACTAGAAACAGACCAAAATTGATCAAAACTGACCTGGAACCGACCTGAAATTGACCAAAAACCAACCAACAGACTAAAAACTGACCTAGAACTGCCCTGAAATTGACCAAAGACCAACCAACAGACTAGAAACAGACCAAAACTGACCAAAACTGACCTGGAACTGACCTGAAATTGACCACAGACCAACCAACAGACTAAAAACTGATCAAAACTGACCTGGAACTGACCAGAAATTGACCACAGACCAACCAACAGACTAGAAACAGACCAAAACTGATCAAAACTGACCTGGAACTGACCTGAAATTGACCAAAAACCAACCAACAGACTAAAAACTGACCAAAACTGACCTGGAACTGACCTGAAATTGACCACAGACCAACGAACAGAATCGAAACAGACCAAAACTGATCAAAACGTACCTGGAACTGACCTGAAATTGACCAAAGACCAACCAACAGACTAGAAACTGACCAAAACTGATCAAAACTGACCTGGAACCGACCTGAAATTGACCAAAAACCAACCAACAGACTAAAAACTGTCCTGGAACTGCCCTGAAATTGACCAAAGACCAACCAACAGACTAGAAACAGACCAAAACTGATCAAAACTGACCTGGAACCGACCTGAAACTGACCAAAGACCAACCAACAGACTAAAAACTGACCAAAACTGACCTGGAACTGACCTGAAATTGACCAAAGACCAACCAACAGACTAGAAACAGACCAAAACTGATCAAAACTGACCTGGAACTGACCTGAAATTGACGACAAAACCAACCTACAGACTAGAAACTGACCAAAACTGATCAAAACTGACCTGGAACTGACCTGAAATTGACCAAAAACCAACCTAACAGACTAAAAACTGATCAAGACTGACCTGGAACTGACCTGAAATTGACCAAAGACCAACCAACAGACTAGAAACCGACCAAAACTGATCAAAACTGACCTAGAACTGACCTGAAATTGACCAAATACCAACCAACAGACTAATAACTGATCAAAACTGACCTGGAACTGCCCTGAAATTGACCACAGACCAACCAACAGACTAAAAACAGACCAAAACTGATCAAAACTGACCTGGAACTGACCAGAAATTGACCAAAAACCTACCAACAGACTAGAAACAGACCAAAACTGATCAACTCTGACCTGGAACTGACCTGAAATTGACCAAAGACCAACCAACAGACTAGAAACAGACCAAAACTGATCAAAACTGACCTGGAACTGACCTGAAATTGACCACAGACCAACGAACAGAATAGAAACAGACCAAAACTGATCAAAACGTACCTGGAACTGACCTGAAATTGACCAAAGACCAACCAACAGACTAGAAACTGACCAAAACTGATCAAAACTGACCTGGAACTGACCTGAAATTGACCAAAAACCAACCTACAGACTAAAAACTGATCAAGACTGACCTGGAACTGACCTGAAATTGACCAAAGACCAACCAACAGACTAGAAACCGACCAAAACTGATCAAAACTGACCTAGAACTGACCTGAAATTGACCAAATACCAACCAACAGACTAATAACTGATCAAAACTGACCTGGAACTGCCCTGAAATTGACCACAGACCAACCAACAGACTAAAAACAGACCAAAACTGATCAAAACTGACCTGGAACTGACCAGAAATTGACCAAAAACCTACCAACAGACTAGAAACAGACCAAAACTGATCAACTCTGACCTGGAACTGACCTGAAATTGACCAAAGACCAACCAACAGACTAGAAACAGACCAAAACTGATCAAAACTGACCTGGAACTGACCTGAAATTGACCACAGACCAACGAACAGAATAGAAACAGACCAAAACTGATCAAAACTGACCTGGAACTGACCTGAAATTGACCAAAGACCAACCAACAGACTAGAAACTGACCAAAACTGATCAAAACTGACCTGGAACCGACCTGAAATTGACCAAATACCAACCAACAGACTAATAACTGATCAAAACTGACCTGGAACTGCCCTGAAATTGACCACAGACCAACCAACAGACTACAAACAGACCAAAACTGATCAAAACTGACCTGGAACTGACCTGAAATTGACCAAAGACCAACCAACAGACTAAAAACTGACCAAAACTGACCTGGAACTGACCTGAAATTGACCAAAAACCAACCAACAGACTAAAAACAGACCAAAACTGACCAAAACTGACCTGGAACTGACCTGAAATTGACCAAAAACCAACCAACAGACTAAAAACAGACCAAAACTGATCAAATCTGACCTGGAACTGACCTGAAATTGACCAAAGACCAACCAACAGACTAAAAACTGACCAAAACTGACCTGGAACTGACCTGAAATTGACCAAAAACCAACCAACAGACTAAAAACAGACCAAAACTGACCAAAACTGACCTGGAACTGACCTGAAATTGACCAAAAACCAACCAACAGACTAAAAACAGACCAAAACTGATCAAATCTGACCTGGAACTGACCTGAAATTGACCAAAGACCAACCAACAGACTAAAAACTAACCAAAACTGACCTGGAACTGACCTGAAATTGACCAAAAACCAACCAACAGACTAAAAACAGACCAAAACTGACCTGGAACTGACCTGAAATTGACCACAGACCAACGAACAGAATAGAAACAGACCAAAACTGATCAAAACGTACCTGGAACTGACCTGAAATTGACCAAAGACCAACCAACAGACTAGAAACTGACCAAAACTGATCAAAACTGACCTGGAACCGACCTGAAATTGACCAAAAACCAACCAACAGACTAAAAACTGTCCTGGAACTGCCCTGAAATTGACCAAAGACCAACCAACAGACTAGAAACAGACCAAAACTGATCAAAACTGACCTGGAACCGACCTGAAACTGACCAAAGACCAACCAACAGACTAAAAACTGACCAAAACTGACCTGGAACTGACCTGAAATTGACCAAAGACCAACCAACAGACTAGAAACAGACCAAAACTGATCAAAACTGACCTGGAACTGACCTGAAATTGACCAAAGACCAACCTACAGACTAAAAACTGACCAAAACTGACCTGAAATTGACCAAATACCAACCAACAGACTAATAACTGATCAAAACTGACCTGGAACTGACCTGAAATTGACCAAAGACCAACCAACAGACTACAAACAGACCAAAACTGATCAAAACTGACCTGGAACTGACCTGAAATTGACCAAAAACCAACCAACAGACTAAAAACAGACCAAAACTGATCAAATCTGACCTGGAACTGACCTGAAATTGACCAAAGACCAACCAACAGACTAAAAACAGACCAAAACTGACCAAAACTGACCTGGAACTGACCTGAAATTGACCAAAAACCAACCAACAGACTAAAAACAGACCAAAACTGATCAAATCTGACCTGGAACTGACCTGAAATTGACCAAAGACCAACCAACAGACTAAAAACTAACCAAAACTGACCTGGAACTGACCTGAAATTGACCAAAAACCAACCAACAGACTAAAAACAGACCAAAACTTTTAACTGACCTGGAACTGACCTGAAATTGACGACAAAACAACCTACAGACTAGAAACTGACCAAAACTGATCAAAACTGACCTGGAACTGACCTGAAATTGACCAAAAACCAACCAACAGACTAAAAACTGATCAAAACTGACCTGGAACTGACCTGAAATTGACCAAAGACCAACCAACAGACTAAAAACCGACCAAAACTGATCAAAACTGACCTAGAACTGACCTGAAATTGACCAAAAACTACCAACGACTGAAACAGACTAATAACTGATCAAAACTGACCTGGAACTGCCCTGAAATTGACCACAGACCAACCAACAGACTAAAAACAGACCAAAACTGATCAAAACTGACCTGGAACTGACCTGAAATTGACCACAGACCAACGAACAGAATAGAAACAGACCAAAACTGATCAAAACGTACCTGGAACTGACCTGAAATTGACCAAAGACCAACCAACAGACTAGAAACTGACCAAAACTGATCAAAACTGACCTGGAACCGACCTGAAATTGACCAAAAACCAACCAACAGACTAAAAACTGTCCTGGAACTGCCCTGAAATTGACCAAAGACCAACCAACAGACTAGAAACAGACCAAAACTGATCAAAACTGACCTGGAACCGACCTGAAACTGACCAAAGACCAACCAACAGACTAAAAACTGACCAAAATTGACCTGGAACTGACCTGAAATTGACCAAAGACCAACCAACAGACTAGAAACAGACCAAAACTGATCAAAACTGACCTGGAACTGACCTGAAATTGACCAAAGACCAACCTACAGACTAAAAACTGACCAAAACTGACCTGAAATTGACCAAATACCAACCAACAGACTAATAACTGATCAAAACTGACCTGGAACTGCCCTGAAATTGAACACAGACCAACCAACAGACTACAAACAGACCAAAACTGATCAAAACTGACCTGGAACTGACCTGAAATTGACCAAAAACCAACCAACAGACTAAAAACAGACCAAAACTGACCTGGAACTGACCTGAAATTGACCAAAAACCAACCAACAGACTAAAAACAGACCAAAACTGATCAAATCTGACCTGGAACTGACCTGAAATTGACCAAAGACCAACCAACAGACTAAAAACTAACCAAATCTCACAGGAAAAGTGACCAAAAACCAACCAACAGACTAAAAACTGACCAAAACTGATCAAAGACCAACCGACAGACTAGGAACTGACCAAACTGACCAAAATTGACCTAACAGACCTGAAAACCAACAGACTAGACCAACAGACCAATAACTGATCAAAACTGACCTGGAACCGACCTGAAATTGACCACAGACCAACCAACCAAACAGACCAACGATAAAAACTGACCTGGAACTGCCCTGAAATTGACCAAAGACCAACCAACAGACTAGAAACAGACCAAAACTGACCAAAACTGACCTGGAACCGACCTGAAATTGACCAAAAGACCAACCTACAGACTAAAAACTGACCAAAACTGACCTGAAATTGACCAAATACCAACCAACAGACTAATAACTGATCAAAACTGACCTGGAACTGCCCTGAAATTGACCACAGACCAACCAACAGACTACAAACAGACCAAAACTGATCAAAACTGACCTGGAACTGACCTGAAATTGACCAAAGACCAACCAACAGACTAAAAACTGACCAAAACTGACCTGGAACTGACCTGAAATTGACCAAAAACCAACCAACAGACTAAAAACAGACCAAAACTGATCAAATCTGACCTGGAACTGACCTGAAATTGACCAAAGACCAACCAACAGACTAAAAACAGACCAAAACTGACCAAAACTGACCTGGAACTGACCTGAAATTGACCAAAAACCAACCAACAGACTAAAAACAGACCAAAACTGATCAAATCTGACCTGGAACTGACCTGAAATTGACCAAAGACCAACCAACAGACTAGAAACAGACCAAAACTAACCAAAACTGACCTGGAACTGACCTGAAATTGACCAAAAACCAACCAACAGACTAAAAACAGACCAAAACTGACCTGGAACTGACCTGAAATTGACGACAAAGACCAACCTACAGACTAGAAACTGACCAAAACTGATCAAAACTGACCTGGAACTGACCTGAAATTGACCAAAAACCAACCTACAGACTAAAAACTGATCAAAACTGACCTGGAACTGACCTGAAATTGACCAAAGACCAACCAACAGACTAGAAACCACCAAAACTGATCAAAACTGACCTAGAACTGACCTGAAATTGACCAAATACCAACCAACAGACTAATAACTGATCAAAACTGACCTGGAACTGCCCTGAAATTGACCACAGACCAACCAACAGACTAAAAACAGACCAAAACTGATCAAAACTGACCTGGAACTGACCAGAAATTGACCAAAAACCTACCAACAGACTAGAAACAGACCAAAACTGATCAACTCTGACCTGGAACTGACCTGAAATTGACCAAAGACCAACCAACAGACTAGAAACAGACCAAAACTGATCAAAACTGACCTGGAACTGACCTGAAATTGACCACAGACCAACGAACAGAATAGAAACAGACCAAAACTGATCAAAACGTACCTGGAACTGACCTGAAATTGACCAAAGACCAACCAACAGACTAGAAACTGACCAAAATTGATCAAAACTGACCTGGAACTGACCTGAAATTGACCAAAAACCAACCTACAGACTAAAAACTGATCAAGACTGACCTGGAACTGACCTGAAATTGACCAAAGACCAACCAACAGACTAGAAACAGACCAAAACTGATCAAAACTGACCTAGAACTGACCTGAAATTGACCAAAGACCAACCAACAGACTAATAACTGATCAAAACTGACCTGGAACTGACCTGAAATTGACCACAGACCAACCAACAGACTAAAAACAGACCAAAACTGATCAAAACTGACCTGGAACTGACCAGAAATTGACCAAAAACCAACCAACAGACTAAAAACTGACCAAAACTGGAACTCTGCCCTGGAACTGACCTGAAATTGACCAAAGACCAACCAACAGACTAAAAACTGATCAAAACTGACCTGGAACTGACCTGAAATTGACCACAAACCAACCAACAGACTAGAAACAGGCCAAAACTGATCAAAACTGACCTGGAACTGACCTGAAATTGACCAAAGACCAACCAACAGACTAGAAACTGACCAAAACTGATCAAAACTGACCTGGAACTGACCTGAAATTGACCAAAGACCAACCAACAGACTAGAAACAGACCAAAACTGATCAAAACTGACCTGGAACTGACCTGAAATTGACCACAGACCAACCAACAGACTAGAAACAGACCAAAACTGATCAAAACTGACCTGGAACTGACCTGAAATTGACCAAAGACCAACCAACAGACTAAAAACAGACCAAAACTGACCTGGAACTGACCTGAAATTGACCAAAAACCAACCAACAGACTAAAAACAGACCAAAACTGATCAAAACTGACCTGGAACTGACCTGAAATTGACCAAAAACCAACCAACAGACTAAAAACAGACCAAAACTGATCAAATCTGACCTGGAACTGACCTGAAATTGACCAAAGACCAACCAACAGACTAAAAACTGACCAAAACTGACCTGGAACTGACCTGAAATTGACCAAAAACCAACCAACAGACTAAAAACAGACCAAAACTGACCAAAACTGACCTGGAACTGACCTGAAATTGACCAAAAACCAACCAACAGACTAAAAACAGACCAAAACTGATCAAATCTGACCTGGAACTGACCTGAAATTGACCAAAGACCAACCAACAGACTAAAAACTAACCAAAACTGACCTGGAACTGACCTGAAATTGACCAAAAACCAACCAACAGACTAGAAACTACCAAAACAGACCAAAACTGACCTGGAACTGACCTGAAATTGACCACAGACCAACGAACAGAATAGAAACAGACCAAAACTGATCAAAACGTACCTGGAACTGACCTGAAATTGACCAAAGACCAACCAACAGACTAGAAACTGACCAAAACTGATCAAAACTGACCTGGAACCGACCTGAAATTGACCAAAAACCAACCAACAGACTAAAAACTGTCCTGGAACTGCCCTGAAATTGACCAAAGACCAACCAACAGACTAGAAACAGACCAAAACTGATCAAAACTGACCTGGAACCGACCTGAAACTGACCAAAGACCAACCAACAGACTAAAAACTGACCAAAACTGACCTGGAACTGACCTGAAATTGACCAAAGACCAACCAACAGACTAGAAACAGACCAAAACTGATCAAAACTGACCTGGAACTGACCTGAAATTGACCAAAGACCAACCTACAGACTAAAAACTGACCAAAACTGACCTGAAATTGACCAAATACCAACCAACAGACTAATAACTGATCAAAACTGACCTGGAACTGCCCTGAAATTGAACACAGACCAACCAACAGACTACAAACAGACCAAAACTGATCAAAACTGACCTGGAACTGACCTGAAATTGACCAAAGACCAACCAACAGACTAAACACTGACCAAAACTGACCTGGAACTGACCTGAAATTGACCAAAAACCAACCAACAGACTAAAAACTGATCAAAACTGACCTGGAACTGACCTGAAATTGACCAAAGACCAACCAACAGACTAGAAACCGACCAAAACTGATCAAAACTGACCTAGAACTGACCTGAAATTGACCAAATACCAACCAACAGACTAATAACTGATCAAAACTGACCTGGAACTGCCCTGAAATTGACCACAGACCAACCAACAGACTAAAAACAGACCAAAACTGATCAAAACTGACCTGGAACTGACCTGAAATTGACCAAAGACCAACGAACAGACTAGAAACAGACCAAAACTGATCAAAACGGACCTGGAACTGACCTGAAATTGACCAAAGACCAACCAACAGACTAAAAACTGACCAAAACTGACCTGGAACTGACCTGAAATTGACCAAAAACCAACCAACAGACTAAAAACTGTCCTGGAACTGCCCTGAAATTGACCAAAGACCAACCAACAGACTAGAAACAGACCAAAACTGATCAAAACTGACCTGGAACCGACCTGAAATTGACCAAAGACCAACCAACAGACTAACAAAACTGACCAAAATTGACCTGGAACTGACCTGAAATTGACCAAAGACCAACCAACAGACTAGAAACAGACCAAAACTGATCAAAACTGACCTGGAACTGACCTGAAATTGACCAAAGACCAACCTACAGACTAAAAACTGACCAAAACTGACCTGAAATTGACCAAATACCAACCAACAGACTAATAACTGATCAAAACTGACCTGGAACTGCCCTGAAATTGAACACAGACCAACCAACAGACTACAAACAGACCAAAACTGATCAAAACTGACCTGGAACTGACCTGAAATTGACCAAAAACCAACCAACAGACTAAAAACAGACCAAAACTGACCTGGAACTGACCTGAAATTGACCAAAAACCAACCAACAGACTAAAAACAGACCAAAACTGATCAAATCTGACCTGGAACTGACCTGAAATTGACCAAAGACCAACCAACAGACTAAAAACTAACCAAATCTCACAGGAAAGTGACCAAAAACCAACCAACAGACTCAAAACTGACCTGGAACTGCCCTGAAATTGACCACAGACCAACCAACAGACTAAAAACTGACCAAAACTGACCTGGAACTGACCTGAAATTGACCAAAAACCAACCAACAGACTAAAAACTGACCAAAACTGACCTGAAATTGACCAAATACCAACCAACAGACTAATAACTGATCAAAACTGACCTGGAACTGCCCTGAAATTGACCACAGACCAACCAACAGACTACAAACAGACCAAAACTGATCAAAACTGACCTGGAACTGACCTGAAATTGACCAAAGACCAACCAACAGACTAAAAACTGACCAAAACTGACCTGGAACTGACCTGAAATTGACCAAAAACCAACCAACAGACTAAAAACAGACCAAAACTGATCAAATCTGACCTGGAACTGACCTGAAATTGACCAAAGACCAACCAACAGACTAAAAACAGACCAAAACTGACCAAAACTGACCTGGAACTGACCTGAAATTGACCAAAAACCAACCAACACACTAAAAACAGACCAAAACTGATCAAAACTGACCTGGAACTGACCTGAAATTGACCACAGACCAACGAACAGAATAGAAACAGACCAAAACTGATCAAAACTGACCTGGAACTGACCTGAAATTGACCACAGACCAACCAACAGACTAGAAACAGACCAAAATTGATCAAAACTGACCTGGAACCGACCTGAAATTGACCAAAAACCAACCAACAGACTAAAAACTGACCTAGAACTGCCCTGAAATTGACCAAAGACCAACCAACAGACTAGAAACAGACCAAAACTGACCAAAACTGACCTGGAACTGACCTGAAATTGACCACAGACCAACCAACAGACTAAAAACTGATCAAAACTGACCTGGAACTGACCAGAAATTGACCACAGACCAACCAACAGACTAGAAACAGACCAAAACTGATCAAAACTGACCTGGAACCGACCTGAAATTGACCAAAAACCAACCAACAGACTAAAAACTGACCAAAACTGACCTGGAACTGACCTGAAATTGACCACAGACCAACGAACAGAATAGAAACAGACCAAAACTGATCAAAACGTACCTGGAACTGACCTGAAATTGACCAAAGACCAACCAACAGACTAGAAACTGACCAAAACTGATCAAAACTGACCTGGAACCGACCTGAAATTGACCAAAAACCAACCAACAGACTAAAAACTGTCCTGGAACTGCCCTGAAATTGACCAAAGACCAACCAACAGACTAGAAACAGACCAAAACTGATCAAAACTGACCTGGAACCGACCTGAAACTGACCAAAGACCAACCAACAGACTAAAAACTGACCAAAACTGACCTGGAACTGACCTGAAATTGACCAAAGACCAACCAACAGACTAGAAACAGACCAAAACTGATCAAAACTGACCTGGAACTGACCTGAAATTGACCAAAGACCAACCTACAGACTAAAAACTGACCAAAACTGACCTGAAATTGACCAAATACCAACCAACAGACTAATAACTGATCAAAACTGACCTGGAACTGCCCTGAAATTGAACACAGACCAACCAACAGACTACAAACAGACCAAAACTGATCAAAACTGACCTGGAACTGACCTGAAATTGACCAAAGACCAACCAACAGACTAAACACTGACCAAAACTGACCTGGAACTGACCTGAAATTGACCAAAAACCAACCAACAGACTAAAAACAGACCAAAACTGATCAAATCTGACCTGGAACTGACCTGAAATTGACCAAAGACCAACCAACAGACTAAAAACTAACCAAATCTCACAGGAAAAGTGACCAAAAACCAACCAACAGACTAAAAACTGACCAAAACTGACCTGGAACTGACCTGAAATTGACCACAGACCAACCAACAGACTAGAAACAGACCAAAACTGATCAAAACTGACCTGGAACCGACCTGAAATTGACCAAAAACCAACCAACAGACTAAAAACTGACCTGGAACTGCCCTGAAATTGACCAAAGACCAACCAACAGACTAGAAACAGACCAAAACTGACCAAAACTGACCTGGAACCGACCTGAAATTGACCAAAGACCAACCTACAGACTAAAAACTGACCAAAACTGACCTGAAATTGACCAAATACCAACCAACAGACTAATAACTGATCAAAACTGACCTGGAACTGCCCTGAAATTGACCACAGACCAACCAACAGACTACAAACAGACCAAAACTGATCAAAACTGACCTGGAACTGACCTGAAATTGACCAAAGACCAACCAACAGACTAAAAACTGACCAAAACTGACCTGGAACTGACCTGAAATTGACCAAAAACCAACCAACAGACTAAAAACAGACCAAAACTGACCAAAACTGACCTGGAACTGACCTGAAATTGACCAAAAACCAACCAACAGACTAAAAACAGACCAAAACTGATCAAATCTGACCTGGAACTGACCTGAAATTGACCAAAGACCAACCAACAGACTAAAAACTAACCAAAACTGACCTGGAACTGACCTGAAATTGACCAAAAACCAACCAACAGACTAAAAACAGACCAAAACTGACCTGGAACTGACCTGAAATTGACCACAGACCAACGAACAGAATAGAAACAGACCAAAACTGATCAAAACGTACCTGGAACTGACCTGAAATTGACCAAAGACCAACCAACAGACTAGAAACTGACCAAAACTGATCAAAACTGACCTGGAACCGACCTGAAATTGACCAAAAACCAACCAACAGACTAAAAACTGTCCTGGAACTGCCCTGAAATTGACCAAAGACCAACCAACAGACTAGAAACAGACCAAAACTGATCAAAACTGACCTGGAACCGACCTGAAACTGACCAAAGACCAACCAACAGACTAAAAACTGACCAAAACTGACCTGGAACTGACCTGAAATTGACCAAAGACCAACCAACAGACTAGAAACAGACCAAAACTGATCAAAACTGACCTGGAACTGACCTGAAATTGACCAAAGACCAACCTACAGACTAAAAACTGACCAAAACTGACCTGAAATTGACCAAATACCAACCAACAGACTAATAACTGATCAAAACTGACCTGGAACTGCCCTGAAATTGAACACAGACCAACCAACAGACTACAAACAGACCAAAACTGATCAAAACTGACCTGGAACTGACCTGAAATTGACCAAAGACCAACCAACAGACTAAACACTGACCAAAACTGACCTGGAACTGACCTGAAATTGACCAAAAACCAACCAACAGACTAAAAACAGACCAAAACTGATCAAATCTGACCTGGAACTGACCTGAAATTGACCAAAGACCAACCAACAGACTAAAAACTAACCAAATCTCACAGGAAAAGTGACCAAAAACCAACCAACAGACTAAAAACTGACCAAAACTGATCAAAACTGACCTGGAACTGACCTGAAATTGACCACAGACCAACCAACAGACTAGAAACAGACCAAAACTGATCAAAACTGACCTGGAACCGACCTGAAATTGACCAAAAACCAACCAACAGACTAAAAACTGACCTGGAACTGCCCTGAAATTGACCAAAGACCAACCAACAGACTAGAAACAGACCAAAACTGACCAAAACTGACCTGGAACCGACCTGAAATTGACCAAAGACCAACCTACAGACTAAAAACTGACCAAAACTGACCTGAAATTGACCAAATACCAACCAACAGACTAATAACTGATCAAAACTGACCTGGAACTGCCCTGAAATTGACCACAGACCAACCAACAGACTACAAACAGACCAAAACTGATCAAAACTGACCTGGAACTGACCTGAAATTGACCAAAGACCAACCAACAGACTAAAAACTGACCAAAACTGACCTGGAACTGACCTGAAATTGACCAAAAACCAACCAACAGACTAAAAACAGACCAAAACTGATCAAATCTGACCTGGAACTGACCTGAAATTGACCAAAGACCAACCAACAGACTAAAAACAGACCAAAACTGACCAAAACTGACCTGGAACTGACCTGAAATTGACCAAAAACCAACCAACAGACTAAAAACAGACCAAAACTGATCAAATCTGACCTGGAACTGACCTGAAATTGACCAAAGACCAACCAACAGACTAAAAACTAACCAAAACTGACCTGGAACTGACCTGAAATTGACCAAAAACCAACCAACAGACTAAAAACAGACCAAAACTGACCTGGAACTGACCTGAAATTGACGACAAAACAACCTACAGACTAGAAACTGACCAAAACTGATCAAAACTGACCTGGAACTGACCTGAAATTGACCAAAAACCAACCTACAGACTAAAAACTGATCAAGACTGACCTGGAACTGACCTGAAATTGACCAAAGACCAACCAACAGACTAGAAACCGACCAAAACTGATCAAAACTGACCTAGAACTGACCTGAAATTGACCAAATACCAACCAACAGACTAATAACTGATCAAAACTGACCTGGAACTGCCCTGAAATTGACCACAGACCAACCAACAGACTAAAAACAGACCAAAACTGATCAAAACTGACCTGGAACTGACCAGAAATTGACCAAAAACCTACCAACAGACTAGAAACAGACCAAAACTGATCAACTCTGACCTGGAACTGACCTGAAATTGACCAAAGACCAACCAACAGACTAGAAACAGACCAAAACTGATCAAAACTGACCTGGAACTGACCTGAAATTGACCACAGACCAACGAACAGAATAGAAACAGACCAAAACTGATCAAAACGTACCTGGAACTGACCTGAAATTGACCAAAGACCAACCAACAGACTAGAAACTGACCAAAACTGATCAAAACTGACCTGGAACCGACCTGAAATTGACCAAATACCAACCAACAGACTAATAACTGATCAAAACTGACCTGGAACTGCCCTGAAATTGACCAAAGACCAACCAACAGACTACAAACAGACCAAAACTGATCAAAACTGACCTGGAACTGACCTGAAATTGACCAAAGACCAACCAACAGCCTAAAAACTGACCAAAACTGACCTGGAACTGACCTGAAATTGACCAAAAACCAACCAACAGACTAAAAACAGACCAAAACTGACCAAAACTGACCTGGAACTGACCTGAAATTGACCAAAAACCAACCAACAGACTAAAAACAGACCAAAACTGATCAAAACTGACCTGGAACTGACCTGAAATTGACCAAAGACCAACCAACAGACTAAAAACAGACCAAAACTGACCTGGAACTGACCTGAAATTGACCAAAAACCAACCAACAGACTAAAAACAGACCAAAACTGATCAAATCTGACCTGGAACTGACCTGAAATTGACCAAAGACCAACCAACAGACTAAAAACTAACCAAATCTCACAGGAAAAGTGACCAAAAACCAACCAACAGACTAAAAACTGACCTGGAACTGCCCTGAAATTGACCAAAGACCAACCAACAGACTAGAAACAGACCAAAACTGACCAAAACTGACCTGGAACCGACCTGAAATTGACCAAAGACCAACCAACAGACTAATAACTGATCAAAACTGACCTGGAACTGCCCTGAAATTGACCACAGACCAACCAACAGACTACAAACAGACCAAAACTGATCAAAACTGACCTGGAACTGACCTGAAATTGACCAAAGACCAACCAACAGACTAAACACTGACCAAAACTGACCTGGAACTGACCTGAAATTGACCAAAAACCAACCAACAGACTAAAAACTGACCAAAACTGACCTGAAATTGACCAAATACCAACCAACAGACTAATAACTGATCAAAACTGACCTGGAACTGCCCTGAAATTGACCACAGACCAACCAACAGACTACAAACAGACCAAAACTGATCAAAACTGACCTGGAACTGACCTGAAATTGACCAAAGACCAACCAACAGACTAAAAACTGACCAAAACTGACCTGGAACTGACCTGAAATTGACCAAAAACCAACCAACAGACTAAAAACAGACCAAAACTGATCAAATCTGACCTGGAACTGACCTGAAATTGACCAAAGACCAACCAACAGACTAAAAACAGACCAAAACTGACCAAAACTGACCTGGAACTGACCTGAAATTGACCAAAAACCAACCAACACACTAAAAACAGACCAAAACTGATCAAAACTGACCTGGAACTGACCTGAAATTGACCACAGACCAACGAACAGAATAGAAACAGACCAAAACTGATCAAAACTGACCTGGAACTGACCTGAAATTGACCACAGACCAACCAACAGACTAGAAACAGACCAAAATTGATCAAAACTGACCTGGAACCGACCTGAAATTGACCAAAAACCAACCAACAGACTAAAAACTGACCTAGAACTGCCCTGAAATTGACCAAAGACCAACCAACAGACTAGAAACAGACCAAAACTGACCAAAACTGACCTGGAACTGACCTGAAATTGACCACAGACCAACCAACAGACTAAAAACTGATCAAAACTGACCTGGAACTGACCAGAAATTGACCACAGACCAACCAACAGACTAGAAACAGACCAAAACTGATCAAAACTGACCTGGAACCGACCTGAAATTGACCAAAAACCAACCAACAGACTAAAAACTGACCAAAACTGACCTGGAACTGACCTGAAATTGACCACAGACCAACGAACAGAATAGAAACAGACCAAAACTGATCAAAACGTACTTGGAACTGACCTGAAATTGACCAAAGACCAACCAACAGACTAGAAACTGACCAAAACTGATCAAAACTGACCTGGAACCGACCTGAAATTGACCAAAAACCAACCAACAGACTAAAAACTGTCCTGGAACTGCCCTGAAATTGACCAAAGACCAACCAACAGACTAGAAACAGACCAAAACTGATCAAAACTGACCTGGAACCGACCTGAAACTGACCAAAGACCAACCAACAGACTAAAAACTGACCAAAACTGACCTGGAACTGACCTGAAATTGACCAAAGACCAACCAACAGACTAGAAACAGACCAAAACTGATCAAAACTGACCTGGAACTGACCTGAAATTGACCAAAGACCAACCTACAGACTAAAAACTGACCAAAACTGACCTGAAATTGACCAAATACCAACCAACAGACTAATAACTGATCAAAACTGACCTGGAACTGCCCTGAAATTGAACACAGACCAACCAACAGACTACAAACAGACCAAAACTGATCAAAACTGACCTGGAACTGACCTGAAATTGACCAAAGACCAACCAACAGACTAAACACTGACCAAAACTGACCTGGAACTGACCTGAAATTGACCAAAAACCAACCAACAGACTAAAAACAGACCAAAACTGATCAAATCTGACCTGGAACTGACCTGAAATTGACCAAAGACCAACCAACAGACTAAAACTAACCAAATCTCACAGGAAAAGTGACCAAAAACCAACCAACAGACTAAAAACTGACCAAAACTGATCAAAACTGACCTGGAACTGACCTGAAATTGACCACAGACCAACCAACAGACTAGAAACAGACCAAAACTGATCAAAACTGACCTGGAACCGACCTGAAATTGACCAAAAACCAACCAACAGACTAAAAACTGACCTGGAACTGCCCTGAAATTGACCAAAGACCAACCAACAGACTAGAAACAGACCAAAACTGACCAAAACTGACCTGGAACCGACCTGAAATTGACCAAAGACCAACCTACAGACTAAAAACTGACCAAAACTGACCTGAAATTGACCAAATACCAACCAACAGACTAATAACTGATCAAAACTGACCTGGAACTGCCCTGAAATTGACCACAGACCAACCAACAGACTACAAACAGACCAAAACTGATCAAAACTGACCTGGAACTGACCTGAAATTGACCAAAGACCAACCAACAGACTAAAAACTGACCAAAACTGACCTGGAACTGACCTGAAATTGACCAAAAACCAACCAACAGACTAAAAACAGACCAAAACTGATCAAATCTGACCTGGAACTGACCTGAAATTGACCAAAGACCAACCAACAGACTAAAAACAGACCAAAACTGACCAAAACTGACCTGGAACTGACCTGAAATTGACCAAAAACCAACCAACAGACTAAAAACAGACCAAAACTGATCAAATCTGACCTGGAACTGACCTGAAATTGACCAAAGACCAACCAACAGACTAAAAACTAACCAAAACTGACCTGGAACTGACCTGAAATTGACCAAAAACCAACCAACAGACTAAAAACAGACCAAAACTGACCTGGAACTGACCTGAAATTGACGACAAAACAACCAACAGACTAGAAACGACCAAACTGATCAAAACTGACCTGGAACTGACCTGAAATTGACCAAAAACCAACCTACAGACTAAAAACTGATCAAGACTGACCTGGAACTGACCTGAAATTGACCAAAGACCAACCAACAGACTAGAAACCGACCAAAACTGATCAAAACTGACCTAGAACTGACCTGAAATTGACCAAATACCAACCAACAGACTAATAACTGATCAAAACTGACCTGGAACTGCCCTGAAATTGACCACAGACCAACCAACAGACTAAAAACAGACCAAAACTGATCAAAACTGACCTGGAACTGACCTGAAATTGACCACAGACCAACGAACAGAATAGAAACAGACCAAAACTGATCAAAACGTACCTGGAACTGACCTGAAATTGACCAAAGACCAACCAACAGACTAGAAACTGACCAAAACTGATCAAAACTGACCTGGAACCGACCTGAAATTGACCAAAAACCAACCAACAGACTAAAACTGTCCTGGAACTGCCCTGGAAATTGACCAAAGACCAACCAACAGACTAGAAACAGACCAAACTGATCAAAACTGACCTGGAACCGACCTGAAACTGACCAAAGACCAACCAACAGACTAAAAACTGACCAAAACTGACCTGGAACTGACCTGAAATTGACCAAAGACCAACCAACAGACTAGAAACAGACCAAAACTGATCAAAACTGACCTGGAACTGACCTGAAATTGACCAAAGACCAACCTACAGACTAAAAAACTGACCAAAACTGACCTGGAATTGACCAAATACCAACCAACAGACTAATAACTGATCAAAACTGACCTGGAACTGCCCTGAAATTGAACACAGACCAACCAACAGACTACAAACAGACCAAAACTGATCAAAACTGACCTGGAACTGACCTGAAATTGACCAAAAACCAACCAACAGACTAAAAACAGACCAAAACTGACCTGGAACTGACCTGAAATTGACCAAAAACCAACCAACAGACTAAAAACAGACCAAAACTGATCAAATCTGACCTGGAACTGACCTGAAATTGACCAAAGACCAACCAACAGACTAAAAACTAACCAAATCTCACAGGAAAAGTGACCAAAAACCAACCAACAGACTAAAAACTGACCTGGAACTGCCCTGAAATTGACCAAAGACCAACCAACAGACTAAACACTGACCAAAACTGACCTGGAACTGACCTGAAATTGACCAAAAACCAACCAACAGACTAAAAACTGACCAAAACTGACCTGAAATTGACCAAATACCAACCAACAGACTAATAACTGATCAAAACTGACCTGGAACTGCCCTGAAATTGACCACAGACCAACCAACAGACTACAAACAGACCAAAACTGATCAAAACTGACCTGGAACTGACCTGAAATTGACCAAAGACCAACCAACAGACTAAAAACTGACCAAAACTGACCTGGAACTGACCTGAAATTGACCAAAAACCAACCAACAGACTAAAAACAGACCAAAACTGATCAAATCTGACCTGGAACTGACCTGAAATTGACCAAAGACCAACCAACAGACTAAAAACAGACCAAAACTGACCAAAACTGACCTGGAACTGACCTGAAATTGACCAAAAACCAACCAACACACTAAAAACAGACCAAAACTGATCAAAACTGACCTGGAACTGACCTGAAATTGACCACAGACCAACGAACAGAATAGAAACAGACCAAAACTGATCAAAACTGACCTGGAACTGACCTGAAATTGACCACAGACCAACCAACAGACTAGAAACAGACCAAAATTGATCAAAACTGACCTGGAACCGACCTGAAATTGACCAAAAACCAACCAACAGACTAAAAACTGACCTAGAACTGCCCTGAAATTGACCAAAGACCAACCAACAGACTAGAAACAGACCAAAACTGACCAAAACTGACCTGGAACTGACCTGAAATTGACCACAGACCAACCAACAGACTAAAAACTGATCAAAACTGACCTGGAACTGACCAGAAATTGACCACAGACCAACCAACAGACTAGAAACAGACCAAAACTGATCAAAACTGACCTGGAACCGACCTGAAATTGACCAAAAACCAACCAACAGACTAAAAACTGACCAAAACTGACCTGGAACTGACCTGAAATTGACCACAGACCAACGAACAGAATAGAAACAGACCAAAACTGATCAAAACGTACCTGGAACTGACCTGAAATTGACCAAAGACCAACCAACAGACTAGAAACTGACCAAAACTGATCAAAACTGACCTGGAACCGACCTGAAATTGACCAAAAACCAACCAACAGACTAAAAACTGTCCTGGAACTGCCCTGAAATTGACCAAAGACCAACCAACAGACTAGAAACAGACCAAAACTGATCAAAACTGACCTGGAACCGACCTGAAACTGACCAAAGACCAACCAACAGACTAAAAACTGACCAAAACTGACCTGGAACTGACCTGAAATTGACCAAAGACCAACCAACAGACTAGAAACAGACCAAAACTGATCAAAACTGACCTGGAACTGACCTGAAATTGACCAAAGACCAACCTACAGACTAAAAACTGACCAAAACTGACCTGAAATTGACCAAATACCAACCAACAGACTAATAACTGATCAAAACTGACCTGGAACTGCCCTGAAATTGAACACAGACCAACCAACAGACTACAAACAGACCAAAACTGATCAAAACTGACCTGGAACTGACCTGAAATTGACCAAAGACCAACCAACAGACTAAACACTGACCAAAACTGACCTGGAACTGACCTGAAATTGACCAAAAACCAACCAACAGACTAAAAACAGACCAAAACTGATCAAATCTGACCTGGAACTGACCTGAAATTGACCAAAGACCAACCAACAGACTAAAAACTAACCAAATCTCACAGGAAAAGTGACCAAAGACCAACCAACAGACTAAAAACAGACCAAAACTGACCAAAACTGACCTGGAACTGACCTGAAATTGACCAAAAACCAACCAACAGACTAAAAACAGACCAAAACTGATCAAATCTGACCTGGAACTGACCTGAAATTGACCAAAGACCAACCAACAGACTAAAACTAACCAAAACTGACCTGGAACTGACCTGAAATTGACCAAAAACCAACCAACAGACTAAAAACAGACCAAAACTGACCTGGAACTGACCTGAAATTGACGACAAAACAACCTACAGACTAGAAACTGACCAAAACTGATCAAAACTGACCTGGAACTGACCTGAAATTGACCAAAAACCAACCTACAGACTAAAAACTGATCAAGACTGACCTGGAACTGACCTGAAATTGACCAAAGACCAACCAACAGACTAGAAACCGACCAAAACTGATCAAAACTGACCTAGAACTGACCTGAAATTGACCAAATACCAACCAACAGACTCAAATAACTGATCAAAACTGACCTGGAACTGCCCTGAAATTGACCACAGACCAACCAACAGACTAAAAACAGACCAAAACTGATCAAAACTGACCTGGAACTGACCAGAAATTGACCAAAAACCTACCAACAGACTAGAAACAGACCAAAACTGATCAACTCTGACCTGGAACTGACCTGAAATTGACCAAAGACCAACCAACAGACTAGAAACAGACCAAAACTGATCAAAACTGACCTGGAACTGACCTGAAATTGACCACAGACCAACGAACAGAATAGAAACAGACCAAAACTGATCAAAACGTACCTGGAACTGACCTGAAATTGACCAAAGACCAACCAACAGACTAGAAACTGACCAAAACTGATCAAAACTGACCTGGAACTGACCTGAAATTGACCAAAAACCAACCTACAGACTAAAAACTGATCAAGACTGACCTGGAACTGACCTGAAATTGACCAAAGACCAACCAACAGACTAGAAACCGACCAAAACTGATCAAAACTGACCTAGAACTGACCTGAAATTGACCAAATACCAACCAACAGACTAATAACTGATCAAAACTGACCTGGAACTGCCCTGAAATTGACCACAGACCAACCAACAGACTAAAAACAGACCAAAACTGATCAAAACTGACCTGGAACTGACCAGAAATTGACCAAAAACCTACCAACAGACTAGAAACAGACCAAAACTGATCAACTCTGACCTGGAACTGACCTGAAATTGACCAAAGACCAACCAACAGACTAGAAACAGACCAAAACTGATCAAAACTGACCTGGAACTGACCTGAAATTGACCACAGACCAACGAACAGAATAGAAACAGACCAAAACTGATCAAAACGTACCTGGAACTGACCTGAAATTGACCAAAGACCAACCAACAGACTAGAAACTGACCAAAACTGATCAAAACTGACCTGGAACCGACCTGAAATTGACCAAATACCAACCAACAGACTAATAACTGATCAAAACTGACCTGGAACTGCCCTGAAATTGACCACAGACCAACCAACAGACTACAAACAGACCAAAACTGATCAAAACTGACCTGGAACTGACCTGAAATTGACCAAAGACCAACCAACAGACTAAAAACTGACCAAAACTGACCTGGAGACTGACCTGAAATTGACCAAAAACCAACCAACAGACTAAAAACAGACCAAAACTGACCAAAACTGACCTGGAACTGACCTGAAATTGACCAAAAACCAACCAACAGACTAAAAACAGACCAAAACTGATCAAATCTGACCTGGAACTGACCTGAAATTGACCAAAGACCAACCAACAGACTAAAAACTGACCAAAACTGACCTGGAACTGACCTGAAATTGACCAAAAACCAACCAACAGACTAAAAACAGACCAAAACTGACCAAAACTGACCTGGAACTGACCTGAAATTGACCAAAAACCAACCAACAGACTAAAACAGACCAAAACTGATCAAATCTGACCTGGAACTGACCTGAAATTGACCAAAGACCAACCAACAGACTAAAAACTAACCAAAACTGACCTGGAACTGACCTGAAATTGACCAAAAACCAACCAACAGACTAAAAACAGACCAAAACTGACCTGGAACTGACCTGAAATTGACCACAGACCAACGAACAGAATAGAAACAGACCAAAACTGATCAAAACGTACCTGGAACTGACCTGAAATTGACCAAAGACCAACCAACAGACTAGAAACTGACCAAAACTGATCAAAACTGACCTGGAACCGACCTGAAATTGACCAAAAACCAACCAACAGACTAAAAACTGTCCTGGAACTGCCCTGAAATTGACCAAAGACCAACCAACAGACTAGAAACAGACCAAAACTGATCAAAACTGACCTGGAACCGACCTGAAACTGACCAAAGACCAACCAACAGACTAAAAACTGACCAAAACTGACCTGGAACTGACCTGAAATTGACCAAAGACCAACCAACAGACTAGAAACAGACCAAAACTGATCAAAACTGACCTGGAACTGACCTGAAATTGACCAAAGACCAACCTACAGACTAAAAAACTGACCAAAACTGACCTGAAATTGACCAAATACCAACCAACAGACTAATAACTGATCAAAACTGACCTGGAACTGACCTGAAATTGACCAAAGACCAACCAACAGACTAAAAACTGACCAAAACTGACCTGGAACTGACCTGAAATTGACCAAAAACCAACCAACAGACTAAAAACAGACCAAAACTGATCAAATCTGACCTGGAACTGACCTGAAATTGACCAAAGACCAACCAACAGACTAAAAACAGACCAAAACTGACCAAAACTGACCTGGAACTGACCTGAAATTGACCAAAAACCAACCAACAGACTAAAAACAGACCAAAACTGATCAAATCTGACCTGGAACTGACCTGAAATTGACCAAAGACCAACCAACAGACTAAAAACTAACCAAAACTGACCTGGAACTGACCTGAAATTGACCAAAAACCAGCCAACAGACAAAAAACAGACCAAAACTGACCTGGAACTGACCTGAAATTGACGACAAAACAACCTACAGACTAGAAACTGACCAAAACTGATCAAAACTGACCTGGAACTGACCTGAAATTGACCAAAAACCAACCTACAGACTAAAAACTGATCAAGACTGACCTGGAACTGACCTGAAATTGACCAAAGACCAACCAACAGACTAGAAACCGACCAAAACTGATCAAAACTGACCTAGAACTGACCTGAAATTGACCAAATACCAACCAACAGACTAATAACTGATCAAAACTGACCTGGAACTGCCCTGAAATTGACCACAGACCAACCAACAGACTAAAAACAGACCAAAACTGATCAAAACTGACCTGGAACTGACCTGAAATTGACCACAGACCAACGAACAGAATAGAAACAGACCAAAACTGATCAAAACGTACCTGGAACTGACCTGAAATTGACCAAAGACCAACCAACAGACTAGAAACTGACCAAAACTGATCAAAACTGACCTGGAACCGACCTGAAATTGACCAAAAACCAACCAACAGACTAAAAACTGTCCTGGAACTGCCCTGAAATTGACCAAAGACCAACCAACAGACTAGAAACAGACCCAAAACTGATCAAAACTGACCTGGAACCGACCTGAAACTGACCAAAGACCAACCAACAGACTAAAAACTGACCAAAATTGACCTGGAACTGACCTGAAATTGACCAAAGACCAACCAACAGACTAGAAACAGACCAAAACTGATCAAAACTGACCTGGAACTGACCTGAAATTGACCAAAGACCAACCTACAGACTAAAAAACATGACCAAAACTGACCTGAAATTGACCAAATACCAACCAACAGACTAATAACTGATCAAAACTGACCTGGAACCGACCTGAAAGTGACACACAGACCAACCAACAGACTACAAACAGACCAAAACTGATCAAAACTGACCTGGAACTGACCTGAAATTGACCAAAAACCAACCAACAGACTAAAAACAGACCAAAACTGACCTGGAACTGACCTGAAATTGACCAAAAACCAACCAACAGACTAAAAACAGACCAAAACTGATCAAATCTGACCTGGAACTGACCTGAAATTGACCAAAGACCAACCAACAGACTAAAAACTAACCAAATCTCACAGGAAAAGTGACCAAAAACCAACCAACAGACTAAAAACTGACCAAAACTGATCAAAACTGACCTGGAACTGACCTGAAATTGACCACAGACCAACCAACAGACTAGAAACAGACCAAAACTGATCAAAACTGACCTGGAACCGACCTGAAATTGACCAAAAACCAACCAACAGACTAAAACTGACCTGGAACTGCCCTGAAATTGACCAAAGACCAACCAACAGACTAGAAACAGACCAAAACTGACCAAAACTGACCTGGAACCGACCTGAAATTGACCAAAGACCAACCTACAGACTAAAAACTGACCAAAACTGACCTGAAATTGACCAAATACCAACCAACAGACTAATAACTGATCAAAACTGACCTGGAACTGCCCTGAAAGTGACCACAGACCAACCAACAGACTACAAACAGACCAAAACTGATCAAAACTGACCTGGAACTGACCTGAAATTGACCAAAGACCAACCAACAGACTAAAAACTGACCAAAACTGACCTGGAACTGACCTGAAATTGACCAAAAACCAACCAACAGACTAAAAACAGACCAAAACTGATCAAATCTGACCTGGAACTGACCTGAAATTGACCAAAGACCAACCAACAGACTAAAAACTGACCAAAACTGACCTGGAACTGACCTGAAATTGACCAAAAACCAACCAACAGACTAAAAACAGACCAAAACTGATCAAATCTGACCTGGAACTGACCTGAAATTGACCAAAGACCAACCAACAGACTAAAAAACTAACCAAAACTGACCTGGAACTGACCTGACAATTGACCAAAAACCAACCAACAGACTAAAAACAGACCAAAACTGACCTGGAACTGACTGAAATTGATGACAAAACAACCTACAGACTAGAAACTGACCAAAACTGATCAAAACTGACCTGGAACTGACCTGAAATTGACCAAAAACCAACCTACAGACTAAAAACTGATCAAGACTGACCTGGAACTGACCTGAAATTGACCAAAGACCAACCAACAGACTAGAAACCGACCAAAACTGATCAAAACTGACCTAGAACTGACCTGAAATTGACCAAATACCAACCAACAGACTAATAACTGATCAAAACTGACCTGGAACTGCCCTGAAATTGACCACAGACCAACCAACAGACTAAAAACAGACCAAAACTGAGTCAAAACTGACCTGGAACTGACCAGAAATTGACCAAAAACCTACCAACAGACTAGAAACAGACCAAAACTGATCAACTCTGACCTGGAACTGACCTGGAATTGACCAAAGACCAACCAACAGACTAGAAACAGACCAAAACTGATCAAAACTGACCTGGAACTGACCTGAAATTGACCACAGACCAACGAACAAGAATAGAAACAGACCAAAACTGATCAAAACGTACCTGGAACTGACCTGAAATTGACCAAAGACCAACCAACAGACTAGAAACTGACCAAAACTGATCAAAACTGACCTGGAACTGACCTGAAATTGACCAAAAACCAACCTACAGACTAAAAACTGATCAAGACTGACCTGGAACTGACCTGAAATTGACCAAAGACCAACCAACAGACTAGAAACCGACCAAAACTGATCAAAACTGACCTAGAACTGACCTGAAATTGACCAAATACCAACCAACAGACTAATAACTGATCAAAACTGACCTGGAACTGCCCTGAAATTGACCACAGACCAACCAACAGACTAAAAAACAGACCAAAACTGATCCAAACTGACCTGGAACTGACCAGAAATTGACCAAAAACCTACCAACAGACTAGAAACAGACCAAAACTGATCAACTCTGACCTGGAACTGACCTGAAATTGACCAAAGACCAACCAACAGACTAGAAACAGACCAAAACTGATCAAAACTGACCTGGAACTGACCTGAAATTGACCACAGACCAACGAACAGAATAGAAACAGACCAAAACTGATCAAAACGTACCTGGAACTGACCTGAAATTGACCAAAGACCAACCAACAGACTAGAAACCTGACCAAAACTGATCAAAACTGACCTGGAACCGACCTGAAATTGACCAAATACCAACCAACAGACTAATAACTGATCAAAAAACTGACCTGGAACTGCCCTGAAATTGACCACAGACCAACCAACAGACTACAAACAGACCAAAACTGATCAAAACTGACCTGGAACTGACCTGAAATTGACCAAAGACCAACCAACAGACTAAGAAACTGACCAAAACTGACCTGGAACTGACCTGAAATTGACCAAAAACCAACCAACAGACTAAAAACAGACCAAAACTGACCAAAACTGACCTGGAACTGACCTGAAATTGACCAAAAACCAACCAACAGACTAAAAACAGACCAAAACTTGATCAAATCTGACCTGGAACTGACCTGAAATTGACCAAAAGACCAACCAACAGACTAAAAACTGACCAAAACTGACCTGGAACTGACCTGAAATTGACCAAAAACCAACCAACAGACTAAAAACAGACCAAAACTGACCAAAACTGACCTGGAACTGACCTGAAATTGACCAAAAACCAACCAACAGACTAAAAACAGACCAAAACTGATCAAATCTGACCTGGAACTGACCTGAAATTGACCAAAGACCAACCAACAGACTAAAAACTAACCAAAACTGACCTGGAACTGACCTGAAATTGACCAAAAACCAACCAACAGACTAAAAACAGACCAAAACTGACCTGGAACTGACCTGGGAAATTGACCACAGACCAACGAACAGAATAGAAACAGACCAAAAACTGATCAAAACGTACCTGGAACTGACCTGAAATTGACCAAAGACCAACCAACAGACTAGAAACTGACCAAAACTGATCAAAACTGACCTGGAACCGACCTGAAATTGACCAAAAACCAACCAACAGACTAAAAACTGTCCTGGAACTGCCCTGAAATTGACCAAAGACCAACCAACAGACTAGAAACAGACCAAAACTGATCAAAACTGACCTGGAACCGACCTGAAACTGACCAAAGACCAACCAACAGACTAAAAACTGACCAAAACTGACCTGGAACTGACCTGAAATTGACCAAAGACCAACCAACAGACTAGAAACAGACCAAACTGAGTCAAAACTGACCTGGAACTGACCTGAAATTGACCAAAGACCAACCTACAGACTCAAAAACTGACCAAAACTGACCTGAAATTGACCAAATACCAACCAACAGACTAATAACTGATCAAAACTGACCTGGAACTGCCCCTGAAATTGAACACAGACCAACCAACAGACTACAAACAGACCAAAACTGATCAAAACTGACCTTGAAACTGACCTGAAATTGACCAAAGACCAACCAACAGACTAAACACTGACCAAAACTGACCTGGAACTGACCTGAAATTGACCAAAAACCAACCTACAGACTAAAAACTGATCAAGACTGACCTGGAACTGACCTGAAATTGACCAAAGACCAACCAACAGACTAGAAACCCCGACCAAAACTGATCAAAACTGACCTAGAACTGACCTGAAATTGACCAAATACCAACCAACAGACTAATAACTGATCAAAACTGACCTGGAACTGCCCTGAAATTGACCACCCAGACCAACCAACAGACTAAAAACAGACCAAAACTGATCAAAACTGACCTGGAACTGACCTGAAATTGACCACAGACCAACGAACAGAATAGAAACAGACCAAAACTGATCAAAACGTACCTGGAACTGACCTGAAATTGACCAAAGACCAACCAACAGACTAGGAACCCAAGCCAAAACTGATCAAAACTGACCTGGAACCCACCTGAAATTGACCAAAAACCAACCAACAGACTAAAAACTGTCCTGGAACTGCCCTGGAAATTGACCAAAGACCAACCAACAGACTAGAAACAGACCAAACTGATCAAACTGACCTGGAACCGACCTGAAACCGACCAAAGACCAACCAACAGACTAAAAACTGACTAAAATTGACCTGGAACTGACCTGAAATTGACCAAAGACCAACCAACAGACTAGAAACAGACCAAAACTGATCAAAACTGACCTGGAACTGACCTGAAATTGACCAAAGACCAACCTACAGACTAAAAACTGACCAAAACTGACCTGAAATTGACCAAATACCAACCAACAGACTAATAACTGATCAAAACTGACCTGGAACTGCCCTGAAATTGAACACAGACCAACCAACCAGACTACAAACAGACCAAAACTGATCAAAACTGACCTGGAACTGACCTGAAATTGACCAAAAACCAACCAACAGACCAAAAACAGACCAAAACTGACCTGGAACTGACCTGAAATTGACCAAAAACCAACCAACAGACTAAAAACAGACCAAAACCTGATGCAAATCTGACCTGGAACTGACCTGAAATTGACCAAAGACCAACCAACAGACTAAAAACTAACCAAATCTCACAGGAAAAGTGACCAAAAACCAACCAACAGACTAAAAACTGACCTGGAACTGACCTGGAACGCCCTGAAATTGACCAAAGACCAACCAACAGACTAAACACTGACCAAAACTGACCTGGAACTGACCTGAAATTGACCAAAAACCAACCCAACAGACTAAAAACTGACCAAAACTGACCTGAAATTGACCAAATACCAACCAACAGACTAATAACTGATCAAAACTGACCTGGAACTGCCCTGAAATTGACCACAGACCAACCAACAGACTACAAACAGACCAAAACTGATCAAAACTGACCTGGAACTGACCTGAAATTGACCAAAGACCAACCAACAGACTAAAAACTGACCAAAACTGACCTGGAACTGACCTGAAATTGACCAAAAACCAACCAACAGACTAAAAACAGACCAAAACTGATCAAATCTGACCTGGAACTGACCTGAAATTGACCAAAGACCAACCAACAGACTAAAAACAGACCAAAACTGACCAAAACTGACCTGGAACTGACCTGAAATTGACCAAAAACCAACCAACACACTAAAAACAGACCAAAACTGATCAAAACTGACCTGGAACTGACCTGAAATTGACCACAGACCAACGAAGACAGAATAGAAACAGACCAAAACTGATCAAAACTGACCTGGAACTGACCTGAAATTGACCACAGACCAACCAACAGACTAGAAACAGACCAAAAATTGATCAAAACTGACCTGGAACCCACCTGAAATTGACCAAAAACCAACCAACAGACTAAAAACTGACCTAGAACTGCCCTGAAATTGACCAAAGACCAACCAACAGGACTAGAAACAGACCAAAACTGACCAAAACTGACCTGGAACTGACCTGAAATTGACCACAGACCAACCAACAGACTAAAGAACTGATCAAAACTGACCTGAAACTGACCTGAAATTGACCACAGACCAACCAACAGACTAGAAACAGACCAAAACTGATCAAAACTGACCTGGAACGGACCTGAAATTGACCAAAAACCAACCAACAGACTAAAAACTGACCAAAACTGACCTGAACTGACCTGAAATTGACCACAGACCAACGAACAGAATAGAAACAGACCAAAACTGATCAAAACGTACCTGGAACTGACCTGAAATTGACCAAGACCAACCAACAGACTAGGAAACTGACCAAAACTGATCAAAACTGACCTGGAACCGACCTGAAATTGACCAAAAACCAACCAACAGACTAAAAACTGTCCTGGAACTGCCCTGAAATTGACCAAAGACCAACCAACAGACTAGAAACAGACCAAAACCCAGTCAAAACTGACCTGGAACCGACCTGAAACTGACCAAAGACCAACCAACAGACTAAAAAACTGACCAAAACTGACCTGGAACTGACCTGAAATTGACCAAAGACCAACCCAACAGACTAGAAACAGACCAAAACTGATCAAACTGACCTGGAACTGACCCTTGAAATTGACCAAAGACCAACCTACAGACTAAAAAACTTGAAATGACCAAAACTGACCTGAAATTGACCAAATACCAACCAACAGACTAATAACTGATCAAAACTGACCTGGAACCTCCCTGAAATTGAACACAGACCAACCAACAGACTACAAACAGACCAAAACTGATCAAAACTGACCTGGAACTGACCTGAAATTGACCAAAGACCAACCAACAGACTAAACACTGACCAAAAACCTGACCTGGAACTGACCTGAAATTGACCAAAAACCAACCAACAGACTAAAAACAGACCAAAACTGAGTCAAATCTGACCTGGAACTGACCTGAAATTGACCAAAGACCAACCAACAGACTAAAAACTCAACCAAATCTCACAGGAAAAGTGACCAAAAACCAACCAACAGACTAAAAACTGACCAAAACTGACCTGGAACTGACCTGAAATTGACCACAGACCAACCAACAGACTAGAAACAGACCAAAACTGATGCAAAACTGACCTGGAACCGACCTGAAATTGACCAAAAACCAACCAACAGACTAAAAACTTGACCTGGAACTGCCCTGAAATTGACCAAAAGACCAACCAACAGACTAGAAACAGACCAAAACTGACCAAAACTGACCTGGAACCGACCTGACCTGAAATTGACCAAAGACCAACCTACAGACTAAAAAACTGACCAAAACTGACCTGAAATTGACCAAATACCAACCAACAGACTAATAACTGATCAAAACTGACCTGGAACTGACCTGAAATTGACCAAAAGACCAACCAACAGACTAGAAACTGACCAAACTGATCAAAACTGACCTGGAACTGACCTGAAATTGACCACAGACCAAACCAACAGACTAGAAACAGACCAAAACTGATCAAAACTGACCTGGAACCAACCTGAAATTGACCAAAAACCCACCAACAGACTAAAAACTGTCCTGGAACTGCCTCGAAATTGACCAAAGACCAACCAACAGACTGAGAAACAGACCAAAACTGATCAAACTGACCTGGAACCGACCTGAAACTGACCAAAGACCAACCAACAGACTAAAATTGACCAAAACCGACCTGGAACTGACCTGAAATTGACCAAAGACCAACCAACAGACTAGAAAACAGACCAAAACTGATCAAAACTGACCTGGAACTGACCTGAAATTGACCAAAGACCAACCTACAGACTAAAAACTGACCAAAACTGACCCTGAAATTGACCAAATACCAACCAACAGACTAATAACTGATCAAAACTGACCTGGAACTGCCCTGAAATTGACCACAGACCAACCAACAGCAAACAGACCAAAACTGATCAAAACTGACCTGGAACTGACCTGAAATTGACCAAAAGACCAACCAACAGACTAGAAACAGACCACAACTGATCAAAACTGACCTGGAACTGACCTGAAATTGACCAAAGACCAACCAACAGACTAGAAACTGACCAAAACTGATCAAAACTGACCTGGAACTGACCTGAAATTGACCAAAAACCAACCTACAGACTAAAAA